>QODF01000041.1:3683183-3708397 GCA_024372805.1 Oostethus manadensis
ATATATATATATACACACACACATATACTGTATTTATATATATATATATGTGTGTGTGTGTATATATAAGTATATATATAAGTATATATAAGTCAAATTGCCATCACTATATCTAATAAACTCAGTCCGAGAGGTCCTGGTCCTGTTTTTTCAGTAAGTTTTGTATGAATGAAAATGATGTATGAATGAAAACTCAAAACACAAGCAGAAGTAAATCTGGAAACAGCAATCAATCACACCCGAGCTTCAGCGAAGAAAGTGGACAGTTTTCAGACACATAGGAGCCAGTATTTCAGCCTGAAAGCCATGACGTACTGCATGGCTCCTGCCTGTCTGAAATCCCCGATCTTTAACACAAAACCCGAGTCTAAACTCCAATTAAGGGTTTTTGACTTTCATTTGCAAGCCTCTCTTGACCACCACTACTTATGGGTGGAGGCGAAGTCTGTTTCAAGTATTTGACAAAGCATAACTCAAAACCTTCATGTATCAATTATGTGTTCTGCATTGGATCTGCATGTGTGGCTTTGTGTGAAAAGAATAGTAATTGTAGTAAAAGGCCATGTGGGTGTACAAATACAAGGGGGGTTGACTCCTGACACAATTTCATTTCTATCTCTATGGCGTCAGGCATCTTTACTGTAGCTCGTCTGGCCCCCTCAGGACCTCTTCAGTCGCCGTAATCTCGAGGTTCTGGGCACATTTTTACTTCCCTCCTCCCCATCTGTGGATCTGGAACCAATAGAGGATCCTGAGGATGCAAGCCTGACAGATAGGCCCCTCAGACTTGTGGCCAGCCTGTTTTGGTTTGTCTGTGCTGTGTTATTGCTTATGAGGGAGAGCCTCTGGTCCCGTTTCCCTGGAGTAAGCAGCTCTACTTCCACTGTGGTTTTCTTGTACTCGGAGACTGGGAAAGCCTTGGACTCTGCCTCCGTTTCGTCTGGAGGAAGGGGCGGTAGAGGAAGAGGGTCCTGTTTGGATGTTTGTGTGAAGCACTCACTGGAGTGAGTTTGCACTGTGGCCAAAGGTCTCGTGAGGCCTGTTCTCTTGGCCTTTTGTGGGCGAGGTTCTTGTCCTGCATCGCTAGGCTTGGACTTCTTGCTCTGCCTGATTTCTGGACTGGTTTCATGCGGGCAGACACCTACTGAGGCCAAGTGTGGGTTGATGCTTTCTGGAGGACAATCAGAAGGCTGCTGCTGATAAGTTAAGCCCTCATTCTGAAAAGCAGCATTGGAGCATGGAACCTGCTGCTCTACGATTGGAGGGTTGGACACGCTTTCTTTGGGGCTTGTTTCTGACTCTTCAGCTTCTTCGACACAGACTCTTTGCTCAATTTGCTGCTTTCCCACACTGGGACCCCAGTGCTCTTGCTGGACACTTGCTTTCTTGGCTCTGATCAAGACAAGCAGATACTTGAGCATCCTGTCTGACTGAAAGGGTCGGAAAGTTCTGTATTAGATCATACTTACATCTTTTGAAGCACAGTCTTCTTTATTTTTGTGGCGCAGTTGAAAGACTCTTGGATTTCTCCCTCTCTGGAAAAATATTCTGATCTGCTTTGTTCGCTCAGCTGAGTCTAGAGAGGACAAACACAACCCATGTAAACAAAAAATATTATCCCTGGCATCCCTCTGAAGGTTTTGGCTCCACGGCAGAGCTGTCATCTTCTGGCACTGTCAAACAGCACTGTTATACTGTTGCAAAAAAAAATAAAAAATCAAAACTCAATCAGGTCAAGACCAAAATATTGCATTATAAAGAAGGGCATTTATTCTAATATGGTGCACATACATTTCCAAAAGATACCAAAGCCAATGGCACATTGTTCTACAAAACTATGATAGAGTACATGTCTCATAAGAATGTGTACTATTACGTTTTCAGGACAGCCAACTTGGGCCAAACAATTATTTCACGTTAAATTGCTTATTGGGTTTATTACTGTTTATAATCCGATGTCAGGATGGCTGTAATTCAGTCGGCCATCTATTGACTTACAAACACTCGCGTTACTCCCCACATGCACAGTTCAACACTTCCTAGTTTTCCTATTCTATGCATCAAACCAGCATGCTGAACAACACTGTCCTCTATAACCCACACCTGAAACAAATATACAATATACCCATTGCTACAGTATTTTGCATGCCAGTGTTTTCCAGTTTTATCTTTTATTGGATGGACTTTTATTTTCATTATGGACTTGACTCACAGAGGTTTTTTACAAAAGCCAAACAATATTGTTTGGTCATGCTGTGTAGTAAAAAAATAAATTCAGCAATACTTTGGTTGCACTATTTTTAATTTTGAAGAGCTAACGTATTTTAATAACCATACTGAATTACACAAATTCATGTTAGTAACAAAAGTTTATTTAAAAAAAAAAAAAAGGATCAGTGCCGGATCAAATCAGCAAACTATTTAAAAAATGTGGATCGGATCGGAAGCCAGAAAATGTGGATCGGGACATTCCTTACTATTAATCTATGAATAATCGAATTGGAAATAGACACAATCTCAAGTGCCCCGAGCAATCCAAACAACTCACTAAACAAAAACAAACAGAAAAACACATACGGTATGTGACACACATTGTAACTAGGTTACTGGTTTCAAGGTATACAACAAACATGACAAAGTAATGATTTCAAAACACATTTTTCATCATACTGTTACAATGATGAGAGAGAAAGTGGAACTACTTTGTGACGTCCTGTGTTATTCCTTGCAGTCCGAATTAGGCTTCGATGTGTTGAAACTACAGGCGTGTGCGGTATTGCCAAATGTCGAGCATAAATAGCACCGGTGTTAGCCGCCTTGATAGCCACAGAGCTGTTGTCGGTCGTCATATTACTCACTTTGCATGTCATATGAGCATAAAAATAAACGTCTATACACGACACAAATTCCAAAATTAAACCGATATCTTCCAAAGTATGCTGGATCATCATGGCAATCATAGGGACTATGTTTCAGCAGCACCAGGAAGTCTTTGATACCATGAAGATTGCCAGCTGCCAGTGTATGTGACAGAGAAGGACAGAGAAGCAAGCTTTCTACAAGAAAACATTGCAAAAAGTGATATTTTCTCTGACATTTGGTTCTTTTTACCATTCACGTTCATGGTTTCCCATGATTGTGCTGCGTTTTTTCTTGATTGAAAAATGTGGTGTTAACGTACAGGTCCGTTCAAGTGCTCTTGGCATTCAATCTTTTATTGTTCCTAAAAGAGAATCTTTCTTGCTAAAAAAATTAAATTTATTTGACATCTAACTAAATAGTGAACTAATATTACATCTAACTAACTAAATGAACGGAGCTACTACTCAGGTTACGTACACAGCTATTGAGGAATCATGTGTAATCTTACTATTTTAAATGTATTTTTTATTAATTCAAATGATATCTTATTTTCTACCCTTAATACTGGGTGAACCATGCACAGAGCCCCTGTACAGTATATATGATATACAGTATACTGTATATCATTGTAGAAGTCTAGATCATGGGAGTATGCAACATTTTATGTAACTGCGGCCAGTATGAAGAAGATGGTTCACACTTAGAATTTAACCACTTGCACCATGAATATGAAAAAACATTTATAGAGTCCAACATTTTGTGTGGCCCTGACAAAGTGATTGACGAAAAAAAGCTTATTCTTGTGAAGCATCGACTTTGTGTTATTTCTTTTAAGAGCTGCGCTCACGCCCGTTTAGGTGAGCGGTTATTTCCCTAGGCTTCCATTCCGAAGCATTTGGGTTTCACTTTTAATCTATACACTTGCACCATGGGAATTATGTATACAATACATTTATAGAGTGCAACATTTTGTGTGGCCCTGACAAAGTGATTGACGAAAAAAAGCTTAATCTTGTGAAGCATCGACTTTGTGTTATTTCTTTTAAGAGCTGCGCTCACGCCCGTTTGGGTGAGCGGTTATTTCCCTAGCCTTCCATTCCGAAGCATTTGGGTTTCACTTTTAATCTATACACTTGCACCATGGGAATTATATATACAATACATTTATAGAGTGCTGCCGATCAGCTGTATTTTGAAGATTGTATAAGCTTGGCTTCCACCACTAGATTAGGACGAGATTGTGGTTGCCGTACATCGGGGCCACATTCCAACATATAACCTTAAACGTAGTCTAAGTAGATATTCCCATTAAATTGTTCATTTTATATCATATTTTTATATTTTAAACACCGGCAAAAGTTGGAGACACCTCCTCTTAGCTTCGCTTTCGCTAGTTTCCATTGACGCTCCGTGAATGGAAGCATGCCAATGCGGTTGTGTGTGTGTGTGTGTGCGGCTCGGGTTGGATAAGTATATTTTCACTGCTTTAATGTAAGGAGCATTTTACAATTCCCGCTGAAAACGTGCAGATTCCGAGTGAAAAATACAAGAAGCATGTTCATTTTGGCACCCAGCTTATCTTACCCGTAAAGAGACATTATCACACACAGAACCTCTATCTGGCCTTCAAAATAAGAGCACCGTTTGCCACATGTTGTCTAACAGTAAACAAAATAAGCGTGTCATTAAAAATATTGTATATACATATTTATATATTATATACAGTATATTTGCCACATCAGTAGATGTCAAATTAATTAGAATTTATGCTTCCAAGGATATACTGTAATGGATATATGCACCACATGTCATGGTAACCCCGCCAATAGTCACAAAAATATTACATTAGCACCCAAATCTGGAAAAACAAAAGCCACAGTACTGTAATGGCTATACAACATTCAATGAACATCCACTTATTAGGTGACATAATTCAGTTTGGATCAAACCAATAAACAAACCACTGCATTTCCATTCCTGTATCCACAGCCCTATTATGGCTAAAACACTCATAATTCATATGATTTCTATGCAATAAACTAGTTGGTAAAATGATCGATCCAAGATGAGTAAAGCCAGTGTGGTGAGATTTGGCCTCTGAAAATCTCCAAACACATCAGAAGAGAAATTGAATTTTTAGAATGTGACAACTGATGGAGGAAAGAGATCCTGGCTACAAGTGCACAAGCAAACTAGGGCATTGCAGTTTTGCACTAAAAAAGACCTTGCGGCTGCACACTGATGTTGTTGTGTGCTGGACTGAGTGTAGACGCCACACTGGGGAAGGAAAATGGGGCTGGCTGGGGGGGAAGGTGCAGACGCCAAGAAACAAGAGGACAAGATAAGAGAATAAAAGGGCAAGAAGTGAGAGTGTTTAGAAGGGAATCAAAACAAAAGGAGATGCACCCCCCATGACTTTTACCACCTGACCAACACAAGCTCTTAATCATGCCCACTAATGAAAAAATCTACACACAGGAAGCGATCCACAAGCAGCTCTTTGTGTACAGATCGAATCATGGAGTGTAGGCAGAAGTTCAGCCTTCTTACGCTTTGTACTACACAGTGCTACGACTGGCTTCGAAATCGAGACAATGACCCAAATACAAACACATCCCCACCCACCAGCCCAGCAGCTACAATTCTGAGAAAGACGTGGGCTGCATCCATTTGCATTGCAATGCCTTGATATGCACTCTCTTCTGTTTACTATGAATAAATGCTGTTTGAAAATGAACTTGAAAGAAAAAACAACAAGAAGCCAATGGGAGGTACTCTGAGAACCGTTTTAATCATTCTCTGTTCCTGTCGGCGTAACTTCAAAAGAGGAAAGGACTCAAAAGTGAAAGAACAGCGAGAGAGATACAGAAAGTAAGATGGGGAGGAGGCTGGCTGATGAATCTTCAGGGGTTTCCAAAAAAGCAGAAGAGTTAGTGAATGAAAATTTGAATTATCATAATGAACAGCAAAGCACATGATCCTGTTTGGCAAGAAACAAGGTGTGGTCTCAATAAGTGAAGCGCACCCAATGAAAATAGGCAAGGTAGTTTCAAGTCCAATGTTAACTTATTCCTCTCAGTTAAAGCTATTCATTATAAATTATTATTATTAGCATTGAAAAAAATGGTAATAAAAAAACAAGTACTATATAATAGTACCCATCCATAAACATGAATTAATTAATAGTAATTAAATAATTCATATGAACATAATTAAGCATCCATGTCTTTGTATTGTAACAAGACGTTTTGTTTATATAAACATTTAAAACAACAAATGTTCTGAGATTGCTTTTGTTCGGGTCCCAGACTATTCCACAGCTTAACCCCACAACCAGGCAAAAAAAAACATCTCCTAGTAGTATTTGCCAGTGGGGTATCAAAGTTCCCTAAACCTCTCAAATCATACGGCTGATCTCTGTGAGAAACAATGTTCTGAAAATAATCGGCAATAGGTTGTGAAATGCTTTAAACATAAACATTGCTGTATACAGTTTTACAAGATCATGTCATGTTAGAATTTTTGATTTGGAAAATAGCGGATTGGTGTGATCAAGATACCCCGCCATATGAATTATTCGTAAAGCCTTCTTTTGTAAAAAAAAATAACGACTCTGTTGTTGTCTTGTAATTATTGCCCCACACTTCCACACAATAAGTTAGATATGGAAGAATTAGGAAACAATATAAAGTAAAGTAAAAAATATAAAGTGCACTGTAATCAAGGACATGTTTAACTCTATTGATAATTGCAAGGATTTTGGAGATGTTATTTGATATATGCATGATATGTGTTTTCCAATTTAACTTATGGTCAATCATTAATCCCAAAAATTGTATTTCTGCAACATACTCAATTTTAATACCACCAACCTCAACCCATTTTTGCAACCTCAATGAATGATTTCTCAAACATCATTACTTTGGTTTTATTTAAGTTTAAAAATAATTTATTACTTTCCATACATTTTTTAATTTTACTCAATTCATTATTTACGTTGTGGATGAGATCATCAAAATTGTTATTGCTGTAAAATATATTTGTGTCATCTGCATACAACTGAGAATAATTAAAAATGTAATTGATATACAAATTAAATAATTTGGGGCCCAATACTGACCCCTGGGGAACCCCACAAGCAATGCCAAGACACCTGGAATGAAACTCACCAATATGAAACTGCACTCTATCGCTTAAATAACTTTTGACCATTTCCCAGCTACCCCACGTATACCATATCGTTATTATTATTTTTGTATTTATTGATTTATGATTTATTGTGTCAAATGCTTTTTAAAGATCTATAAAAATACCTATAGCATATTTTTTATTGTCCAAAGCCTTGGAGATTTTCTCAGTAGATCGATTATGGCCATTGAAGTAGATCTATTACTTCTGAAGCCATATTGACCTTCATTGAGTAGATTCTGCTTTTCTATGAATTAATTTAATTTCCTATCAAAAACTTTTTCAAGGATTTTTTGAAAATTGAGGAAGAAGTGAAATGGGTCTGTAATTAGTAAAATCATGTTTGTTTCCATTTTTAAACACAGGAATAACTTTAGCAATTTTAATTTTTCTTGGAACATAGCCATTTTGCAGAGACAGATTACAGATACATGTCAAGGGTGTAATTATATTACTTATGATCTTTTTATTAGCACCATATTGATGGAGTGACAATCTGTCGAGAAAATATTTTAAAATTGCCGGACAATAGTAAAGATTTCACGTTCACTAACAGCAGAGATTCCAATTGTTTTGAAAGTTCTTTCAAAATTAAGATCCATATCTTGATTCGGAATTTCTGCTGCTAGTTCAGGACCAACATTTACAAAGAAATTATTGAAGTTATAAACTATTCTGTTGTTGTCATGAATTTCACTGCTCTTATCAAAATAATCTGGATATGTATCTTTTTTTAATCCTTGCTAAGGAATACTATTTTATATTTCCCATGTTCTTTTTATATTACATTTATTTTCCAGCAATATTTTTTTGTAATACAACTTCTTAGCCATTCTCATAATTGCTGTCAATTTATTTTTGTACATCTTGTATCTATCCTCAGCTTCTTTTGTTTTTAATTTAATAAAAGACTTATAAAAATTTTTTTCTTGCAAGCCTTTAGAAATCCAAGGGCTTTTTAACTATTTGTTTTGTTTACAAAATACTCTGATAGGATAGTGCTTATTATACAATGAGGAGATTACAGTATGTCTATCAAACAATTATAAGCCGTTTCTGTATCTGTCTCTGCAAATCTTAGTCCAGTTTTGTAATTTTAATCCATCCATTTTCTTCCACGGATGACAGTGCTTTTCACCCTATCTCTAAGGGAGAGCCCAGCCACCCTGTGGAGAAAACTCATTTCGGCCGCTTGTAGCCGCGATCTTGTCCTTTCGGTCACTACCCAAAGCTCATGACCATAGGTGAGGGTAGGAACGTAGATCGACCGGAAAATTGAGAGCTTTGCCTTTCGGCTCAGCTATCCCTTCACCTTGACAGAGCGGTGCAGAGTCCGCATCACTGCAGACACTGCACCAATCCGCCTGTCCATCTCGCACTTCTTCCTTCCATCACTCGTGAACAAGACCCCGGGGTACATAAACTCCTCCACTTGAAGCCGGACCTCATCCCCAACCCGGAGATGGCACTCCACCCTTTTCCTGGCGAGAACCATGGACTCAGATTTAAAAGTGCTGATTCTCATCCCAGCCGCTTCACACTCAGCTGCGAACCGATCCAGTGAGAGTTGAAGGTCCCTGCTCGATGGAGCCAACACGACCACATCATCTTCAAAAAGCAGAGATAGAATCCTGCGGCCACCAAACTGAAACCCCTCAACGCCCTGGCTGGGCCTAGAAATTCTGTCCATGAAAGTAGTGAACAGAATCGGTGACAAAGGGCAGCCCTGGTGGAGTCCAACCCTCTCTGGAAACTGGTCCGACTTATTGCCAGCTATGCGAACCAAACTCTGACACCGGTCATACAGGGAACGAACCGCCTGGATTGGGTGGTCCGATACCCCATATTCCCGAAGCAAACCCCACAGTATTTCCAGAGGAACACGGTCGAATGCCTTCTCCAAGTCCACAAAACACATGCAAACTGGTTGGGCAAACTCCCATGCACCCTTAAGGACCCTGCCGAGACTATGGAGTTGGTCCACAGTTCCACAACCTGGACGAAAACCACACTGGTCCTCCTGAACTCCCACTGGTCCTGTTTTTGTAATTTTAAATCCTCATTTAATGCATTTATTGTTTCATCAGTATGTACACGTCTATAGCATGCAGTAGTAGTTTAAGCTCACAAATATTCAAATCATACACTATAAAAACTGGTAAATGGTCTGTAATGTCACTAATAAACAACCCACTAATTGCTTTATTTATCAAATAATTAGTAAAACTATTATCAATTAAAGTTGCACTGTATGGAGTAATCCTACTAGGTTATGTATTAGACGGAAAAAATTACATACTGTACATTCGATCAATAAAGTCATTGGTGGGCTTATGATTGCTTGGATTCATCAGATCAATATTAAAGTCCCCACATATAAATATAAGCTTGTCAACAACAGCAGTGAACTATTTCTCCATCCATTTACTAAAAAATGTCTATATTTAATCCAGATGTTCTATAAACACAATTTATAACATTCTTTTTCTTTTCATTATCAATTTCAATAGTAAAGCATTCCATGACATTATCCACTACATGTGACATACTGCTGATTATTTAATATTTAACGGTTTTGTGTACGTACAGTGCCACACCACCACATGAGTTAATTTGCCTATTAGTATAATTGAGAACATAATCATCTTATTCAAAATTAATTCCTCTTTTTTCATTAAACCAGGTTTCAGAGATGGCTATGATACTGACAGGATTGTTAAATGTTTGTAAATAATCTCGTATTTCATCAAAATGTGCATACATGCTTCTGCTGTTGAAATGAATCAGGGACAATTTACCATTTGTGATCAATTTAGCATTGTAGTGTTGATTGGTATAGTAATCACAATTATTGTTAGTGGAGGAAAGAAAATTATTATCCAGGTCAATATTTGTCCCAACGTCATGATTAGCTTATTCGGTATGTCCAAATACACTCAAGTCCACTTGTTGCAATTGTAGTATTTTCTCCACTAGCTCAGTCTTGTTGTCCTTTTGTATATACATTTGTAGTTTAGTGTTCATGGCTGTAAGATTGTGAGTCCAGTGTTACCTTAACCTTAAAGATCATTGATACTTGTCCAATTCATCCATGTGTTTAATTGTGAGAATCTTGGCTTCCTCTGGTGGCCCATTTAACATTATGTTTACAGTTTGCTACCCATGTTTGTTGAATTGTTTGCTGTTTCTTGAGGTATTTGGCTTTCTTGGCAATATCAGCATTCTTCTTCGTCAGGTGTTCGTTCAAGTAAACGTTCGTTCCTTTGAGCTTGCGCCCTTTCTTCAACAATGCTATTGTGTTCTTACGGTTGACAAATCGGAGGATAATAGCAGCCGTGATGTAACGCTTACCTGGTAAAGGAGGGAATGCTTTGATGTCAACCTGGTTTAGCTCCACTCCTTTACTCCGGAGAAAGCTTCCCACCTGTCGCTCCATTGAGCGTGCCTCCGGCTGCTCCTCGGTCACATCCCAACGCCTCTCCTGACCACTGCTCACGCATACGAGCGTTGTTTAATCGGGAGGCCGGTGATGATCAGGTCGTCCACCCTTCGCTCCAGAGCCGCAATCCGTTTATCTTTGGCTTCAATTAGGACTCGGAGCTGTTTTACCTCATCCACAAGGGCCCAAAGCTTTTCCTGCTGCATCCGAACTGCGGTAATATCTTCAGCCTGAAGGTCGAGAGACTTTTTTACGTCCCCGTATTCCTCCGGCTGTTGACTCTTCGGGCATCCCATTTGTGAGGTAATACCCCTTTTGATGATACAGGTCAGCTGTTGCTATTAGGTTTGCTACGTGCACCGTAACGCGCAGTTCCAGATTCCAATCCAGGGACGTGCCATAAAATATTGCCATCCTGGCTGTTAAATAACGTTGGCCACACTACCTTGTTTTAATTATAGCGTTCACTTTTCTTAATTAACGTAATTTTAAGACAAACCATAAAACAGTTTGGGCAAGCAGTGTGAGCATGCAGCCTCACAGGAAACAGGAAGTGATGGAAGGATCCAAGAAAGTGCATTTGAAAACATCACAATTCTACACCAAGAGCTACAAACAGAACGAAACATCTGGACTGCAGAACATTGAGATAAGTCTGTAAAAAGGGCACAGGCGGCAGAGGACAATGAATCACTTGATTGAAAAGGAAAGCAGCAAATTGTAACAGCTTTGAATAACTCTGGATGACTCATTGAAACAACTTCAAAAAAGAGAGCAAACAACAAAAAACCTTCATATCTCAGTTAAAGCCTGAGATAGAGTCTGTTGCTTATCTCTTAATGCAGCTACACTTGAAAGCAGTGCACGGCTAGGTCAATACTCTTTGAGGAGTTTGCATTTGACGCACATAATGACACATGTCCTCAATATTCTGGAAATGAGGTTATTTATTTACCAGTAATCTGGAAGCACACATTAACACAGTGTGCACATACAATAACGATTATTACCAGGTATTATGGTTAAATAGCTTTTATCATGTAATCTTAACACCCAGAAATGAGAAATACTTTTTAGTTGAAATGAATTACTTTTTTAAAATCATCTAGTGTGAAACCTTGGGTTTCGTAATAAATTTTTTCAAAAAGGTCAGACAAAAAATGAAATGTACAAAAACACAGACAATTATTTCCACGTGGAATCCTATTCATTCAATTAGTTTGTTCCAGACAAGCAAACATATTAATCAAAAGATTACAAAAAGAGAACCTTCAGAAAACTATACAAAATAATTACAAAAAAGACAAATAGATGGAATTTATTGTTTATGCAGACTTGTTGTACCTGCAATTCAGTCCTGGCAAGACTGAATTAAAAAGTGTTTACTTTCTTTGTAAAAATTTCTGGCACGCTCAACTTTCTTTGGCCCCATGGCAGATTATTAGTCTGTTACATGCAATATTGCACAAAAATCGAGACAGTGTACAATAACCCAAGCAAATTTTTTTTACTTTTTACTTTAAAACATTTTTACTAAAAACCGAAGCATTTCAAAACAGGCGAGTACAAAAACTGAAGTTTGACTGTACAGCTTTGATTACAGTAATCAGAAGCAGGCAAGAAGGAGAAACCGAATTCTGTCATGCACAATTACACACACACACAATTCTTCATACAACTGGAGTTTTGAAAATCAAATTATTTATTTTCATCTGAGAGGCTTTATAGTGGCACAGCTAAGTATACAAAAGCCTTAAATTGTCACCAAGAAAATAAACCCTCCACTGTCATTGCTGAAAATACCTCCTGCAGAGAAACAACTCCACACACTCTAGCCCTGACTTTATTGACAAAATGCCCAGTTTGTCTAAGCTTACCACATCTGCCCTGCAACAAGTCAACGAACATGCAAGGGCATGGACTTGGTGAATGAAAATTGAAAACAGTTCTTATGGCTTGAACAATGAGTAAGGTTTGCGGATGCTCCCAGATTGTAAGGATTAACGTACGCTGGAGAGTATGGACTCACAAAACAATCAAAGCAGCTTTCTGACAGGGTGAAAGAAGGGGACAGAACCACGTGTCATGTTGCCGTGAACTTGGTCCAGGTGGAGGAGAGAGCTAGCATGTGCTAGTCCCCTGGGAAAGTTGCAGTGCTGGTTGTTGTGAGAACTGAGGCGTGCTGAGGTGATGAGTAAACACAGAGCGCAGAAGAAGTGTGGGGGGCGGGAGGACTGGAAACACATCTGTTCTGCCTTTGATCCAAACTTCTGCAGCCCAGCACGCCACTCACCTCTGTTGCCCACTCTGCGCCTGACTAGAAAACAACAGCCACAATCCTAAAAAACACTCGTCCTTCCCTTGCTGCCCTCCCCATGGTGGTGCTGACTCACCATAGGCGCAACTCTTTAAACAGGATCTGACTGTAAAAAAGTCAAAGGAACCTCTTTTGTCAAAGTATTTTACATCTGAATAGCTCCACCCCCACTTATGCCTGCTTTATAGCTGATTCAAACAATATATAATTATCCCCGAGATGGGTTGGGTTCTTCATAACACATTCAGGCATGAAGCACATAATAATAACGGCTAAAATACCTATTAAACACTGAACATCTTAGTCACATCAAAGTTGCAAGTCAGCAAATGTCAGCCTTCCAATAAAGAAGGTGCTAAACACTATTGAAAGAAGTCTTCACAAAGTACGAAGATGGTGTCCGCATGGCCGATGTTGGCATCAACGATCCAAATTCCATGACAAAAATAGAAATCAGGAAAACTAATGTTGCAAAAGGGGTAAAGATGCTAACAAAACAGAGATTACAAACATTTCCTCTAAGCTGCGCACTCCTGGACTGCTCCCATGTTGTCACTGAACAGCAAATCAATGCAGCACACAAAATAAACCAAACCTGAACTGCAAATATAGTCAACACACAACACTTTATCTGTACCGTTCTGCAATGTAACTCAGTGAGTGACAGGCAACAAGCGGTGAAAACATATTTTAAAAAATGACGACCACTGTCCAGCCAATGATATACTCCTCTTCACATGCACTTACTTACACAGACAATCAATTGGTTAAGAGTGTGTTACATTGTACATTTCACTGCGTTTTAAAGTTACTTTTAAGGTTTACGGTTTTAGACAGATACTAGTGTGCACGTCTCATGGTGCTCACAAAGGTGGAAGGAATGCTAAGATCGCTTGTGTGTATTTCTCTTGAAAAATTCGCTGGAGCATTGATCACAAACCAGCGATCACAAACCAGTTGAGAAGCTGTTGTTGGTATGGATCCACTCCTCTCTGTCCCTTCCATTTCTCCTTCTATACTCCTTGCCATCTTCTCAAAAAGAGTCTTCAATATAAAAGTGATGTTAACTATTTATTTATCAATTCATCATTTATAATTAAATTTTATTTTGTCTGAATATAAAATTATAATTACTCTCTATAAAATGTATTTTTCCATTTTTAGTTAATATTTTTATTCAATGGTATTTACATTATTTCATAAAGAAAAAATCGCCTCTGATTTTCCATGTTTCAGTGTTCATCTGACCTTGTGGTACAAATGAACAAAAAACGACTACCACTGTATGTTATAGGGATGGGATGGATGTCTTGATTAATTCACTGTTAAAGATAATTCCATGGCATCAAAACAGAGCATTCAATAAGAAATCTCCCATCTCATTTAGAATAATGGGATAATAATAATAATAACAATAATTTTGAATACTTGTGGGAGAACAGCAACATGTTTAGGTGTGGGAGTGAGAAGATTACTTCCACTTTTTGTTCGATAAGTCATAGTCTCACAATCATAAGACTCCCCAAACACTAAGCATCATTTGGGGATGAGCTGTCCAGAGCTACTGCAGCTCTTAAAAAGACCACATTGAATTTACACAACAGGGCAATCAAGCTTTACATCAAATTTAAATGTCCATAAATGTTTCCAATCAATATTGGGACCACTGGCAATTTTAGCATTAAAAAGACAATTTAGAAAATAGCCCAGGATATAAACAAATGATTGTGTTTGTCATGTGAAAAATGTCAGACTTGCTGTCTGGTGTCTTTCCCTAACAAACCACGCTGGAGGTTGGCTAAGTGCGAGGTCCACCGCAAGACTCCCACTCTCCAATCCCACTGTACTGTATGAGCCCAAGAACCACATCCTGGGAAGGGGAACACAATCGACAGCAATGCCTTCTTGAACTGGAAAAATTGGTTACACACTCTGAACTTTTCACTGACAACTGTGCTCCACTAAAAATATTACAATCGGTGCTTTCATTGAAGGCCAAACTGTGGAGAGTGCAGAGACATTTCAAAGAGAAACAACAGGAAAAAAATCAGCAGGCCGCTGATCATGGAATGTAATGGGAGAGATGTCCGTCCTTGATGTGAGTGCCAAGGTGAGACGCTACACCAGCATTTCCCAGAATACACTAGGGAGTTTGGGATCAAATGAGCACTGACCAAAGGATTGTTGTCTGTAAAATGAATGAACAGGAAAGAACTTGAGGGGCTTGTGATATTGGCAAGTACGCAACTTGACATACTGTAAGCTGCATGGACTTTCAACAGGAAAAATAGCCACTCTAACCAAACCACAAAATTTCTCATTGAGGTCAATTGAAATTGCCACATTCTTCCTTAAAACCCAAAAGAAGTATGTACTGTACTTGAAAAAACGTATGTCTACATATCATGCATAATGATGTGGATTATAATTATAATAAGTTTGATATATTTGTGTTTGTTAGATGATTTATATAAATGGACCTGTGGTAGCTCAGTTTGTAAAGACTTGACTTGGAAACCAGAAGGTCAAATTTAAAATCCACAGTGGGACAAAAAAAAAGCAGAAGACCCACTACAGACCAAAATACAGAAACTGAAGTGCAGAAATACTCAGATCGGCCAGCCTTGAAGAAATCTTATGAGTTCTCCACAACATTCAGTTTTATAAAAGTACAACATGACTGGTTTTGTGCACGGCAGTACAGAGGTGAAGCTCATACGTACCTTTGATGAAGTAAAAGGTGCATAATGCAAGAAAAAATGAAATGTGCAACGTTGATGGTTAAATCTATCCACCATGTCGCTAAATTGTCAACATAAAACACTTCATGTATGAGGTATGTTATGAAACAGAACTGATAATTACTTGTGCTTGAAAGTTGCCGCTCAGCCAAATGCAATGAGCATCAATAAAACCGCTCTGTAATTGATGGTGCAGACAAGTATGAACATCTACGTGTGTTTATCTAACAAATCTTTAATTCAAGTTGATCAAATGTAGAATTACTACAATTTTTGCTTGGACATCAACAAGTAGGAAGCAGCTGTTTAACTCATACAGAAAAAACAGCTATAAGTCACACGCTGGGAACACCAAGTGTAGTGACTCAAGTCATGCTCTAGTCGCTTCTGGGTGCGGGGAATCCAGTCTAACGCGCTCCAATAAGATAATGTCCAGACAGCTTCCGCACATTTACAGTATATGGCACGCCGCCATACAGACACTAGTGATCAACCAATAACAATTCCCCACAACTACCCCAAAACAAACCAAATTAACTAAACACAAACAAAACATAAATGGGTCCTACACCAAGGAAGGTTAGATTGCAGCGATGCAGGGCAACGTGCGCCTCTAACGTTTAATAATAAAAAGCCTTGCACACTGTCACTTACCTATTACTGTATTATCAATCATAATAGTGATGCCAATAGTTCACGGTCTGATTGGTTTCTGTCTGCTTTGTTCTCATTATATAGCTTTTCTCCAAACAAGAAATCTTGTCACATTTGAATCTCGCAACACCCCTAGTGCCGAGTACAAAGAAATGTCTTGAACAAGGCACCAAAACGGCCACTGCTCAAGTATTGAGATAGACAGATATTTTATTAATCTCAAACAGAAATTTATGTTCCAAGATAATTTGATGTATGGATGTAGAATGTATAATATAGTATGGATGGGTGTTTTCCAGTGTGTACATATTGTATATGTTTGTAAAATGTAGTGTAAAATCAAATTTTCCCTTGATGGTTGATTAAAATTAAGTTTTGTATGTGTTGACACTGTAAGTATGGCTTCAGCTTTCCTGATGTACACAAACTCTCTCCTTGGCAGAAATGTTTTAAATTAGTTACAGTCGCACTTTTGACTGCACAGCAATGTTGAGGTTTTTAAAAACAACACTGTCTGGCTCAGGTGATTGGCTAATGGGAACCTTTTTCAAACAGTCTAAAAATGTCCCCTTACCTCCTGTCAAGAACATCATATTTAAAGTGAGAGCACTGTTTGGCAACAGTGGATTTTGCAGGATCTTCTGCCAGGCGCCTGCAAGAGGAAATATAGTATAAACAACACTCACTGTGGTTGGGCTCAGTTTTCCATACTGCACTGCAGCATCCTCTGGACGGCTTACACACACCACGTAGCGCTCAGGAAACACACGTAACTCTGAAGGTAGGCACAGATTACACTAGTAAATAACTTTAGCTCAGCTTTAAACACGCGTCATTGTCAGACAGAAGGAAGTGTGGTGGAGCTTTGTCAAGACAAACCAAAAGTAGTTACTTGAGTAAATAGAAAATGACGTTGTATGGATATTGGTGTACAGCTTTACGAGCATGAAATATTAGCTCTTGGGAGTGGTATGTTCCATCATTTAAAATGAAACGCTAATGCTACAGACACATTAGATTTATCACTTTCAGTGTACAAAAATCTATTTTAATGTCTTCCATTCATTTGAGATGCAGTTATTTGGACATACCCACTGAAGTAGGCAAGATTTATACATTTGTCTCTGCTGTTTAATAGTCCAATTTAAAGATGACAACGTGTTATTTATTCCACTTAAAAAAAAAGTATAGTAGCATGCAATCAAAATTACATAAATCTAAATTTCAGCAGTGTAATAGTAGTCTCATTAAAAGTTAAAAAGTTGTCAGAATTAGTTGTTAAGTTGACAAACTAAAGTGAAATTATGATCACTTTTGATTATAACAATAATAAATAGTGTAAACAGATCTGTTTATTGGATGATTGAAGTCACACAAAATGGCCACAATGTATAACCCACAAAGGGCCCAATTGCACAACCTATGACCCCAGGAGACTGACTCTAATTTGATGTGGCACAGACCTGCTGAGAAAGCCATCATCTCAGTCTGCAGCAGGTGAGTACTGTCTTTAACATCCCCGCCCAGAGGGAGCAGATATTAACTTTCCTGACAGGAAGAGAGTTGTGTTGTTCCTGTGAAAAGGTGATTAAGGGTCACGGACACTAGATGAGCCACGGAGATATAGTTCCACTGCACTCATAGACAATCTCGCCCACTCTTGATGGCGTCTCACGGGAAGCACTCAATGCGCAACACGCAGAGCCTAGATGACTTGCTCTTTCTGTGAAAAATTTGGCTGAGCACTGAAATGTCTATTTCTGATTCATTTAAGTGGGAATTGATTCATGAAAACATATAGGTTACATACCATCAGGGAGCTGCTTCACTACACATCGGAGGTTAAAGTGACGCTTCAGAAAATTGGCGACCAAGGTGAAGTTTTTACCTACAAAAGAAAAATGACATTGAGCACTGTCAATTTAGGTAGACGGCATGAAGAGCTGAGGAAACTTTGAGGCTGTTATGCTTTCATATCTGAAGGGTTTCTACAGACTTGACATTTCACTCAGTAAACAGTTGTGTATCATGTAATAAATGAATAATGTTATAAGTGCTCTCACACAAACATCGTCCCTGCCCAGCAAGTGCCATACTTGCATAGGAACCCTTTATCTGTGACTAATTGGACATAACTGACAGACTAAATTAGCCGAGCAGTACAGAAAATAAATTAATGGATGAACGATATAGCATGTATTAGTATGTAGTATTTTGGACTGGCACTCTTCACAACCATTTGGAAGATATAGTTAGAGAAATAGTTGAGAGACTTGCAGAAACAATACATAGTAACATCCAGGCTACTCAACTCTCAAAATGACAGTAAAGGCTTTCTTTTTAGTTATTATGGCATTACTTTCATTTCTTTTTAACTTTTTCTTGGTTCAGCAGATTTTGTGCTAGCACTGATTTTGATCGATACAAATATAATATTTACTCAGTTCAGTTTCAAGTCATAACACCTCTTCTCTTCAAGTTCAAATAATTCTGTTGGTCAGGTGTGTATGAGAAGAAGATAAAGATTGTCCTAAATTAATGCAGATGATGGCAAACAGACAACTCTTACAGCTGCATTATTTAAAGACTGGATTTTGAACATGAACAACACATGTGTTTCGGTCCACAAGTACAACAAAAATAACAATAAAACTACTTTTTAGGGAAAAGAGTATCTACTACCTGCCTTTTTTCTTACATAATCCTCAGGATCTTTTAAGAAGGTTTATATCACTGTCCTCCTGCGTCCGACCTCAGCAGTAATAGCACCCTGTGAGAAGCCTGCAGCTTAACAATCCGACCGCGTTCAAAGAGAGAAAGCTTTTTTGCCATTAACAGATCATGACAGTGGGAATACCATACATAAAATGACATATAGAATCCACATTTTCTAGAAGATTTTGGCTTTTAATGATTGCGGCTTTAAACATTTGCTGATGTACAGCCTATTTCACACAAATGCTTGTTTGCAATAAGTGCCTTACTCATTTTTTTATCTAGTCATTCTGTTGGTACAAGGAGCCATGGGTAAAATGTTGTTTTTTTTAATGGGATAATTAGTGAAACTCTTTTGCCCCCTCAGGTTGGTGTGAGCTTAGAAACATTTTCCTGGGTCTCAGCTCCATTTCTCACGGAATGTTCCTCATGGTATGCAAGATGCACTGGGTAGACATGGTGGCCTATTGCCTAATCTGGTAGGAATTTGTTGACTGAAAGCATGGGTCTGGCTAACACGTTATAAAGTGATTTCTTTGTAAAGTACTCAACCGTTCTGGATAGCTGAGCATGTCAGTTCATCCCTTGGAACATCCAAAATACTTCAGTGCTGTTTCTTCTTGTTTTGTCTGTAAAGTTAACTTCCTAAACCTTTTTTCCATTTGTATATTCATATTACAGTTATACAGTGAAAACAACAGATACAGAACAGATATGTTACAGGGCACAGGAGATTAATGGAATGAAATAGATATATAAAAGTGACAATACTATCCCTCCATCTTCATAATGCTTATTCTCCTCAGAGTTGTAGGGATATATTGTAGCCTATTCCAGCTGACTTTGGGCAAGAGGCACACCCTGGATTAGTCGCGACAATACTTCAATATCATAATAATAAATATCATTAGTGTATTTTAAGTTGGTTAATATGTATCAAATCGTAAATGTTCTAACTATAGAAACGGCATTTATTTACCGAAACCTCAAAGATGATAGCCTTAGTTGGAAGCACGAGATAAATTTTAAAACTCATTATACTGTATGCAGCAACATATTTTTTTTAAATCTATGACAATTTGGAGTGAAGGTCAAAAGGAAAACATACAGCTCTGTTTGACGACATGGTAATTTATTAACAAGTATATTGCACAACCCAGCACCAACAAAACCAGTGTTGGAATACTGAGCAAATTGCTCAGCCAGCATTAATATATATGCGTGTTACGCATGAGTACCCCTTTGGGGTTAATAAAAACTACATTGCCTACAGCCACATCTGTCAATGCCAGTGTTTTTAGAGATGCCCATTTAAAAGCAATATGGAGATTAATAAAGTATTCCATACACTGTTTGGCCAAAAAAAAGTCGCCACCTGGATTGAACTAAGCAAATAGGTACGAGGTTGCTGCAGCTGGTCAGGTCTAGGGTCAGCAATGCTATGAACTCAAACAATGAGGTCAGCTGATTACCTGAATATACCGAGTGAGCAGGTTATTCCATCAATAGATTTTTTTCTTCCCTGATGGCACGAGCACATTCCACGATGACAATGCTCAAAGGCTCAAATTGTGAAAGAGTGATTCAGGGAGCATGAGACATGATTTTCACACACGGAGTCCAGACCTTAACCCTATTGAGAATCTTTGGGATGTGCAGCAGTCAGACTCTACCATCATAAATGCAAGATCTTGGTAAAAATGAATGCAACACTGGATGGAAATAAATCTTGTGACATTGCAGAAGGTTATCGAAACAATGCCACCAAGAATGCGTGCCGTATTCAAAGCTAAAAGCGCTCCAACTAAATATTAGAGTGTACACTCAAACAATGCATACAACATCCCACAAGTGCCTTCATTAGGCCTATTGCAACCCACAAACACAGAGAGCATATTTGTTCAACAGCATTTTGTAGTCAAGTCACCTGGCCCACTTGTAAACTTTGCTAGCACTGTCAGTAACACTAACTGTTACCATATCCTCTGGCCCGACACTGTCACATCACAGATTGTACGGTTTGTCTCACCAGCTTTTTAAAAATGATTTTATTAGGTCTTTTTAAGGTACCCTTATTTTTTTTTTTTACACACCTAGACAGGATGTGGCAAACACCGATGTTTTGAAGGCCGGATGTGTGTTGCAAGTTGAGAATGTCTCTTGATGGTTAAGACGAGCTGGGTGCGAGGGCAAACGTGCCTCTCGTCACATTTCACTCAGAACATGCACAAAGTCAGCGAGCATCGTAAAATGCTCGCTTGCATTTTAGGGCGTTATTAAACTCACGTCACCTATTACTTGCATGCTCTACTTAACTAATCTAACCCAGCTAGCTTCCAGTCAAGCTCCATAAGAGAGGTATTTGTACGTTTTTTTGCCAACTTTCTCAAGTGCTTCAGCCCGTCGTATCAATCCATATTCGTAAAATCCATTTCTAGATGCATATGCAAGTGAAATGCTGACACTTTACAGCCCTGGCAGAAAATATCTACTTTTTTTTAGACCACACACCTGGCGGATGTAGAAGACTGTAATTAAATAAACAGAGGCATTAACTAGAGCGTTATTGGTATCCATAATTATACATTTGGCATTACCCAGAAACTCTAGGGCTAATAGTACCTTCATTTTGATCAAAGTCGTTGAGTCTTTTGGCAAAGCATAGAAATAGGCATCAACTACTTACTGTGAAAAAAGCTGATTTATAGCTGGAACAGTTCTACATGGTTTATGTACATGTTCTACATGTTGTCAACAAATAGCGGCCTGGCTCACGCAAGCGTGAAGATGCATGTGTGAATGAATACATTTCCTTTCTCGGTTATCTGATGTCATCTCAACTCTAGCACAAAGCATCAAATTATCCATCTAAAAAAAAAAAAAGCAGTCTTATGATTTTCTTTGGAGATAATGGCATGCAATTACACGGATAGCGGGCCACAAACCTGCCACAGCTGTACAGTTAAGTCTTCTGGCTTGTGATTAATGACAGCGCCTTTGCTTTTGTATATTTCTTCATGTCGTATTTGTGGCAGGACTCAAACAGTATAGCGATTGAAATTATTTAAATGTTTGTAAGATTTGAATTATGAATGAGTCTATACCATCAAGAAACTGTGTTTCACTGTTCGGAGAGTTGTTGCTGCTGATAATGGTTTTAACATAACTAACGCTAAAAGGTTTCTAAAATTTTAATTAATTAATAAGGATATTACGTCATGAAGAAGCAAATTGATTTTAAGTTGACAAACAAAGAGAGAGACCAATTAAAGACACCATCAATATGTTTTTGTTTTCCCGTAGAAAGGTCTGCATCTTTTCATCTCCTAGTGGTATGTTTTTGATCACTTCAAAGCTTTCAGGTGCCTAAAGCTAAACTTAATTTAGACAGCTCAATTAAGAGTTATGAACATACAGTACACTAAAAACCCATTAAAACCAAAATGCGACTTCTGTATTCAATACAATTAAATTTGTAAAAAAAACACGACAGGTGAAAAAAAACAAAGAAATTTATGACATGCTTGAGAGGAGATGAGGGATGAGATGGCAAACTACTATTGAGTGACACATTGTCAGGTGAACTGGGTAGTTACAAAAATGTGATCAGTCTTTGTCTAACATTCCTCATCCCTGTTTCGCTGGCATTTTGGCTTGTTCTGCAAGCAATTATATCCTAATTGTCAGTCAAAAAGCATGTAGAGGTATCAAAGCGGTTGATACAATGGCAAATACCAGAATGACACCCTTGAAGATATTTCAATACAGTGGCTAAAGTATGCAATTAACATGTACATGTCACACATGAATATAATAATAATAATACATTTTATTTGTTAGGCGCCTTTCAAGGCACTCAAGGTCGCCTGAATATAACAATTTCTGAGTAAAAATATTTTCCATGCCATCCACTTAGTGTTTTTATAAAGCGCCTTGGACGTTGCCATGGTAGGAAATTTAACCACTTTGTTCGTTTTCTAATGACACAGGTGCAGCTGAGGATTTAGCCTCGAAATACTTGATGTCAATTGTTTACAAGTATTGGTATGGCCCCTCAGGGTATTTTTTGAGCTGTGTTCTGCAGCTATCTTAATTTTTTTGTTATTTGTAGGGCTTTGGGGCTTAAGTCTAGATGTTGGAATGTTGGAAAGTTGTCAGGTGATAGATATGAAAACGCAAAAACATAGAGTCCTAAAAAACAATGCCATTCTGAACACACCTCTGGATCACTGTTGATGCCGAGCATATTATTATGATAATATTTAACAAGTCAAAAAACACTTCCAGTTTGGACTGTTGGCTAGGCTATATTGGGGAAATATATAATAGCCAAGCAAGTGCCACCTATCGACCATTCTGGAAATATATCCAAGTGGAATTCAGATTCATATTTCCATATAGTTTTCATTGCCCATAAAGGGCAATGAAATGGTGGAAGCAAATATCTTTCATTGCACATTCATGCCTTCCTATGTTTTTAGAAGCTTTGATTTAATCCATTAGTTTCATGTTTAGCTCTCCAACTATTCTCATCAAGTTCCCTGGTGAGTAGACTTTGCCAATTCCCAGGACAAGTTTGACAAGGATGTCTGGACACAGATTTGGGAACCAGTGAAACAGCATGGTCCGAGACATCAGCTGTTCCTCCAACTTCATAGCGCTCTGCACATCACAAAGTTGCTCTTGGCCCTCTGCCCAGGTTATCTCATGCTAAGCTTACATTCATGTTTCTCTCCCACAAACATTTTCCTGGTGCCTTTTCTTGACAATGTGAGGTCCCATTATGTGACAATTGTAGCCCACAATGTGATAGAACACAAAAGTGCAGAGCATTGACTTTAATCTTTCATTTGCACTTGATTCAAGACAAGATAAATGATTTTGTAATTGTCCTCACTCGGGTTGCAGGTAGGCTGGAGCCTATCCCAGCTGTCTTCAGACGAGACGCAGGGGACACCTTGTACTGGTTCATCAGCCAATCACATGGCACACATGGAACCACTTCTCTGAAAATGCCACGATGTAACACAGTATACCCCAGGACAAATACTGAAAAGTCTGCTGGTGGTGCCAAGGCTTCGAAAATCGACTTGACTTACATACAGACAGAGAAAACAAGCACACAAACAAACCAAAAGGCAAACAGACTGATAAGGGCAACAAAATAAAACGGATATAAGACAAAGGCACTCAGACTGGGGTCAAAGGCAAGGAATGGGATCAGACTTCATTTGCTTTATTCATATCCTGGTATATTTTAACATGGACATACTGTAGAATACACTACACTACACCATCAGCATTGCTCGAATATGGCTCATGCTAAAATCCACTCTGTGGCTCTTATGTGGTACAAGCTTTACATAGAATGTCAAGCTTTTTTGAAAAGTTCTAGCACATTGCAATGTTTATTGGCATGTCGGTGGAGCAATCAAGGTCAAGTGATCATTTTCCATCCACCTGTGTAGGCACATCTTATGAGCTATGTAAGGCACCCTTTAAATAGCAGGATGTTTCCTGCGCTTGCGCCAGGAAATTCTGGCCAGTTTTGGTCAATGGCATAAATGTGTCAAATGCTTCAAGATAGGATTGAACGGACAATGAGCCTGACCAAACATTATTTTAGGATCAGCACGCCCACAAACGCTGAGATGATAGCAACAACAACACGGGTGCCAGAAAGAAACTTCAATGGTCTTTGTACAAGCTTTAACATTTTCCCAGTAACAAAATGTCATCACTGTCGTGTAACCATGACACGGATGTTAAATGAAATCTGATTAACGCAGCATATTATCTGCCAGAGAAAAAGAATCCATTAGCAACAAAAATGTTTAACTGGGTTCCTGAGAGGATTTCTTAGAAGAGCAAATGTGCATGACGATAGTTCTGAAACTTGGCAAAGTTAGTTGTGGTATCAGTGCCAAGGCATGGAAGGAAAGATGATCAGTTGCAAGGAAGCCCATCCATTCATCCATTTTCTTCCGCTTATCCGAGGTCGGATTGCGGGGGCAGCAACCTAAGCATTGAAGCCCAGAGGTCCCGCTCCCCGAACACTTCGTCTAGCTCTTTCCAGCGGATGCCGAGGCATTCCCAGGCCAGCTGAGAGAAACAGTCTCTCCAACGTGTCCTAGGTCTTCCCTGGGGCCTCCTACCAGTTGGACGTGCCCTGAACACCTCCCCAGAAAGGCGTTCGGGAGGCATCCTAACCAGATGCCCAAGCCATCTCATCTGACTCCTCTCAATGCGGAGGAGCAGCGGTTCTACTCCGAGTCCCTCCCGGATGACAGTGCTTCTC
>QODF01000041.1:3711706-3722026 GCA_024372805.1 Oostethus manadensis
TGATCATCAAACACATTTTAATATTAGTCAAAGATAACACAAGTAAACACAAAATGCAGTTTTTAAATTAATGTTTTTATTATTTAGGGAGAAAAAAATCCAAACCCAGATAGCCCTGTGTGAAAAAGTAATTGCCCCTGCACCTAATAACTGGTTGGCCCACCCTTAGCAGCAATAACTGCAATCAAACGCTTGTGATAACTTGCAACAATTCTTTTACAGCGCTCTGGAGGAATTTTGGCCCACTCATCTTTGCAGAATTGTTGTAATTCAGCTTTATTTGAGGGTTTTCTAGCATAAACCGCCTTCTTAAGGTCATGCGACAGTATGTCAATGGGATTCAGGTCAAGACTTTGACTAGGCCACTCCAAAGTCTTCATTTTGTTTTTCTTCAGCCATTCAGAGGTGGATAAGCGGGTGTGTTTTGGGTCATTGTCCTGCTGCAGCACCTAAGATCGCTTTAGCTTGAGTTGACGAACAGATGGCTGGACATTCTCCTTCAGGATTTTTTGGTAGACAGTAGAATTCATGCTTCCATCTATCACAGCAAGCCTTCCAGGTCCTGAAGCAGAAAACAACCCCAGACCATCACACTACCACCACCATATTTTACTGTTGGTATGATGTTCTTTTTATAAAATGCTGTGTTACTTTTACGCCAGATGTAACGGGACACGCACCTTCCAAAAAGTTCAACTTTTGTCTCGTTAGTCCACAAGATACTTTCCCAAAAGTCTTGGCAGTCATCATTTTGTGTTCAATTTTGTTCTTTGACTAATAGTTAACTATTTTTTATGAGTAGAAACATTGAAGTATGACAAAAAGTCAGGAAGCGGGCTAATAGTTTTTCACACCACTGTAAGTACATATACAGTTTTAGATAAGTCATTACTGTCATGAACATGTCGTAACAGCACATTGGTGAACACAAAATTCTATGCTCTCCTTCACAATCAGAAGTTGAATCTGCAAGACATCAGTTCTTGAGAATACTGATCAGCTTTGAAGTGGACCACCTCCCACTGTCCAAAAGTTTGGGTGAAGACTTAGGGCTAGGAGTAAGTGAGAGATGGAGGAGTGAGAGAAGAGATAATATGAGGAAGTTACCCGTATGTAAGTGGGGGCTTTCCTGAAAGGACATCACCCTGTGTGTAAGTATGGCTGTAGCAGTGCACTGTGCCTTAT
The DNA here is from genome assembly GCA_024372805.1 of Oostethus manadensis. Lineage (NCBI taxonomy): Eukaryota > Metazoa > Chordata > Actinopteri > Syngnathiformes > Syngnathidae > Oostethus > Oostethus manadensis. The sequence goes on from QODF01000041.1 coordinate 3,712,892, forward strand.
CATCCAACACAACGACCACCTGAAACAATATTTGCACATGAGTGTTCAATTTAACATTTGGATGACCCCTGCGACACAATTACAAAATACGCCACAGCATGTAGCTCAGGCCAGCCCATAAAAATTGTGACCATGTGACCAAAGTGGTGAGGTGTATTTTGCCATACTGACCAAGTAATCATGAGAAGGAAATATTCTCAGAAATGTAAGTAGCTGAGATAAATACAGTCACAATACAGATTGCCATATTCAATTAATTTCACAGCGTAGTTAGGTACAACCAATTCAAAGTGCTACCACTGTTTATATCATGGGAAATTAAGAGAGGAGGGAGGATGAATTCATGTTGTACAAAAGCAGTTTGTGGACTTGACTTATGCACTGTTGCAATTGAAAACTCAGATCAAGGTCTCAATGGATGAGGCGGTCTCTTCTTGCTGGGTACAGTGTGGAATTGCTATGCTATGTTTATTAGTCCATATAAATGAACTCTGACACACATGGCATTTCAAGGTTTGGCTGCCAGTGTCAAATAGCATATAGGCACAATTAGAGTTCAGAGAGTTCACTGTTGCCGTATTAGCTGTGTTCATTTAATTGCCACTTCTTTTTAAAGTAATACAGAGACTAAAAAGGCTTAAATAAGTCATTTGTTCAAAGGTGCACTGCTGTACTCTCTTTTCTTAGAACGCAAGGCAAATTTAGCAAACTGCCCTGAAGTGACACCTGTTCATAGAGATGCAGACAAGGAAAGAATAAGCGATATTTCTCTCGAACCTAAGTATCCGATAGAAAAGGAGTGGGGAAAAAAAGATATATTTCAATAATTGCTGAACCAACTTCTGGCCAGGCTGACCACTTAACTTCAGTTCAAGAAAATGTGTTCAGTACACTTGGCCAGAATGTGGTGAACAGTCACATGAATGTGATCCGTGCTAAGGCTCAGGGCCTAATTATATGGGAAAAGAGTGTAGTGTGACAGCAATGGCAGGGATTGTGGTTATGTCCAAAGAAATTGCAGCTGACCTTGTAGAAGAGGTTAAGAACAGAAAGTGAGAAAACCTAAAGTAGGGACATGAGAGTAGAGAGGAGAGGATATGCCTAAAAGTGCACTTGTCTGAGTGTGCATGGGAGTGGTTATTAGTGGAGTCGTACTGCCCTATTAGAAAAGCGGGGCACATACAAGCGAGACTTTAAGAGCCATAGCAATACCACATAGCGCTGGAGAAAGGGGGTTGCTCAGCAGGGGCCAGAGATGGGAGGGTGAGCGGGTAAAAAAGAATGCTTGCCGGAGCGGCTACTCTGATCAAGATCCATTTTGAGCCTAGGTCCTGGAATTCCTTTGTTCCTGTCACAGGTCTCTGTTTCATCCTTGGCTTAATCGCAGGCTGACATGTGCCCAGTAACATAGAGCAGGGCAGGTAACTCTGCCACTGGCATACCTCTCTATTTACAGACTAGTCCCTCACATAGCAGCCACACACATAAATAGTAGAGTTGTGGTGGCTAAAAGAGACAAGGAAGAAAACAGTGGGAGAGCTGGTCCTTACTTTGAATAAAACAGACGTGCAACATAGAAAGAATGGTTTAGGTTTGTAGGTCATAGATGCCCAGATTTTAAATAAAAAGTTTTGCATTGTTTGTTTATAGGATTTAGAGTGGACCTTTTGCCCCTGAATCAGTCAGATGCCAAAACAAAAATTTGAATTTACACATCCTTTGCATTCTTCATTGTGAACAAAATGGTCATTTGTAATACATATTCCAAGAGTAAAGAAAGAAACAACACTTGTGCTTTTCCTACAATGACCATGGTCAGGCTGCCTTAAGCCCCCTTCATAGGGCTGCCAAGAGGAGTCAGTGGTACACTGTGCAGCACTTGCAAAGCCCTCTCCCACGGCTATTAGTGACCATTCATCTGGGGAGCCTGGGAAAATGCCTTTCCAGCCCGTAGTGGCTATGGGGAAACAGGCTGGCAGGTGTTCCCTCCCCTCTAAGCCCTGGCACCTGTGCAGGAAGAGGAAGAAGTACCCGGTTCTGCCATGGGCTGAAATGTACTCTGGGTACCACCAGGAGCCTTTGCCACAATGATTGTAACATAGGGTGATTCTCAAACACAAAGTTCCAAACACAAACCGTCAGGATGGCCTTGCAGGAAGAGATGAGCTTTGCTTTATCACATACTATAGAAGACCAAAGACAACTGAAAACAACTGGTTGGGAACTGAAGAGTTGTTAAATAGGACCTCAAAGATCATACTTAACATATACACACAAATATACAAATTACAATCAATGAGATCAGGATCATTTTTAAGTAAATTTTGTAATTCTGAAAAAGTAATCTAGAGAGTTTAAGTGTGTTGGTATAGGGAACATCTAAAAGTTAAGGAAGTCTGAAAGTCTATATGTCAAGATTTATTGTATAAACGGCTGTGAAACACTTCCCGTGAGAGCGAATAACAACATTTCAAAAAACAAACAAAATATTTGAGGCACAAAGCCTTGTTATGCACTCATTTTTAATCTGTATTTATTCTAAGAAACGTGGATGTGTTAACTTTAGTGGACCAAGGGGATGACCAGCCCCTTCCTGGATCTCATTTTTCTGGTCTTTAAAAGTTTTGGGCCTCAATTATGCTTGTCCAGAGCCAAGATGTTTGGTGGGAAAAGTTCCCTGTGTTGATTTCTCTAAAAACATTAATAAATCACATCACTATGAGATAATGATTGAGCAAGCAGCCTGGGTAAAAAAGAGGGACTATGTTATCCTAAGGAATGTAATGAGCTCTTGTCTGATACTATTTAGCTTCAGATGGGGTCAAAAAAAAAAAAAAACGCATCTCAACAGTAGGGAATGAGGGGTGACTTATGCTTCTGTTGAGTATAATGGGATGTAAAAAAAAATTTCATGACAACATGTGTGTACCACATGAGTGGAGATCTTTATGGATGTAGCTCAACTTCACATATCTGACATTGGAATTCAAACTAACAGAAAACTATTCCAACTAACAAAATCAACGAATCAACAACCCCTCTGCTGGTTTCAGCCAAGTAGCGCATTTGTGCCAATTGATGGTAAACCGGGCCACTGTTTTTGGCAATGTTACCCACCACAATTATCAACAAAGAACAGTATCTTTTGAAAGCAAAGTGCTGTGTCCCATGAACTTGAAGAAAACTTGATTTCCGTGTTAACAGAACGGCGTACAGAATCGCAGAATTGGCCAATAAAAATGGGAATTCACTGTCAAACACAGAATCTCATGGAAATTGACATACTGTAAATGAAATTATCTAGTTGTCATCGTGAGAAGAATTAACATGAGGAGAAGTAACATTCATGTGGGGAATTATTTATCCGGCGGATGGATCAATTATGGCGGAATCTTGTCACAAATACTAAACCGCCCCCTCTCGAACTAAACATGTGAAAATGGCCATAAACACCAGCGAAAGTTGGTAGAACCACCTTTGACAGAGTGTGAATGAAAGCTAGCTGGGTTAGCTTCGTTTACAATGCTAGTGCGTATGTGTGGGACTCGGGCTGCATGAGTATATTTTCACCAAGTTGTATTTTACTGCTTTAATGCAAGGATCGGTTTACTGTGTAATCAAAATAAGCATGTCATAAAGAATATCGTGCATGGGTGACTACTTCCTACTTATTCACAAGCACAGGCATTACAGTTTGTTGAAGAATTTGTAGCAATGTTGACATCCCATTAAAAAAACACCTTCACATCAATTTTTCAATTACTGGGCAAAATTGTTTATTGATATATTGCATTAAAAAATTTAAGGATTTTTGCATTTAATTAACCAACATTTTATTCACTAACCCCAAAACCACACTCTCTATGCTGGTAAAAATAAGGATAAAATGGTAAAAAAGATTCCATCAATCCATCCATCCATTTTCTTCCCCTTATCCGAGGTTGAGTCGCGGGAGCAGCAACCTAAGCAGAGAAGCCCAGACTCCTAAAAAAAGGAATTTGGGAAAAAATGCAAATGATTTCATAGGGCCCTAAGGATATCTGCTCATGATCATTACAAATATTTGTCCTTCTTTATAGTGGCCAAAAACGTTACAAATTTATGTTGCTCTTTTTCTCCTAGCATGTCACCAATCTCCAGATACCACAACTTGCACTTGAGGTGCTTGAAATACTAAAAGCTGTTGATGGCTCATTTGAAGTGCCAACAGCTGAAGTTACTCTGCCCTTACAACTGGCATAAGCTCAAACTCTACAAGAATAACACAGCTCTCTTGATACCATACTCCATCTATCCATTATTGGCACAGATATCAGTGCAAATCCACTTTTTCCTGTATACAGTACAACTATGTGCATTTTGGAGTAAAGTATATTACATCTAAGCAGTTCTGCTTTGAAATAATATGGCTATAATTTGTGTTATTTACTGAAAAGAATGTATGCAGAAAACTATGTCTTGCACCAGACAAACTGGAAGGACTTCTGAGAGAGGATTTGCAGGTTAGCGTTTGACCTGCTTGCACAATAACCTCCAACCCCAACACTGACCAGCCCCCTAAGGATAGGGGGGAGAAGCGTATGGTAAGTCTTTCCTCCCCTTTTTATGGCTCATGCCTGCCTGCTCTCTTCTCAAAGTCTACACCTTTACTGTTCAGCCACCTCCCTCACAAGGGACAATGAAAAGACCAAGAATGTCATTACACTCAAGACTTTTTAATAGGAGCAGAGAACATGAACTGCACAGTGCTATTCGAGGCACTATACCTTTTTATGTTCCTTGAAGGGTACATTTGCAGATATGTATGGAGTCATGTTCCACTGGCTACATTCTTACTGGCAAAGCGACAAGAACCTTAATCATTTTTACATGCATATTTCCTTACTGACACACTGGTAGTCCCCTTGTTCCCACAAAGGAGACTGTGTGTTTGTGCCAGTGTGTTTGCAGGGCCTTGGCCTGTATCTCCATCATTAGAGATGTCTGTCTCTCTTCAGTCTGTCATGAGGAATATGATTTATTTAATTCAGTAACCTTACACTGTGATTTGTTCACACCTTGCGCAAGAGCAGAATCTACTGTAAATCTCCACACATCCCCTTGGGTTCTCACTTGTTCTTGTGAGATGAATGCAAACACATTTTAATAAGTGTGCATTTGCAAAAACATATTCCATCCACCCATCCATTTTCTTCCGCTTATCCGAGGTCGGGTCAGCCTAAGCAGGGAAGCCCAGACATCCCTTTCCTCAGCCAATTCGTCAGCTCTTTCCGGCGGATGCCGAGGCGTTCCCAAGCCTGCTGAAAGACATAGTCTCTCCAGCGTGTCCTGGGTCTTCCCCGAGGCTTCACACCGGTTGGACGTGCCCTGAAAACCTCCCCAGGGAGTCGTCCGGGAGGCAGTCTAACCATATGCCCGAGCCACCTCATCTGGCTCCTCTCAATGCTGAGGAGCAGCGGTTCTACTCTGAGTCTCTCCCGGATGACAGTGCTTCTCACCCTATCTCTAAAGAAGAGCCCAGTCACCCTGCTGAGAAAACTCATTTCGGCCGATTGTACCCACAATCTTGTTCTTTTAGTCACTACCCAAAGCTCATAACCATAGGTGAGGGTAGGAACGTAGATCGACCGGTAAATTGAGAGCTTCACTGCAGACGCTGCACCAATCCGCCTGTCCATCTAACGTTCCATCCTTCCCTCACTCGTGAACAAGACCCCGAGGTATTTAAACTTCTCCACTTGAGGCAGGACCTCATCCCCGACCCGGAGATGGCACTCCACCCTTTTCCGGGCGAGAACTTTTGACTCAGATTTGGAGGTGCTGATTCTCATCCCCGCCACTTCACACTCAGCTGCGAACCGATCCAGTGAGAGTTGAAGGTCACTGCTCAATGAAGCCAGCAGGACGACGTCACCTGCAAAAAACAGAGACCGAATCCCGTTGCCACCAAACTGAAACCCCTCAATGCCTTGGCTGCGCCTATAAATTTTATCCATGAAAATCGGTGACAAAGGGCAGCCCTGGCGGAGTCCAACTCTCACTGGAAACGGGTCCGACTTCTTGCCAGCAATGCAAACCAAACTCTTACACCGGTAATACAGGAAATGAACCGCCTGGATTACGTGGTCCAATACCCCATATTCCCGAAGCACTCCCCACAGTATTCCCCAAGGAACACAGTCGAATGCCTTCTCCAAGTCTACAAAATACATGTTGACTGGTTGGGAAACCCCCCCCGCACCCTCAAGAACCCTGCCGAGAGTATTGAGCTGGTCCACAGTTCCACGACCAGGACGAAAACCAAACTGGTCCTCCTGAATCCAAGATTCGACTATCCGCCCGATACTCCTCTCCAGAACCCCTGAATAGACCTTACCTTCCCTCACCACTGGTGTCCACCAAAGGGTTCTGGGATTACCGCCACGACAGGCACAGACCACCTTACGGCCACAGCTCCGATCAGCCGCAACGACAATGGAGGCACGAAACATCGCCCACTCAGACTCAATGTCCGCTGCCTCCTTCGCAATTTGCTCAAAGCTCTCCCGCAGGTGGGAGTTTAAACTCCTTCTGACAGGGGACTCTGCCAGGCGTTCCCAGCAGACCCTCACAATGCGTTTGGGTCTGCCACGTCTGACCGGCATCCTCCCCCACCATCGGAACTAACTCACCACCAGGTGGTGATCGGTTGACAGCTCTGCCTCTCTCTTCACCCGAGTGTCCAAAACATGTGGCCGCAAGTTCGAGGACAAAACCACAAAGTCAATCATCGAACTGGGGCCCAGAGTGTCCTGGTGCCAATGCACATGTGGACACCCTTATGCTTGAACATAGTGTTTGTTATAGACAATCCGTGACGAGCACAGAAGTCCAACAACAAAACACCGCTCGGGTTAGGATCTGGGGGGCCGTTCCTCCCAATCACACCTCTCCAAGTCTCCCTGTCGCAGCCAACATAAGCGTTGAAGTCACCCAGTAGAAAAAGGGAATCCCCAGAGGGAGCACTCTTTAGTACTTTCTCTAAAGACTCCAAAAAAAGTAGGTATTCTGAACTGCTGTTTGGTGCATAAGAACAAACAACAGTCAGGACCCGTCCCCCCACCCAAAGGCGTAGGGAAACTACCCTCTCGTTAACGGGTTAAACTCCAACGTGCAGGCTTGGAGCCGAGGGGCAACAAGAATTGCCACACCTGCCCATCGCCTCTCATTGACAACAGAGTGGAATGAAGTCCAGCCCCTCTCGAGAGGACTGTTTCCAGAGCCCTTGCTGTGCGTTGAGGTGAGTCCGACTATATCTAGCCGGAATTTCTCCACCTCACGCACCAGCTCAGGCTCCTTCCCCGCCAGAGAGGTGACATTCCACGTACCGACAACTAGCTTCTGTAGCCGAGGATCGGACCGCCAAGGCCTCCGCCTCTGGCCGCCACCCAGCTCACTTAGCACCTGACCCGACCGGGCCTCATGGGTGCAGGCCCGGCCACCAGATGCTCACCATCGTGCCCCACCTCCAGTCCTGGCTCCAGAGGGGGACCCCGGTGCCCTGCGTCCGGGCACGGAAAAACAAAGTCCAATGTTTTTAATCATCATCAGGGTCTTTTGAGCCACTCTCTGTCTGGTCCCTCCCCTAGGACCTGTTTGACATGGGAGACCCTACCAGGGGCATGAAAGCCCCTGACAACTTAGCTCCTAGGAGCATTAGCACAAGAAAACACCTCCACCATGATAAAGTGGTGGCTCAGGAGGAGGAAAAACATATTCAATGCTGAATATTAGAGGTATAATATTAAAATCTTTTGAGACTAAAAACGTTTTCGTTCGGGCAAAAAAACTGTCACATGGAGACTAGGCCTGAGACATTGAAATAACAAATAAAATTTGTTAACCAAACAATAAATAAATATGAACTCAATAATTTTGCCAGTCTCAAAACACTGCCATGTCTATTCCAGTCTGTTTTCCTTGTCCATAACCTCCAAACAGCCAGAAAGCGAGTTCACTCTGTGTATTGGTTTCAGCAGCTTGGTACATTTGTTACATTAACAACAGCACGAACAGAGTCATACAGCCTCTTTCTCTTGGTGGGTGGCGGTAGGGCCGGTAGCATACACACAGAGTGCAGAAGAGTGTAACGTAGTAGAAATTATATTAATAAATGGCAATACATTGTCATATATTTCTTGTATTTTTAGTGTACTTCCCTTAAAAGTAAAGTAAAAAAAAAAGTAAAATATTTTCTCAATCTCATGTATAATATCATGAACAATGTCTTGTGACACCTTGTTGAGGCACATTATGGAATAACACATTACATAAATAAAGTCCAAAATGTAATAACTGTCATTTCATTAAGTAATAAAGCTGAATTTTGTAATAACTGCCGCATTTCGTAATAATTTGCCCCAACATATTATGTAATATGCCCTGCGATTGACTGGCAACCAGTCCAGGGTGTACCCCACGTCTCGCCCAAAGTCTGCTGGGATAGGCCCCAGCATCCCCGCGACCCTAATGAGGACAAGCAGTAAAGAAAATAAATGAATATTATGTAATATATTTTGCCGCATTTTGTAATGAGCTATTACATTTTGAGAAGACTACCAAAAATGCACATCTACAAAGAAGGCCGGACTAGTAGAGAGTAGCGTGAGAGGCTGTGATGTAGCTACAGGAGAAACTTTATGAGGCTGACTGCTCTGTAATCCAACTCTCACAATCAAGGCTGCCCTGCTGAGTGTGTCCAGTTAAATCGCCCTTAATTGCTACCTGTGACAACTGTGTTTGCAGTATAACGTGCAGCTGTTGGGAAATGGCGGTCTTCCGAACCCAGTGCATCAAAGGGTATATGCTAGGATGGTTGGGAATACATTTAGGTAAATAGGCAAATACTGTATGTATGTATATATACATTAATACACACATTAATGTGTATGCAGAGCAGGATTACTATTGCAACAACACATCATCAGTAGGGTAAAACTAACCTGTCTCACGACGGTCTAATATATATATTAGTATGTATATATATATATATATATTAGTATGTATATATTAGTATGTATATATATATATATATATTAGTATATATATATTAGTATGTATATATTAGTATGTATATATATATATATATATTAGTAT
>QODF01000041.1:3730138-3833124 GCA_024372805.1 Oostethus manadensis
TATATATATATAATATATATATACACACACACATTCATACAATAGAGTACAACGTAATAAATAAAATAGAACATGAACATATTCAAGCAAAGTTAATAAGTCATGTCAGTGACCCTTTAACTACATTTGTTAATTTGAATATCATATAGGCTCCAGCATACCCGCGACCCTAACGAGGATAAGCGGTATAGAAAATGAATGATTTAATTAATGAATGGCCATTTGAGTCTGAAAATAGGAACTCATTTGTCTTTTGTCCTCAACAACCTTGGTCATTTTGACAATAATAAGCCCTAAAAATGTAACGATGATTAATGATTGTAACGATGTAACGATGATTAATGATTAATTAAGGCAATGATCACTGAGTCAGAGCAGACTAAACACTGTCACTTTGCAAAACAAACACAAAAAACGAAGCGCAACTTGTAATTACCCTAAAATAACAACAAATTCCCATAGCAAACACATTGATATGCCTCTGGTATTTCCCATAATGAAGAGAAAATACACTATGACAAGCATTGGCTATTTGTTTTGAGTGAAATGTGGGTCATAAAATTGTTACCTTTAACAATAAATGCAGCAGCAGGTGCTAGCTCCTTTCTGTGTTTTGGCTGTCTCTTGTGAAGAGAGGACTCTGTGTAGTGCTTGACTCTTTGATCCACAGCATCACGAACCAGAGTTGTAACTTCCTACAGAATAATGACATATTGTTAAATTTACCGACAACTTATTGGCTTAGTAAAAGAATGCACGTTGTCATTGGACTTGTAGACAGTACAAAGTAGGTGTGAATATTGCAACAATAAAACCCTCAAGAAGAATAAACACAAGGCTCAAAGTCATTTCAGATTCCACGTCGCCGTTTCCTTTTAAAAGGCCCCAAGCAGTACAGAAACTATATATTCAACTAACACACTTAATCACGCACACACCCTTCTCATTGTGTCTGTACCTCGATGTGGCTTGTAGTAAACCAGCTGGCGTCATCTTGGCCGCCCAGGGGCAGGACGTGGAGATCCACCAGCACAGCAAAGTTCCCACACTGTAACACAATGAGAAAAGACAGCCACAGGTTGCTGAGGGGCATTGAGCTCACAGACAACAAAGGGAATCAGAGTGTGGGTGATTGACAGCGAAACAAACCCCAAATGACCCCCTATGTACTCAAACATCACCCCAGGCCTTTCACAGGAGTCCTCCCTAGTCTCTTTCAAACCATCTCAACCAACCCCAACAAAACCAAAAAAATACAGCAATGTGTGCCTCCTTGTGTGTCCCCGCTCTCAACATAAAATGCTGAGTGTTCATGTTTTACAAGCTTTGTAATTTGGTCACTATCAAATACCTCAAAGTTGGATCAATTCCAAAAGATATGCCCTGTAAATGAGAAGTTAATCTGATGACAGGGAAGAGATGATTAAACTCCAAAGATCTACGTCAAAGGATTCTCTATGTTCCTGAGTGTTGTAGAGAGCTAAGGACATGGATGCTGAGTGGCTTCCTGAAGCCCTATATCATTGTGTCAATGACAATAAGCCACAAGGGAGAAGGAGGCCAGAAATGACGCGGGTGGTTAACTTGCTGCTACATCTTTCTCAAGCTGGCCTGATTATGGTTTACACATGAGTGCAAAATCTGCCTACTGCAGAAAAAAGGCTGTGGGTCTGATGTGAACCTCATCTTTCCCTGGACAAGCACATCATTGATTGAGACCACCCTTAACATGAAACAGAGGAGTAACAAGGACTGCCCGAAAACTGTGACTAATTAAAAGAGAGCAAACTGAATAGAATAGAATAGAGCAAAAAACAATTTACAGACCAAAACAGAAGCTCATTGTGTAGAATGGGAAATGGATCTGCATTAACAGAAGACATGATTCATTGAAGAAAATGGGACACTCAAAGCTATGTTTTTAGCCAGGCCCGTTCACTGAGCTGAAGTAACAGACTGAATGACTATACTTAGCAACCCGGTCCTAAGGGACATTCCCCAGGCCTTGTACTCAGTATGACGAGAGTGCAACAATTACCGGGAAACTACAAATTCTGATTCTTTCAATAGCTATTGAAGACTCCATGTGGGTGCTGGTTCAACAAGGTTTCAATAATTTCTGACTTCATGACCTATCTGAATGAAATGATAAAGGGAATCCATGAAGACCCCTCCGTGAATCACCACCTTACCGCGGTGGAGGGGTTTGAGTGCCCGAGTGATCCTAGGAGCTATGTTGTCGGGGGCTTTATGCCCCTGGTAGGGTCGCCCAAGGCAAACAGGTTCTAGGTGACGAGCCAGACCAAAAGTGATTCAGAAGACCCCTATTAAAAAAAAAATCAAGAGGAATGACCGCACCTCGCCCGGACGTGGGATACCGGGGCCTCACCCTGGAGCCAGGCCTGGGGGAGGGGCTCGCAGGCGAGCGCCTGGTGGCCAGGTCTTCACCCGAGGGACCTGGCCGGGCCTAGCCCGAAGAAGCCACACGGGAACTCCCCCCCGCGGACCCACCACCTGCGGGGGCAAGCATAAGGGTCCGGTGCTGTGTGATTTGGGCAGTGGTCGAGGGCGGGTTTCTGGGCGACCTGGTCTTCGGCGGCCAAATCTGGTTCTTGGGACATGGAATGTCACTTCTCTGGTGGGGAAGGAGCCCGAGCTTGTGGAAGAGGCGGAGAGATTCCGATTAGATATAGTCGGACTCACCTCAACCCACAGTTTGGGCTCTGGAACCAAATTCCTTGAGAGGGGCTGGACCTTGTTCTTCTCTGGAGTTGCCGCAGGGGAGAGGCGGCGAGCTGGTGTGGGCTTATTGTTAGCCCCCCGGCTTGGTGCCTCTGTGTTGGAGTCATCCCCAGTAAACGAGAGGGTTATTTCCCTACGCCTTAGGGCTGGGGAAAGGGTCCTGACTGTGGTTTGTGCGTATGCGCCGAACGGCAGTTCAGAGTACCCAGCCTTCTTGGAGTCTATCAGAGGGGTGCTGGAGAGCACCCCAGCTGGTGACTCCATAGTTCTACTGGGAGACTTCAACGCCCATGTGGGCAATGACAGTGTGACTTGGAGGGGCGTGGTTGGGAGGAACGGCCTCCCTGACCTGAACCCGTGCGGTGTGTTGTTGCTGGACTTCTGTGCGAATTACAGTTTGTCCATAACGAACACCATGTTCGAACATAAGGATGCCCATAAGTGCACTTGGCACCAGGACACCCTAGGTCGCAGGTCTATGATCGACTTTGTGGTCGTATCATCAGACCTGCGTCCGTATGTTCTGGACACGCGGGTGAAGAGAGGGGCTGAGCTGTCAACTGACCACCACCTGGTGATGAGTTGGATTAGATGGCGGGGAAGGATGCCGGACAGACCTGGCAGACCCAAACGCGTAGTGAGGGTGTGCTGGGAACGTCTGGCAGAATCTCCCGTTCGTCGAGTCTTCAACTCTCATCTCCGGCAGAGCTTCGCCTGCATTTCGAGGGAGGACCGGGATATTGAGTCCGAATGGGCCGTATTCCGTGCCTCTATTGCTGAGGCAGCCAGTTGTGGTTGCGGCCGCAAGGTGGTCGGTGCCAGTCGTGGTGGCAAGCCCCGAACCCGATGGTGGACACCGGGGGTTAGGGCTGCCGTCAAGCTGAAAAAGGAGTCCTATCGAGCATGGATGGCTTGCGGGACTCCCGAAGCAGCTGACAGGTACCGGCAGGCCAAGCGGCACGCGGCTTCGGCGGTGGTCGAGGCAAAAACTCGGGTGTGGGAGGAGTTCGGTGAGGCTATGGAGCACGACTTTCGGTCGGCCTCGAAGAGGTTCTGGCAAACCGTCCGACACCTCAGAAAGGGGAAGCAGCCCCCAGTTCACACTGTTTACAGTGCGGACGGGGGCTTGCTGACCACGACTGTGGATATAGTTGGTCGGTGGAAGGAATACTTCGAGGCCCTTCTCAATCCCACTGACATGCCTTCCATAGAGGAAGCAGAGTCTGAGGATACGTACGTGGACAGTTCTATCACCGTGGCTGAGGTAATTGGGGTAGTCAAATCACTCCCCAGTGGCAAGGCTCCGGGGGTAGACGAGTTCCGCTCAGAATTTCTCAAGGCTCTGGATGTTGGAGGACTGTGTTGGTTGACACGCCTCTACAACATTGCATGGAAGTCAGGAACAGTACCTCTGGACTGGCAGACCGGGGTGGTGGTCCCCATTTTTAAAAAGGGTGACCGGAGGGTGTGTTCCAACTATAGGGGGATCACACTCCTCAGCCTTCCTGGGAAAGTCTACTCCAGGGTGCTGGAGAGAAGGGTACGACCGTTAGTCGAACCTCGGTTAGAGGAGCTGCAATGTGGTTTTCGTCCCGGTCGCGGAACACTGGACCAGCTCTACACCCTTGCAAGGGTACTCGAGGGTATGTGGGAGTTTGCCCAACCAGTCTACATGTGCTTTGTAGACCTGGAAAAGGCATTCGACCGTGTCCCTCGTGGTGTCCTGTGGGGGGTGCTCCGGGAGTACGGGATTGATGGTCCGCTTCTACGTGCCATTCGGTCCTTGTACAATCGAAGCAGGAGCCTGGTTCGCATTGCCAGCAGTAAGTCGAGCTTGTTTCCGGTGAACGTTGGCCTCCGCCAAGGCTGCCCTTTGTCACCGATTCTGTTCATAATCTTCATGGACAGAATTTCTAGGCGCAGTCAAGGTGTTGAGGGAGTCCAGCTTGGTGACCTTAGGATCTCGTCTCTGCTATTTGCAGACGATGTGGTCCTTATGGCCTCATCAGGCTGTGACCTTCAGCGTTTACTGGAGCGGTTTGCAGCTGAGTGTGAAGCTTCTGGGATGAGACTCAGCACCTCCAAATCCGAGGCCATGGTTCTCAGTCGGAAACGGGTGGACTGTACCCTCCGGGTTGGGAGTGAGGTCTTGCCTCAGGTGGAGGAGTTCAAGTATCTCGGGTTCTTGTTCACGAGTGAGGGAAGGTTGGAGCGTGAGATCGACAGACGGATCGGTGCAGCATCTGCAGTAATGCGGTCGCTGTACCGGACCGTCGTGGTGAAGAGAGAGCTGAGCCGGAAGGCAAAGCTCTCTGTTTACCGATCGATCTACGTTCCCACCCTCACCTATGGTCATGAGTTATGGGTCATGACCGAAAGAATGAGATCGCGGATACAAGCGGCGGAAATGAGTTTCCTTCGTAGGGTGGCTGGACTCACCCTAAGAGATAGGGTGAGGAGCTCGGCCATCCGGGAGGAGCTCAGAGTAGAGCCGCTGCTCCTTCACATCGAGAGGAGCCAGTTGAGGTGGCTCGGGCATCTAGTCCGGATGCCTCCCGGGCGCCTCCCTGGTGAGGTGTTTCGGGCATGCCCAGTCGGGAGAAGGCCCCCGGGAAGACCTAGGACACGCTGGAGGGACTATGTCTCACAGCTGGCCTGGGAACGCCTTGGTGTTCTCCCGATGGAGCTGGAAGAGGTCGCTGGGGACCGGGAAGTCTGCTGCCGGGTCAGCTGCCCCCGCGACCCGGACCCAGATAAGCGGAGGAAAATGGATGGATGGATGGATGGAATCCATGAAGAAATTGGAAAAACATTGGATAAATTAACAGGTGCCATGAAACAGGAGATTCAACTCCTGAGAGAGGAAGTACAAAATCTGAGAGCAGAGAACAAGGCATTACACAATAGTGTTGCAAAAAGTAAAAGAAAACATAGAAGGAAAACAGAAAATTATTGAGCAATTGAAGACCACAGTTGATAATATGGATCATACCACACAAATGAACGATGTAATTGTGATGGGGCTCAAGGTCAAACCCAGGTCGTATGCCAGAGCAGTGGGGAATAATGAGGAATTCGACACAGAAGAAGTGGCTTCCACTGAGCAACAAGTTGTTAATTTTCTACATTCAAAGGAATTGGAAGTAGACATCAACACCTGCATCCCACTATACGGCAGGAATAGCACCACTCCCATCATCATTGTTAAATTCATTAATAGCAAATTCAAAGTCGCACTGCAGAACCAAGGAATTAAGCTGAAAGGAACAAAGGTCTACATGAATGAGCATCTGACAAAACGTAACCCTAAAATTGCCAAGAAAGCACGCAACCTGAGGAAGCAGGGGAAGATCCAAGGCACTTAGAGCGCAAACTGCAAAATATACTGTACATTAAGCTAAATGGAGGACCAGAAGCTAGAGTGCTTGTTGTCAAAGATATACAGGACTTGGAAAAATACTACAGTCCTCATCAAAACAACAACATGGAAAGGGAAAACAACTCAAAAACTAGAAGGATACAGGGGGAAGTATTATATTCAACATTAATTGGAAATGCCTTCAGCTACACCCAAGGAACTGATCAACCAGATGCATTAGAACTAAGAACCCATCAAAATTGATGAAATTGAATAAATTTTCTTTTATCCCCATAAACAGCAGAAGCATGCACGCAAATCACAACATCAGGTAATACTTAGAACAATTGAAAGAGCCCTTCAAAGAAACAACAAAAGTGGAGGAAAAGTGGCTGTGTATGTGGACAAACATCTGAACTACAAAATTTGCTGTTGACAACATAACATGCATAACAATTGAAATCTGTTTAGAACAATTGTTACAATTATGTATATTCAACTCATTACTATTACAGTATTATTAATTATGATTAACATCCATCAAGACTGCAATATAAGTAACTTGTGATAAGGACATTGACTACTATTCAACACATTGTCACATTAACTCACTTATGCATTTTAAACCTCCTAACTGCAGGAAGTCTACAAATGTATTGAAATAGGGGAAATCCTACAGGGGTAGGATTAAATCCGCTTTGCTTCATCCTACTCCTTTTGGACATGTGGAACTGCCAATTGTATTAAGTAATGTATTCCAATGTAATTTATATGCATGTTCAAATATTATTAAACCAGAAACCATATCTGATAGTATGAGCAAATTGTGATGTATTTCTGGAGACAATATGAATCTCAAAATCACAGACAACTGTGCCTTTTAAAAAACATACTTTGGTAGGGGTGTGCCGATATAACTCTTTCACTTCCAATATTAGCACAAATCATACAAACTTTTATTACCTATTTTGTAGTGTGAAATGTTAGAAAAGGCTTGACCAAGTGAAATTACGCAGAGAAAAATAATCAGCAACAGTAGGTTTGAAAAAAACAGATCAACAAGACAACAAGAGTATGTGAAGTATAGTTTTATCAACAATGTAGTGGCAATGTAGTGGCAGATAAGTATAACAGCGATGTTCGAAGCGCTCAATTAAACCTGACTCACCACCAACAGCGGCCGGTCATCCTTTCTGTTATAGCGAATGACCTCCTGTCGTCCTGTGGGAGTTTCCCATCGAACACTCTTTCAGACGTGTGTTTGGTCGCTTAAAATTGCCCGGTTCTGTGCTACCATGAGAAACTTGTACATGACAAGTATTCAGCTGCAAAAACGAGTCTTGGGAGTTTTGAATCGACTGAGGCCACAAATAAATGACTGTACGGGAAACACTGCATCTGACCCTAGCATATCATCTTATTGGACGTTTTATCAAATTTCAAATAAAACACAATCCGAATCCGGACACAAATCACTGACCAATATTTTGAGTTGACATTTGTAACCCTCAATGAAAAATAACAAAACACCAAATAGCCCCAAGAGCAGAGAAACCTATGACCCAGCAGGTTGGATGTAACATTTAAAATGTCTGCAAGTTTCCTCTCAATGTCAGCTCTTCTTTGCATATCAGTATTCTCTCCATTCGGTGCCTTTTGTTTGTCGCTCAGCCTTCCATGGTTGACTGGTGGCTTCAGCTGACTGCCTCTAACAATTACTAGTGCGTGGGAAAGCCTAGCAACAGAGGGTCAGACCTTGTCCATCAAAATGGACAGAAAGACAAGTTGGGTCCCACAGTGGTTTCCTGAGCTGTCTGACATGAGCTCATGTGGTTTGGATATCTACCCTTTAGATGTTTCAGACATTCACAGACAAGTAAAAAGATGCTGTTATTTAAACAGACCAATACAGTGCTACAACGAAAATGGTAATTCTGTGTCTGTGAACTCAAAGAAACTAGTTGCTGCACATATATCCTGCCAAGGATCACAAGATCTTCCAATTGCATTGGCTTCAATTTAAACAAGCTAATAGAGCCCTAGAGGAGAACACAAGGTTAATCTGATCAATTTCCTGAAGGCAGCAGAAAGGTTTCTTGAAAAAGTCTTTGGACGGACATAGCTGAGTGAATCCCCTAAAGTTATTGCTAAGCTTCTGATTGTGTCTTTTATTTGGGCAAACAGCCAGAACTCTAGCAAGCATTAGACTAACTTCCTTTTATCACATTAGAAGAGTAGACAAGACCTAATGACAATGAGGCATTCAGGAGAAGCAACGGTCTACCCTTCACACAGAAACAGCATGTGATTTGCTCTCAGAGACAGGGGGATGTCTGGAATGCAAACTAATGAAATCACACTAATGAGAAAACGATTAATTTACCCAGAAAAAAGGTAGCGGATTGGGGGCACAAAATTCCCCCATTCTGTGAAAATGTTAAGGTCCAGGTTGATACAGGACATTTCCGTCATGTGGCCTAAATCTGTTATCTCCTGATGCAAAGAGTGACCAGTGAATCTCTGAGTTGAACTGCATTTGCTGATCTCGTTTTTCACAAAAATTGGCAGATACTGGTCGGTGGCCAATCGCCCCCTGGCTGTATCGGTTTTCATAATAGGGAAAAGAACATGCCTAAAAATACATTTAAATTACATTTATTAACAATGAAACCTGTATTGCGTAAATTCATTCAACTAAACAATAGCGCACAGAACATATCCAGCTATATTAACGTAAGACATTAAGAGTTATTCAGCTGTACAACAGCATAAAGAACATACATGGGAGGATTAATAGACTAAATTAACAGAACACGCAAGTTAGTGGTAAGCAAGTTCACCAAACTCAAAAAATCCACTGAAGTAGCCTACCAAGAGCGAGCATCTGTCAATGGCAATGGTCACTTCTTGGTTCCTGACAATCAGTATGACATAACTAACATTAACATTTCAAAACATAATTAGTTATAAACATATTTTGATATATAAGTGCCAGGACCAGCAGGACCTGCCAAACTGAAAAAAGGTGACATAAATTGGGAAAATATGGTAAATTATACAGCACATGACTTTCCTACAACAAAACAAAAAGCTTAGCCCCAACGTGTTTCATTCACCTGACATGTTCATTTTTCAAATCTGGGGTGGTTTTCGTGCATTCAACAAGTTAAAGTCAATACTAAAAGACCTGTTGGAAAGAGAGCTTTGATAAAGGGCCAAGTCCTAGAGGAAGTTACTCTTTTTGCACATACTAAAGCAAACCGGCACCTTTTTGTTCTCTGTCTTCAGTAGGCTTTTTTAGTTTTGAACAGAGGCTAAAGGCTGAATGAAAAGTGGTAAGGAGTGCTTACTTAAATACCAGATCCTTTGTTGTGCCATCTTTTGTGTGCTGAAACCAAGTGAATGAATAGGGGTGCGTCTTCCTGAGGACAGAGCAAATTTTTTCTATCCTAATTCTCCCTGCTGCCACTCTTATAACTACGTCCTATAGAGGAACAAAAGAAAACAGAAATATCTTAAACATGAGCTCACCACGGTCCTCCTCGGGCAAAATGAGAATCAAAACAACTCCATTATATTTTTTGACTGTAAATAAACAATTCCTGACTCAAACCCACTGATGTTTCCCTTCTGGTCTGGAGGGCTCTGGTCTGTGTCACCTTCATTTCCAAAAACACTCTACCTTCCCTTATCTACTTTCCAGACCTGGCTGTCCATTCTTACTGCTCCAAGTTGGGCACGAGGCCCAAACACTATGAGCAGCTTCACCCACCACCCAACCTCGCTGCCCTTTGCTTTTGCTATCGCGCCGTATAAGTGCCAGACCTTCTCAGACTGCACTTAGCTCAGAGGCCAACACTAACCAGCCGCGTATGTTTACAATAGATGGGAAGGGGCAGCAGATGTGGTCTCACTCGGTAACATTTCTCCCTTTTTCGGACTCTCTTCCCATCTCGGAAATCTGCAAACAACTAGGGAGAGTACACTAGGTGGGTGTGACAACTTTGCTTTCAGGCTTTATTTGACTCACTCTAAACTCTCCCTCTCTCTAGCGCTCTCTCTCGAAGTGAGTCACCTGGGTTTCCCCTTTGAAAAAAATAAACAAAGCTATCCACGTCAATTTTTCAAACCGCCAGATATTCAGTGCTGAGGCTCAAGAGGGTACGAATTATCGTCATGATTAGTATTGATGCAACAAAGTGCATGGAAGTAATTTATGTACAAAGCTCTGTGCTGTCTGCACACCTGAATCCTCTTTTTTTGATAATAAAAAGAGACACAACCCATGAGTGGAATTTGAGCAGCAAGAACAGACAAGAATATCTCCAGGAAAAATACAGCAAACAAAACTCAGACAAACACTGCCCCCAGAAATAGGAGGATACATATTTCTGTCTGGTTTCCTTATGAAAAGTCATTTATGTACATTAGTTACAGTACAATTATCATGTTAAATACTCTTGAGAAATTAAGGTTTATTGCTTTTGATACGGTGTTCTTGCATTATTATGCCATATATCATCACTACATTCATGGAAAAATGGTCTCAAAATAATATTGATAATAACATCATTTGTTGGAAAATGCCAAAATGTTTCTATCAGAATGTCCTGATTGAATACAGAGACACGATGTGTGGTCCCATACGGACTTAACACTGCATAAAGCTCTGACATAAAACTGTTCTGCTATCTCAAACCTTTTATTCTTATAAAAACTAGCGGGTTTCTACCTCAGATTACTACATCAGATGTCAGTGGTGCATTTTACTAATACAAAGCAGATCGCAAGGTTCTAGAGTAGTAATGTCCTGGCAGCCAGCGCTTCAGTTTATCAGTGAGTTTGCCTGCAGGCCCTATTCGGGAGGTCCATGAAGTGGGGCTGACTACATAGTCTATGCCTATAGACCAATTTAAGAAGGTGCACCCCCTTCAGTTCCCCAGACAAGAGAGGGAGCTGCTTTGAAAAAGAAACGATCATAAAACCTGCTGGTAAGCAGCCTAGTAAACATGGCACTGTGAATCAGAGAACATGACACATAAATGCTTAAACAAGCCTTGCAAGCTGAAACAAATGCACATGTATTGCTAAAAATAAAGCTTCCTTATAGAAAGGTGTTCTAGAAGCTAATCCATTCATTAAAACACTGGTGACAGTGGTGTTATATTTGTGAAAGAGGAGCCAATTTAAGTGCCTTGAATGCCATTGTTTAGCCTGATCCCTTCTTACATGCTTGTTTTTGGTTAGCTGATTGAACGTGGTTGAGGCTCCAAGCATTTTCTCAGGCAGAATAACACAACTGTATCATTATGTGCCCAGTGGGAAGAAACACTTCGTGAACCTCTAGCGTTTTACTCTCCCACAACCAATCGGGGGGGGGGGGTTGCCTGTATGCAGGCATGCATATGAAACAAATAAAAGGGACCGAATGCAATATCTGGTCAACGAGGTACACATGGAATGGTAGAGGATGTGGAGATCATTGCAAAATGTCTGAAGCCCTTGTTCAAAATTCTCAATAAATGAAACATCAACAAACGAGAGCTCAGGAGCTTTGCCTGCACTTAACAAAAACATCTGAGGTGCATTATTATTGTCAGAGAATCAGAATGAGGATGAACAACACAGCTTTTTTTAATAGACTGAGTTTCTGGTCTTATATATAGAGCAGTGTCCTTCAACAAAGATTCTGGGGAGGCGATCTATTTTAAGATATTGTATTTTTCTCAAACATGACCAGGAACTCTAAATAAGTGGCACTGTCAGATGACAGAGAAACAACATTAGTGAGCAATGGGAAGACATTTAAAATATGTGGGAGTACTTCCCTCTAGTGGCAAAAGCTTGTTACTAGGAAAAAATAAAATACATTTAAGGGTGCCCTATAAATACAGACCTGATCAAAATCGTAGGACCAGTTGAAAAATTGTTAGAATTTACATTTTGCACTTTTGGATCCTAGTGAGGTTTTAATTTGAACAACAATATGCAAAAGCAAGAAGGAGGAGTGTGACAAAAAGCACTTTGAAAAAGTAATTTATTGAAAACAACAATTAAACTGAAATATGCTGTTTATCAGCTGATCATAAGTTTAAGACCATCGCTCAAAAAATTGACAAAACAACTCTTCTTCTTTTCCTTTCGGCTTATCCCGTTAGGGGTCGCCACAGCGAATCAATTGCCTCCATCTAACTCTGTCTTCTGTATCCTCTTCTCTTGCGCCAACTACCTTCATGTCCTCTTTCACTACATCCATAAACCTCCTCTTTGGTCTTCCTCTAGGCCTCCTGCCTGGCAATTCAAAACTCAGCATCCTTCTACCAATATATTCACTATCTCTCCTCTGGTCATGTCCGAACCATCTCAGTCTGGCCTCTCAGACTTTATCTCCAAAACCTCTAACATGTGCTGTCCCTCTGATGTGCTCATTCATGATCCTGTCCATCCTGGTCACACCCAAAGAGAACCTCAGCATCTTCATCTCTGCTACCTCCAGCTCTGCCTCCTGTCTTTTCCTTAGCGGCACTGTCTCTAAACCAAACAACATCGCTGGTCTTACCACAGTTTTGTACACCTTTCCTTTCTTTTTAGCTGAAACTCTTCTATCACACATCACACCCGACACTTTTGTCCACCCATTCCAGCCTGCCTGCACATGCTTTTTCGCCTCTTTTCCACACTCTCCATTGCTCTGGACTGTTGACCCTAAGTACTTAAAATCCTCCACTTTCTTTATCTCTTCTCCCTGTAACCTCACTCTTCCACTTGGGTCCCTCTCATTTACACACATGTACTCCGTCTTGCTGCGGCTAACCTTCATTCCTCTCCTTTCCAGGGCAAACCTCCACCCCTCAAGCTTCTCCTCTACCTCTTCCCTGCTCTCACTACATATCACAATGTCATCTGCAAACATCATAGTCCATTGAGATTCCTGTCTAACCTCACCCGTCAGCCTGTCCATCACCATAGCAAACAAGAAGGGGCTCAGAGCTGATCCTTGATGTAGTCCCACCTTCACTCGGAACTCCTCTGTCACACCTGCAGCACACCTCACTACTGTCTTACAGTCCTCGTACATGTCCTGCACCGCTCTAACATACTTCTCTGCCACTCCAGACTTCCTCATACAATACCACAGTTCCTCTCTGGGCACCCTGTCATAAGCTTTCTCCAGATCTACAAAAACACAATGCAGCTCCCTCTGACCTTCCCTGTACTTCTCAATCAACATCCTCAAAGCAAATACTGCATCTGTTGTACTCTTTTTTGGCATAAAACCGTACTGCTGCTCACAAATGCTCACGTTTGCCCTTAGTCTAGCTTCAACTACTCTTTCCCATAACTTCATTGTATGGCTCATCAGCTTTATTCCTCTGTAGTTGCCACAACTCTGCACATCTCCCTTGTTCTTAAAAATGGGCACCAGCACACTTCTCCTCCATTCCTCAGGCATCTTCTCATTATCTAAGATCTTGTTAAACAACCCGGTCAGGAACTCTACTGCCACCTCTCCTAGACACTTCCATACCTCCACAGGTATATCATCAGGACCGAGTGCCTTTCCATTCTTCATCCTCTTCAATGCCCTCCTCACTTCTTCCTTACTAATCTTTGCTACTTCCTGGTCCACAACAGTCACCTCTTCTACTCTTTGTTCTCTTTCATTTTCCTCATTCATCAACTCTTCAAAGTACTCTTTCCATCTTCCCATGACACTACTGGCACCTGTCAATACCCTTCCATCCTTATCCTTCATCACCCTAACCTGCTGCACGTCCTTCCCATCTCTGTCCCTCTGCCTTGCCAACCTGTATAGATCTTTCTCTCCCTCCTTGCTGTCCAACCTAGCATACAAGTCATCATAAGCCCCTTGTTTGGCCTTTGCCACCTTTACTTTCACCTTACGCTGCATCTCTCTGTACTCCTGTCTACTCTCTTCAGTCCTCTCAGTGTCCCACTTCTTCTTAGCTAACCTCTTACTCTGTATACACTCCTGCACCTCCTCATTCCACCACCAAGTCTCCTTATCTACTTTCCTTCCAGATGACACACCAAGTACTCTCCTACCTGTCTCCCTGATCACAGTAGCTGTAGTTGTCCAGTCATCTGGAAGGACTTCCTGGCCACCCATAGCCTTTTTCAACTCCTTCCTAAATGTCACACAACACTCCTCCTTTTTCAGCTTCCACCATTTTGTCCTCTGCTCTGCCTTTACCCTCTTCATCCTTCTCACCACTAGAGTCAACCTACACACCACCATCCTATGCTGTCTGGCTCCACTCTCACCTACCACTGCTTTGACAAAACAACTCTCCAAACCAGAATAAAAAAAAAATGTTCTAAGTGGGACTCAGTAATGAGTAGCTCCACCGTTCTTGTTAATCACTTCCAAAATTGGTTTGGCCATGCTTGATGCGAGTGTTTCCAGGAAGCTAGTGGGAACATTGCTCCAAATGGTGAAGATGGCTTCACAAAGGGCATCGACTGTCTGGAACTGACGGTCATTTTTAGAAACTTCCCTTGCCATCCGTCCCCAAAGGTTCTCTACATGCAGGATAGTCCAAAAGAGTGATGTAATTCTCCCTGAAGAAGTCCTTCATCAAGCAAGCAATGTGAACTGCAGCATTGTCCTGTTGAAAAACCCAGCTGTTACCACACAGACGAGGGCCCTGAGTCATGAGGTATGCCCGCTGCAACATGAGCCTATTTCAGTTTAATTGTTTTCAAAAAAATTACTTTTTCAAAGTGCTTTTTGTCACACACCCTTCTTGCTTTTGCACATTGTAGCTCTACTTAAAAACTTAATAAGATCCAAATGTGCCAAATAGCAATTTTTCAACTGGTCTTAAGATTTGGATCAGGTCTGTATTTAAAAAACATAATCCTTTACATAGCTTTTTACTTATATTTCGTTCTAAATGTGCAAATGTTGCCTTAATGATTCTAATAATATTTTCCACCACCTCATTGAAATAGACCAACAAACACAGGTGAAGCACTGTATGTACACAGTACATTATTGTAATACGGCGTCACGAGATCAAGATTATTGTGTATAGTTGTTTTACCTTACCTTAATGACAAATTTGAGAGGGGCCATTGCAGTCAATACGGCGAAAGTTTCTCCTGGAATAGTGTACAGTAAACGTTTTACCAATTCGAGCGGCAAATTAACATCCGTCAAACATTACATATGGTTTCAACAAAACGAAACCACATTGTTCCATCGTTGTAATTAATTATCTTAATAATTACAGTAAAATATGGACTCAACAAAACGAAACCAAATAGCTATAACATTATAATTATTATAGTTGCAGTAAAATACTTTACTGCGTATGAACTAAAACGTTAAGGAACTTCATACCGCCAGTAGTTTTAAATTTTTGTCAAGCGAGTCAGGCTGCAGAATATTACGTCACATTCAGTGGCTCCCGTGTAAAAACGCTCGTTCCTTATACAGACATGAATTTCTGAATTAACTAAAAAAATATATGCACTGGTAAAGACATGTGGAGTTTTAAACGCAAAACAATGGCCAGTAACAGAAACCATTTGTTTAAATAACAGAATTATGCGACAGTCTAGAGTGTAGGACCAACAGGACCCGACGCTGCAACCGCTGCTAAAGAAATAAGCAGCCCACATCAAAGCCTGTATTAAATTCGAAATAATCTTTGCACGGATATAGTTGAATTAGGATATTTTTATATTTATGTTAAATATATCATGATTTTGTCTTTTATGTTTTGTTTTTTTTACGCTTTAGTAAAAGTTGTGTTTGACAGTAATTGAAATCCCTAATCAGGCACGGTCGTGGCTTCTAATAGGTTTGCAATAACACCGTTAGTGGTTTGACTTGTGTTAATGATGCTAAAGCAGCAGTCTAAACAGCTTTACCATCTTCTGTACATCTTCCGTGTGTAGTTTTCCGTCATACATTTCAGGAAAAGTGATGTCTCGACTAGTCAAAAAATCACCAGCGCTTTGCACAGATCTGCCTTTGCAATCGAGTGACATCTTGGGCAAAGTTCGTCTTCTGGGTCAGCTTATCAGATCTTGTTTTGGTCCTTCCGGAAGACTGAAACACATCCACAACAACATTGGAGGGCAAGTTGTGACTACCTCAACGTCATCGCTTCTTCTGCAATCCATTTCTTCGTCACAGCCTTTCATAAATATCATTTTAGCCTCCATTCGCAATCACATTTGTCGTTTCAGTGACTGCGGTTTGTTTGCAGCCATGTTGTGTGTGACACTTATTGAACGAGCCCAACAGTTTGGTCTGAGAGGAAAGGTGACCGCCGGTCTGAACAAACACCTGTTGGGTATGTGCACCAGTTACCTTCGACAAGAGGACTGCGGTTGCAAAGTGAACCTCGATTTTTGCAGCAGCCACGACTTGATCACGTTGGCTCGAAGTGTTCTCTGCAGCAAACCAGCATGTAGGCTTACAGGGCACGAGGCGCTCCACATCAGCAAATTAGCAGTGCAATCCTTTTTACTAACATTACCTTCTAACAGTAATGGCGTAGTAACACTGGGCATGACACTTTTTGTGACTATTGATGGTTTACCTGTAAAGGACTCTGCAGTGTTTCCAGGCATATTAGTAGACATGCCGAATGGCTATGAGGGCTTGGAAATTAAGAAGCCACCCTCGAATCCCCTGCGTATGGTATTGTTCAGTACATCCCTTGCTGGAGATCTGTCTGAACTAGGAGATGGAAGGATTGAGGTGCACCGTATTGAAGACATGGACTCTGACATCTTGAATCGGCTCCTTGAGATTGGCAAACAGGTGGTGAAAGATGGTGTAAAGCTATTTGTGTGCCAGAGGGTCATCCACCCTGTCTTGCAGCAATACCTGGGGCATCATGGCATCATAGTCATAGAGAGAGTGGGCATTGATCTCATGGAACCTCTTACTCAACTCACAGGTAAGCACCACCTGAGCCATCATTGTTAAGTCAAGTTGTGTGGACAACTTTGAACTCTTCTGTCTTTAAAAGGGTCCCAGCCTGTGGCAACATTGCACACAACCATCACACCCAAGGTTTATGGTAAAGTGGGGAATATGACTTCCAGACAGTTTGGATCCAAGACAATGCTGCAGGTTTATCCTGCAGGGGAATCTGTGATCTGCACCACAGTCGTCTGTCACAGGAACGAGACAATGTTAAATGAATTGAAGGTATGATCAAGTTAAAAGTCATGAACTATGGCCAGTTTAGTGAATGTTGTTGATTTTGTCTGTGTGGCCTTGAAAGGTGGCGTGCCAGAAAACAGAACATGTGTTGCGACTCACCCTGAAGGAACCGTTTGCTTTACTTGGAGGTGGATGCACCGAGACCCACTTGGCTGCTTACATCAGACACCAGGTAGGATACATCGATATTTACTCACACCTCATATGATAGTCTTTTTCATTCCGCATCTCAATTGTGCTTCAATTTAATCCTAGTGTCACAGCAATGTAAGTGCATCAATGTTAGACTGCTCGCAGACAGAATACCTGCTTGGAGTGGAGGCTTTCTGCAGCTCTCTCGAGTCAGTGGCTACATCGCTGCAACATGACGGTGAGATTTCTCTCACTGATCTGACTTCTGCTCACCACTGGACTCTGCCGGTGGACACATTGCAGGAGGACACGGAGGCTTGCTTGAACAACTGCGGTTGCGGACTAATGGCAAGTAGCCAAACTCACAAGTGGAGTCCCTTGAATACTAAATACCCGGTGTTCTCCCCGGTGCCACTGTTTAGAGGCGATAATGTGAAGCCACGCGTGCTCGACTCTTTCACAGCAAAGCACAACGCTTTAGAAGTTGCTGTAGAAACTGCAAATGTTGCTCTTGATGTGCGATATATAATACAGGATATGAATTAATCCAAAATGGCAATAGTGGTTTGTGATAAGCAAATAACTTAAGTAGGGTTGCAACCAATGATTAATCGTAAGCTTGTTGTTTTAACTGAGTAATTGGTTAGTACCCAGATGGACCACATCAATATGAACCAAACAGTTACTGGTTTGGTCTGCAACATATCGGTCAGATGCAAAAATGTCGATTACTGTTTTCCAAAGGCAAAGTTGATGCGTGTGAATATCTTGTTTTGCCTGAAACACAAAGATCATGTCTGCTTTAATGGATAACTAAGGACATTTGATAGGTTTAAATCAGAATAATCAATCTCAATAGTTGTAGATTAATTGAATAACATATTAATGATTGCTTACTGTTGCAGTTATAGTACTAAATATAACGTAAGCCGACTGGTCTGGCCCAGCACACACCCAGGGACTGACCTGGGGTCTGAAATGAGAGTTGAGCAATGGTAGCCTTCGAACACCTGAATAAAATATAAATCCATGCAATACTTGTGTTGACTTTGCAGCCCAGTCTGAAATTATCTTGATGATGTTCTCACAGTAAAAATGGAATTAAAGCTTTTCGATACTTTGGGTAGTCCTTGAATTTCTGCTTGTAATACCTACAAAACGGCAAAGAAAACAAACTATCACTGAGTTGATGCTGTACAGTTGTTGTAACGTACCGCTAAGTTCCACGTAGTTGTTACCTGTGATGGTAAATGGCTCTTGGTCCAATGAAGCATGCAGTAAACACTGCAAATGAAAGCGATGGAAGGCCCCAAGTGGCCATGGCGTAGCCAAACCACTCAAGAATCTCTCCAAAGTAATTTGGAGCAGACACATATTCAAAAAACCCACCTGCAAGAAAACAGAACACCTACAAGTGACTCTGCACACAGCGGATACATTGAGTTTTCCTGTGTGTAATCTTTCTTACCTGTAGGGACCTTGTAAATCGCTTCCCCTGGTTTTCTCAACTTTCGTAAACTGTAGTCACTGTGAATATTGATGGCCATTCCAATGTAAAACAGTAGTACCCCTAGAAAGAAATACACTTTAAAGATTGGCTCATCAAAACCCATTTGTAGATACACTGTGTGTATGTAAGAAAGGCAGGAACAGTGCATACTGATCAACATTTTCATGTAAATACGCAAGATAATAGCCAATGGCTAAATTTCATCTTTAATCCTTAAGGGAAGGTTGATGGTAAGTACAATAACATTTGACATAAGATAAGAAATACTCTGGCTTCCTACCACATTCTAAAAACACGCACCTTAGGTTAATTGGCAACTCTATATTGTCCAGAATGTGAATGGGTTTTTTTGGGGTGGCAAGATACTGAACCCCTAGTTGCTCCGGATGCTGTGTCATCAGTAGGTAAATGTGGAAATAGTGTCAAAGAGTTTTGAATGCCTTAAAGGTGAAAAAAAAAAAAAATTCCTATGTGAAAGACCATCTACTATCTGTCTATATGTGCCATGCAATTGACTGTCGGCCAGTCCAGGAAGGGATAGGCTCCAGCATGTCCCCGTCACCCTAATGAGGATAAACGGCATCACTGCTGCAGCACAAAGAGAGTTGGCCACATTGAGGTGGATGTGAGAAGAGCAAACCAGTTAGACCAGGTTTAACCGGCACATCCCACACAAGTCACCAGCATAGAAGGGGACATGTACCTCTCACTACCCCCCCCTCACACAACTCGCAGTTGCAGCAGCTCAAGTAAGTGTGGAGGTGAAGTGTGCCCCAGCAAAGCAGCAGGTCCGGATGGAGTATCAGCTTGAATACTGAAAATCCGCGCGTGGGAGGGACCCTTAACAGCCCATCTTCAACCTAAGGTCGGGGAGAGTTCCACAGCTGCGGAAGATGTCCTACATTGTGCCAGTCCCAAAGAGATCACATCCTGGTGAGCTGAATGACTTAAGGCCAGTAGCCCTGATGTTGCATATGTGATAAAGACCATGGAACGGCTGCTGCTCTAGCACTTCTCCAGTGCCTTTAACACTATCCACCCTCAGCTCCTCAGGGACAAACTGAAACGGATGGGAGTAGGTTCATACCTGGTGGCATAGATCACAGATAACCTGACCTCAGTACATGTGACTGGGAATGTCTGACACTGAGCAGCAGCATGTGAGCACTGCAGGGAACTGTGCTTTCGCTCCAGTTCTGTTTACCCTGTACACATCCGGCTTTGAATACAAATCTGAGCTCTGCCATGTACAGAAGTAGTTGTGAGATGTATCAGGAATGAACAGGAGGATGAGTATATAAAACTGAATTTGTCAACTGGTACGACATAAACCACCTGCATCTCAACACCACCAAGACCAAGGAAATGGTGGTGAACTTTAGGAGAAAGAGGACACACCCAGAACCTGTTCTTATAAAAGGTGATTGTGTGGAGGTGGTTCACACCTATAAATACATGGAAGTGCATCTGAATGAGAAACTGGACTGGACTGGACTGCCATCACGGATACTTATGTGTGCCATCTAAACCATCTGTGCTTCCTCAGAATGCTGGCGGGCTGGCGTCCTTCAACGTATGCAAGAAGCTGCTACAGATCTTCTACCAGACTGTGGTAGATGGTGCCCTCTTGTATGCGGTAGTGTGCTGTGGGAGAAGCATTAAGGAGGATGCCACACAACTGGTGAGGAAGACAGACTCTGTCATTCATTGGCCCTGAGCTGGGCAGCCCGACATCTGTGGCAGAGCAAAGGTGACTCAGGAGGCTCCTTAGAAGCATCCGGGAGGCATCCAGACTAGATACCCGAGCCACCTCAACTAGTTCCTCTCCATGTAAAGGAGCAGCGGCTCCGCTCTGAGCTCCTACCGAATGGCCGAGCTCCTCCTGCCACCCTACGGAGGAAACTCATTTCTGCTGCTTGCATCCATGATCTCGTTCTTTCGGACCCAAATCTCATGACCATAGATGGGAACATAGATGGACTGATAAATTGAGAGCTTTGCCTTCCGGCTCAGCTTGCTCTTCACCACGGCGGTCCAGTACAGAGATCGCATTACTGCAGACGCTGCACCGATCCGTCAGTCGACTTCCCGTTCCAACCTTCACTGACAAGACCTGGAATAATTAAACTCCTCCACCTGGGGCAAGACCTCACTCCCAACACAGAGAGTGCAATCCACCCGTTTCCGACTGAGAACCATGGTCTCATCCCAGAAGCTTCACACTCAGATACAAACTGCCCCAGTAAACACTGAAGGTCACAACCCGATGAGTCCATCAGGACCACATCATCTGCGAATAGCAGAGACAAGATCCTAAGGCCACCAAAGTTTATGAACAGAATCGATGACAAAGGGCAGCCTTGGCAGAGGCCAATGTTCACCAGAACTTGAAGTCATTTCTGTATGTATGTATTCTTATTCTGTTTTCTTATCTCTCCTATATTGCTTTGTTTGCTGGAAATGTGAATTTCGCTTGGAGATGAATAAAGTATCTAACTATCTTGGAAGCCAGGGAGCCTCACCATGACCACATGAGGTGCCCGCAAGCCTGCTTTTCATTCAAGTTTTCAGTTACTAAAATCAGAGCACTAGAAAGAAATGCACTCTGAAATACAAAATGAGAGTTGTGGACACCAGCATTTTGTTAATATTCTGGTAAAACAACCATATCCAGTTTGTTGGGGTTGAAATAAGCTATGAAAATAACTGTTTCAAAAACTAGTAGTTAAATAATAAACAAAAAACTGTGTGCACCTGACAAAACCATGAGTTTGGGGGGGACATACAGTGATTGAGTGCTAAACGTTTTCTGTGTTAAAGTACTTGAGTGCTAAAGTGCCAGGGGCAATGTTTTGACATATTTCTTACACACTAATGTGTGCAATATTATAGCATTTGTTAAATTAAATTTGAACATGACTGGACTGGAGGGATGCACCTCTAAATATGCACCTCCACTTTTTACACACCCACCAACGTAGATGCGAAAGTCAGACATCCACTCATCCAGATGAGCACAATGCAGCAAGTAGTGTCCCTGTAAGAATCCATTCACCAAGCAGAAGAAACCTGCTCCTAACATCACACTCTGTGGAAATGGATTCCCTCTGATCAGGAGTGAATAGATGAATGTTCTGAGATTGGGGGGAGACAAAAATCACAAAGCAGTGTTTGGCAACGTTGTTATGTCACATCCAGCTAAAATTTAAAAACATTCAATAATTTTCTATGCCGCTTATCCTCATTAGGGTCGCGGGTATGCTGGAGCCTATCCCAGCTGGCTTTGGGCAAGAGGCGGGCTACACCCTGGACTGGTCGCCACAAACATGCATGTTAGGTTAATTGGTGACTCAAAATTGTGCACAGGTATGAATGTGAGTGTGAAGGGTTGGTTGTCTGCCTTGTGATTGACTTGCGACCAGTCCAGTGTGTACCCCGCCTCTTGCTTAAAGTCATTGTGATAGGCTCCAGCATACCCCCGCGACGCTAATGAGGATAAGCGGCATAGAAAATGGATGGATGGATGAATAATTTGGGGTTTAACTGCTAAATACGGTTTACAGCCAGAGAAAAAATCCTTAAGGCATAGGACAAAGTAGGCAGGGAGGTCCAAAGTGTGGCCTGCAAAAATGCTATTTTTTAAAAGTTTAAAAAGACAAAATAAAGTTATTTGGGGGGGTGGGAATTAGCAGTTATAATATTATGGAAATAAAAGTCATAATATTACAAAAAGAAAAAAAAAAGAGAAAACTAGAGTCCCTATCAATAATAGGCTTTTTCACTTTTATCACAAAGATGAGATGATTTTTTTTTCTTGAAACATATATAACTTTTTAGTATAACTGTTGGTTTACAAAATATCAAAGTGGCCCTTACATCTTTTCATTTTTCAAAATGCGCCATTATGGCATAGAAGCCATTTCTTTCAGTATGAGACAAATGCAATGCAATCCTTATGCAATCATTAGTCCATAAACAGTAGTGTTCAAAATAAAAGCAGTCCAATGTAACTCTTCCATCCATCCATCCATCCATTTTCTTCCGGTTATCCGAGGTCGGATTGCAGGGGCAGCAACCTAAGCAGGGAAGCCCAGAGGTCCCTCTCCCCGGCCACTTCGTCTAGCTCTTCCCAGCGGATGCAGAGGCGTTCCCAGGCCAGCTGAGAGACATAGTCTCTCCAACGTGTCCTGGGTCTTCCCTGAGGCCTCCTACCGGTTGGATGTGCCCTGAACACCTCCCCAGGAAGGTGTTCGGGAGGCATCCAAACCAGATGCCTAGGCCATCTCATCTGACTCCACTCAATGCGGAGGAGCAGTGGTTCTATTCCGAGTCTCTCCCTATCTCTAAGGGAGAGCCCAGCCACCCTGCGGAGAAAACTCATTACGGCCGCTTGTACCCGCGATCTTGTCCTTTCGGTCACTACCCAAAGCTCATGACCTTAGCTGAGGGTAGGAACGTAGATCGACCGATAAATCGAGAGATTTGCCTTTTGTCTCAGATCTCTTTTCACCACAACAGACCGGTGTAAAGTCCGCATCACTGCAGACGCCGCACCAATCCGCCTGTCGATCTTCCGTTCCATCCTTCCATCACTCGTGAACAAGACCCCGAGGTACTTAAACTCCTCCACTTGAGGCAGGACCTCATCCCCGACCCGGAGATGGCACTCCACCCATTCCCGGGCGAGAACCATGGACTCGGACTTGGAGGTGCTGATTCTCATTCCAGCCGCTTCACACTGAGCTGCGAACCGATCCAGTGAGACTTGAAGGTCCCTGCTCGATGAACCCAACAGGACCACATCTTCTGCAAAAAGCAAAGATCGAATCCTGCGGCCACCGAACTGAAACCCCTCAACGCCCTGGGTGCGCCTAGAAATTCTGTCCATGAAAGTAGTGAACAGAATCGGTGACAAAGGGAAGCCTTGCCGCAGTCCAACCCTTACTGGAAACGGGTTTGACTTATTTCCGGCAATGCGAACCAAACTCTGACACCGGTCATACAGGGAACGAACCACCTGGGTTAGGTGGTCCGATTCCCCATATTCCCAAAGCACTCCCCACAGTATTCCCCGAGGAACATGGTCGAATGCCTTCTCCAAGTCTACAAAACACATGTAGACTGGTTGGGCAAACTCCCATGCACCCTCAAGGACCCTGTTGAGAGTATAGAGTTGGTCCACAGTTCCACGACCAGGACGAAAACCACACTGTTCCTCCTGAATCCGAGATTTGATTATCCAGCGGATTCTCCTCTCCAGAACCCCTGAATAGACCTTACTGGGAAGAAGGCTGAGGAGGTAGAACAATACCCTCCCGTCCCCCTTCTTGAAAAGCGGGACCACCATCCCGGTCTGCCAGTCCAGGGGCACCGACCCCGATGTCCACGCAATGCTGCAGAGTCGTGTCAACCAAGACACGCGCACAGCATGCAGGGCCTTAAGGAACTCCGGGTGGATCTCATCCACCCCCGGGGCCTTGCCACCAAGGAGCGTTTTGACCACCTCGGTGACCTCAGCCCCAGAGATAAGCAAACCCGGCTCAGAGTCCCCAGGCACTGCTTCCATGTTGGAAGGCGTGTCGGTGGGATTGAGGAGGTCTTTAAAGTATTCCCTCCACCGGTCCACAACATATCGAGTCAAATTCAGCAGCACACCGTCCCCACCATACACGATGTTGACTGTGCACTGTTTCCCCCGCCGGAGACGGCGGATGGTGGTCCAGAATCTCTTTGAAACCATCCGGAAGTCATTTTCCATGGCCTCTCCAAACTCCTCCCATGTCCGGGTTTTTGCCTCAGCGACCGCCAGAGCTGCAGACCGCTTGGCCTTCCAGTACCTGTCAGCTGCCTCCAGAGTCCCATGGGCCAAGACGGCCTGATAGGACTCTTTCTTCAGCTTGACGGCATCCCTCACCACTGGTGTCCACCAACGGGTTCTGGGATTACCGCCACCGACCACCTTACGGCCACAGCTCCGATCGACCGCATCGACAACGGAGGCACGAAACATCGCCCACTCGGATTCAATGTCCGCTGCCTCCCTCGGAACATGGTCAAAGCTTTCCCGCAGGTGGGAGTTGAAACTCCTTCTGACTGGGGACTCTGCCAGGCGTTCCCAGCAGACCCTCGCAATGCGTTTGGGTCTGCCAGTTCTGACCGGCATCCTCCCCCACCATCGGAACCAACTCACCACCAGGTAGTGATCAGTTGACAGCTCCGCCTCTCTCCTCACCCGAGTGACGACACAACCACAAAGTCAATCAACGAACTTGGGTTACGATCAGGGGGGCCGGGCCGTTCCTCCTAATCACACCTCTCCAGGTCTCACAGTCGTTGCCAACATGAGCGTTGAAGTCACCCAGGAGAACAAGAGAATCCCCCGAGGGAGCACTCTCTAGTACTTCCTCTAAGGACTACAAAAAAGGCGGGTATTCTGAACTGCCGTTTTGCGCATAAGCACAAACAACAGTCAGGACCCGTCCCCCCACCCGAAGGCGTAGGGAAACTACCCTCTCGTTTACTGGGTTAAACTCCAACGTGCAGGCTTGGAGCCGTGGGGCAACAAGAATTGCCACCCCTGCTCGTGGAATGAAGTC
The DNA here is from genome assembly GCA_024372805.1 of Oostethus manadensis. Classification (NCBI taxonomy): domain Eukaryota; kingdom Metazoa; phylum Chordata; class Actinopteri; order Syngnathiformes; family Syngnathidae; genus Oostethus; species Oostethus manadensis. The sequence goes on from QODF01000041.1 coordinate 3,755,686, forward strand.
CAGCCCCTCTCGAGAGGACTGGTTCCAGAGCCCTTGTTGTGCGTTGAGGTGAATCCGACTATATCTAGCCGGAATTTCTCCACCTCACGCACCAGCTCAGGCTCCTTCCCCGCCAGAGAGGTGACATTCCACGTACCAACAACAAGCTTCTGTAGCCGAGGATCGGACCGCCAAGGCCTCTGCCTCCGGCCGCCACTCAGCTCTCTTTGCACCCGACCCCTTTGGCCCCTCCCACGAGTGGTGATCTCATGGGAGGAACTAACCAATAACCAATGTACCACTATGTATCACTATTAGTATATTTTTTGTTGCTGCGTGGCAAAGAAGTTACCAGTAGGTGCAGTAGATTCTCAGAAGACAAACAACACCCAGAATTCATGTTATGCACGCTCTTAGAGCTGTGCAATTGTGCAATTAGCTGAAAGGGGTGTGTCAAAAAATAATATCTACCATTGACTTTACAAACTCAAAACTATTTTGTACAAACTTTTTTGTTTCTAGGATTTGGCAATCCTGTGAATCACTAAACTAATATTTATTTGTATGACCAGCTTATATTGCACTTGAAGATTCTTAAATAACATTCCACTATTCATTAACACCTCTCGGTTTTGCTTCAGAAACAGCATATCAAACGTGCATATCATGAAAGCTGTGTCTTGTTTGTTTTCTGAGAATCTACTGCATTTACTGGTAACTTGTTTGCCATGTAGCAAAAAATATATACTAATGTCAGTGATTAATCTGGTTATTCACATTGGGCTGCTATTATTTTACTGTAGTTGCCCATATCACCTTTCATGTTATGATGCAATGTTGCAAATGGGTATGGGAAATAATTGTACTTAAACATGAGTTTAAATATTCTGTGCCAGATCGTGTACGCTTTCAAATACGATTGAAAACTTCATTGAATCATGCAACTAATTGGCAGCAAGTGTCTTGTTTTTGATTATTGTGGACAAATTTATGGCAATCAAGCTGATTTTTAGTATACATACTGTATGCAAAAATATCATAATACTACATTAATAGACTTTCTGCACATCCCTCAGCTTTTCCTTTACCTGTGAAAATAGTGCAGGCAAAATGTTCCAAGCAGTAGCCTCTTCCCCACGCTGAAGGGTTTGTGGGACGTTAGCATCAGAAGCAGAGGGACCAAAAGAGCTGGTGACTCCTGAAGAAACCAAGCCAGTCGAGCTGGGACCAATTTGGTGTGAAGAGCTTGTGTCATGTGTCGGCCATAGCAAGTTTGGCATTTCTCGTGGCGGTACAGATGCCACAGTCCTGCCAGGATCATCCCAAAGCTCAGATAGTTGAGCAAGTTCTCATTGCAGTCCATGCTTCCTTGTCTATTGTCTTTATACATCTCCTGTGAAGCGCTTTCAAACAGCCACTGTGGGAACTCCCAAAAGTACAGAAAAGGCGTGTCACAACATGAGAAAACCCGAGTTGAGCTTGTGTGAAAACAAACATTAAAAAAAAGCCTTGACAATTTCAAGTATAATGTACATATATCGATCGACACCAGCTACTACTAACATGTTTAGTATGGTTTTTATTATACATGAAATATTGTAAATAGATTCAGGGACAGTGCTCTCAGATGAACTATAACACAGTACAATGAGAACTTCATCTGACCAGTTGTGCAGACCCACTGCAAACCTTGTTAAGAAAGTTAGGAAAACATTTGGTCTGGTTTGGTTGCTGCTGATAACATTAAAAATTCTCTCCATACCAAAGGACACCAAACAAAGATAACCCGTTTTTCCAGATTCTAGCCCTCTCTTGCACTAATCAAAGTGTGGGTTTGCTCCCCTCTCAGTGACATTGTCAATGTGTGTGTGAAGGGTTGCATGTGTGCCCTTTGGTTGACTAGCAACCAGTCTACAGTGGAGTTTAGCTTTCGCCCTAAGAAAGCTGGGGTAGGCTCCAGCTCTCTGGAAAACACTTATCCCTTAAAGTGGACAAAAATGAATCCCGGGTTTCAGGTTCTTACCAAAGAATATGGTAACATTACTGACACCTAGTGACCAGTGTAGAATACTACAAATCATTCAAAGCCGCTTTTAATATATTTTCTTGGTGCCCTATATGTACTGTATTTTAGTTTTGCCATTTTTATGTTTGAAAAGCAAAATTTTGGCCAAAATATGTACAATTTAATATGCATATTTTAGACTAATATTAAGTCATATTCAACCACAAAAAGCATGATATTTTAATATATTTGTGAAAAACTGTGAAACAGCAAATTTTGACTGGCGAGTGACTGTATATGCAAAACTATCTACAAAAACGATGGCCGCAGGAAGACTTAAATTACCATTTGTCGACCCTTCCACAAACATGGAACATGGAACAAACGTGAACATGGAAAAACGATTTATTGACAATGGAACAGCAGTGTTTACTGCCATCATTGCAACCAAGAAGCACAAATCTGTACATGTTTGTCTACACGTGCGCTGTGATTGATGATTGATAAGGGGTACACGGATCAATCCAAATATTGATAGCATTGGCTCAATACTTGTGTGATAAGATTATTGTATTGTAAATTGTCTTCCATGTTTAGATTTGGTTTTTGTTGTTGTTGTGTTGTTCATATTGATATACACAGTACATATCTTATGTAAGTGCATACTTACATAAGTCAGGAGTAAGTTTTTGGACACGAGGGGCAAAAAGCCAAAGAATTTGAATGATCCTCATTTTTCTCTATACGTCTTGGAATAATTGTATTTTGCTGATATTGTTATGTTATGTTAAATTGTCTTTTTATATTGTTCACAAACAAGTTTTGTTGATATTTTTGCCTTAAATCTTTGTCCTGTGTCAAGATTAAAGGGATACTCATTTTGTATTGGTGATTCTGGCCCTGCATGTACTTGGTATCGCTCACGCCTACTGGTAACCAGTCCAGGGTGCAATGGACTGCTGGGATAGGCTCTAGCTCACTTGTGAGCTGTAGAAAATGATAAACTGTAGAAAATGAATTAAAAAAGTAGACAATATTTGCTGTAAAACTCATGCAAGCCTCTATCCAATTTCCCTTTGACCCCCACCTGCAGTTCTTTTTACACCCAAGTGGCACTTAATGAGAGCACTGCAAAAATTACTAGTGAGCTGAAATTTATTGATTTATATATAAGTTTCTAAGATTTACAGAGGGCCGCACATTGGCCTCACAGTCAAGAGGTTCAGGGTTCGAATCTCTGTGTGGAGTTTGCATGTTCTCCCCGTGTGTACGTGGGTTTTCTCCGGGTACTCCGGTTTCCTCCCACATTCCAAAAACATGCATGTTAGGTTAATTGGCGACTCTAAATTGTCCATAGGTATCCCATAGGGATAGGCTCCAGCATACCTGTGACCCTAATGAGGATAAGTGGCATAGAAAATGAATGAAAATTTACAGAAAGTGTGCAATTACTATTTAAACAAAATTAGGCAGGCCATAAATTTGGGCACCCCAAAAGAAAAATACCGTTTGACCGTTAGTATCTTTGACCGTTCTTTACTAAACAGTCAGGGTTGATGGTTTTCGAGCATGGACAGCCCGCTTTAAATCACACCACAGATTTTCCATAATATTCAGGTCTGGGGACTGAGATTCTATTCCAGAATGTTGTACTTTTTCCTCTGCATGAATGCCTTCGTAGAATTTGAGCAGTGTTTAGGGTTGTCGTCTTGTTGAAGTATCCAGCCCTGGCGCAACTTCATCACTGATAAACATTGCTCGCAATAATCTTCTCATAATCACTGATTCCTTAACATTGCTGGCAAGAATCAGCTCATACTGAATGGAGTCCATACAACCTTCAATTTTAAAAAGATTGCCAGTACTTTTACACAGCCCCACAGCATGATGGAGCCACCAACAAATTTTTCTCTGGATAGCATTCTTGGAATGCTGTGTTCTTTGTCTGCCATGTTTCATTAGTCCACAGCATCTTGTTCCAAAATGAAGCTGGCTTGTCCAAATGTGCTTTAAAATACCTCAAGCGACTCAGTGGCATGTGCGCAGAAACGGCTTCTTCCTCAAACATCATCCCTTTGTTCACAGTGACACCATCTGCAGCAAGACCATGTTGTAGGTCTTTGGAGCTGGTCTGTGGGTTGAGTTTACTGTTCTCACCATCCTTTGCCTCTGCTTTTCTGAGATTTTCTTAGCCTGCCACTCCGGGCCTTAACCAGAACTGTGATTATGGTCCTCCATTTCCTCACGATGAAAAGTGACAGCTGGAATCTCTGAGCTGTTTGTATCCTTCCCTCAGACCAAAATTTAAATCAATAAAACAAGGGTGCTGGCCGCACGGTGCCTGAATAGGTAGCATGTTGGCCTCACAGTCAGGAGGTTCTGGGTTCGAATCTCTGTTGGGCATCTGTGCGTGGAGTTTGCATGTTCTCCCCCTGCGTGCGTGGGTTTTTACCGGGTACTTGGGTTTCCTCCCACATTCCAAAAACATACATGTTAGGTTAATTGGCGTCTCTAAATTGTCCATAGGTATGAATGTGTGAATGCTTGTATGTCTTTGTCTATATGTGCCCTGTGATTGACTGGCGACCAGTCCAGGTTGTACTCCGCCTCACGCTGGGTCCGCTGGGATAGGCTCCAGCATACCCACGACCCTAATGGGGATAAGCGGTATAGAAAATGAAAACAAGTGTGCCCAAAATTATGCCCCTGCCTAATTTTAATTATTGCACTTTTGGTAAATCCTAAAAACTTCATGAAATATCACTGCGCTGGTTTGCTATATGATATATTTAACTAAAATTGCTGATCCAAACTACTGATTTCATGCATTCATTCATTTTCTATACCGCTTATCCTCATTGGGGTTGCGTGTATGCTGGAGCCTATCCCAGCTGACTATGGGCTATGGCGGGGTACACCCTGGACTGGTCGCCAGTTAATCGCAGGGCACATATAGACAAGCATTAACACTCTAATGGACAATTTAGAGTCGCCAATTAACTCTACATGCGTTTTTGGAATGTGGGAGGAAACCGAAGTACCCGGAGAAAACCCACACACGCACAAGGAGAACATGCAAACTCTACACAGATGCCCAACGAAGATTCGAACCCTGAACCTCCTGTGAGGCCAAAATGCTACCCACTCACCCACCGTGCAGCCAAACTAATGATTTATAAAGGAAAATCTTGAAAATTACCAGGTGTGTCCAAACTTTTGCATACCACTGTGCTGTATTGTTTTAAAATGTTGTCACTTAGTATTTTGTGGTAGAATACATTACATTCAGCATGTCATTATTGCAACAAAACAAATGGTTGTCTGATGTCAACCCAAAAAAGACAAGAGACATGCTTTTCAGTACACTTTACTAGCTTTGTAACAAACCGTCGGCCTCATCTGAAGACCCTCCTGCGATGCTTTGTCAGTGGAACCTGAGATCAAAAACTCCATTTAGGGAGTAAGTAGTATATTTTCTGTTAATGGTGTGTGTGTGGACGTTTTCATCCTCCAAGCAAGAAAAGAAAATACAAAAAAAAAAAACAATACTAAAAGACAAAGATCAGTAAAAAGCAAAACAGTGTTTAGGTTCAGGCTTTGTCTCTAGAGGAATGAGGCGAGGTGGAAAAAGGTGACCACACTCCCTGCTGGAGAAAGATAACGGTTGGTTGGCCATTTAAGACCAACAGATGGGGTAGGGGAAACGATCATTCACACACTGTGGGCCAAAGATATTTCTGGGCACCAGGTAGGCAAACAGGTGAGGGGATAACATGTGTAAAAACAGGAAAAAGCAGAACACTTTCTAAACAAGACTACAAGTGAGAATATGCTTTATAGGTGTTTGTGCAACAGTGATTAAAAGGCACAATAACACAGTGAGTCATGCTTTACTAGTTTGAAATTAACACCAGAGGTGAAGTGACTGGTGATTCAGCTTTCAGTCTGTGCCCACATAGTTTTAACCTTTATTTTTCATAACACTCTTATGGCACGGAGGACGACAAACGTCAGAGGACTGCATCATGTTAGAGCGGGAAACATCAGGAGTGGGACCCCCTGTACAAAGTAATAATCCTCAAATGCAGGATGGTGGAAACTGTGCACTGCCCGGAATATATTGCCATTAGTCCATTCTGTCCTCATAATTGATTTACTGCGTGCATTATATGCACTTACACCTTTATAATGGTGCACATTTCATTGTGCAAACATCCTCAAAAATGATAAATTCATAAAACAGCAAAGCGTTACAGCTTTGTGCAGCTCATAAAACCCTAAATGCTGCCCATTAACAAATTCTAATACAGAATTCATAATCCTTTGCTACCAGTACTGAGGTCAAATTCAAATGGAATTTTACCACACAAAGCCAAAACATTCAACAAATTTTGAAGATTTGACATTTGTAACCAAAAAAAAAAAATGCTGATCTTGCTACTCAACTATTATAACAATAGTTCATACCAACAAAAAAAAAATCTGTATTGTTTCTTTACAATAGGATGAGTCGACCATGACAATTTGCAGCTTTCACTATTTTGGTAACGCGCCATGTAGTCTGCTTGTGGGAATTCATATCAATAAAGCAAAGTTGGGCTTTTGTGCAACACTAGTTAACTGGGTCAGGTAAGTTGATGACTAAAAAGCATCGGTGACAACACTTTGTGTTCAAATCGACATAATATTCAGTAAATAATACCACACCTACTTAAACTAGCAAAAGGGATAAATAAGAGTAATCAAATAAGAATAAAATATAATGTGAGTTATAACTGTTTTTGGTTTTGTAAAGTAGGGGGTTAGTGATCTGAATGCAGCAGCCCTTTTGTTAGAAACTTAAACACATTGTATGTTGAGTAATGGTAGTTATCTATAAAACTGGTATCATGATTAGAATTACACTTATTTCTCTTCTGGCAACATTTCATTATTGGTTTCCATGAAGATGTGCAGATTTTTTTTTTCTTCATTCCTTTTGTGAGGAATATTACTTGAACACAGACCGCCTCGTGTCCCAATGAAGATTGCTTTCGACAACGCTAATCCATAATGAGGTCATATGAAACTAGGAACCCAAAGAGCCCAAATCAGACCCCGTTTCCCAGATAATAATAATCCTCATAATACGCCAAAAGACTATTGCCTCGGCGTGTCCGTGTCCATTCTGCAAATAGTAGCCGTTGATTGGAGGGCTAGGGTGAGGGGGCGGGGGAGAATGTGTTTAGGTCAGGTTATGGCGATAGATAATAAAGGGCAGGGCTGCCTTGCTGCAGTGACCCCTGCAATCGTCAACCTCAATGTACGATGAGTGCCCCCGCGGCATAACTCACGGAGCTATCCTGCCAGTTCCTACATTCACTCGACTGAGCGTAGTTCAGAAAAGTGAAGTTCATGTCTAAACCATTCTTCCTCAGCTCAGCTACAGCCTGCAAAACACAACAACCAACACCACAGATTGATCATTTGTATGCAAACAATATGGTAGGAAGTAGACCAGTTAATTTTCTTTGATTGCCATTAATCCTCCTTCTAGCATTAGCTTAAGAAAGTAGCCATACTGCTCACATTCACGGATCCAATTAAATGATGACAGTTACTAAGTTTTTAATATTTTGTCTATCCGATTCACAGGAATGAAACAGTATTAAAAGAATACCGCCCTGCCTAAAGTCTGACTGGATGTCGCTGTGAATTCAGTTCAAAACAGTCATTGTTATTCATTCCCTTGCTCCGGGTGGATCTTGTAGATATGAAGTCAAACCGGATCTTACCCACTGATCTTATCAACCTTTTCAAAGGCCTGAAAGTCAGCCACTGTCCCCTTTTTCTCCGACAGACTGTCAATGTAACAATCAAGCAAGCGCCAAGCTAAAGTTCGCCATAGCAAGGAGCCAGGCCCTCCTTTTAGCACTTACAAGGAGTAAGACCAGCCATTTTTGGGCGTTGTGCACTTTTTTTTGATGGCTCAGATCAGGTCTGCAGCGTAACCTAAAATTTGAAAAAAAGGAGACTAAATGGAAGTGTTTACATTTAGTAGTTTGGACAGCACTTTTCTAAACATTTAATTTACTGTTGCCATAACTACCTCAGGTGCAGTTCAAACAACTTCGTATTGTTTCAAAGGTATTGTTCAATGTTTTTCAATAAAACAAGAATCTGTAATCTGTATGCTGTCAGTTATTTTTTTTTTTAATCATTATGAGCCAAAATAGAAATGGGAAGGTCAGGCTTTTTAACTTGTTCAATCCCAGCCATTTTTCAAAAGGTAGTCCCTTAAACACAGACCATTGTAGACAATTTTGACTGATCTTTCAAGGCATGCAGAGTAGTGTGTTCTATGGCAATATAAATATGAAAGATAGCAAAAGAAAGATTGGACTCCAGTCTTGTTTCTACCTTTTTTCGTTCTTTAGTAATCTGCAATAGAACATAGGTAAGTATCAACAAAATATCAGTTCCCAACTACTGTAGAAAAGGTACAGCTTTTTGCAAAAAGATATGTTTGTTTTCTGCAAGTAAACTAAATTATTCTCCAATCTTTTTTTGTTCATATTTTTGAGTGTCTGGAACACATTAACTGAAGTTACATTATTTGCATGGGGAAAAAAATGCATTTGGTTTTCTTACACTTCGGTTTTCATCCGACCTTTTGGAACGGAAAATGACAAAAACAGAGGTTCCACTGTACTTACGATTGAACAACAATGCAAATGACGTTAAAGGGTTACTGACATGATTTATCAACTTTGTTTAAAAATATGTTCTTTATTGTTTTTAATAATGTTTTACATTGTTCGTGTTATGAAATGGACCGTTACATTCAGAAAAAATACATTTAATCTTCATAGTGGAAAATATTAAGCGGAAAAAACTTTGATGAGAGCCGTTTGAGTCGCATTCACAAGTAAAAACACGGAGGCATACGGACAGAAGACATTTACAAACATTTTACCTAAGATTTAATCCATGTGCCAATAGTCTGAGGAAGAAGAAACATGAGAGATTGCAGAACAGGCAATTAAGCCGCTTTTATTCCAACAAGTGAGCGGCTTCAAAAACACAGAATGGTAAGTGTAAATTACATTGGAGTTGCTTATCCTTCAATTTTTTTGTATTGGCTTAATTATAACATCTAAAATGCTTTGAAAGCTTGTCGCTATGGTGGCATGGGGTTTAGAAATAAATAATGTAAAATAAGACATGACTTACTGTTCTGTGGCAACTTCGACATGGTGTGTAACATAGCATCAGTAATAGAATCCTAGCATATGATTATACAGTGCTGTCAAGCCAAATGCTTCTTGTGAAAATGGTGTTCCTTTGAAGCACTCCTCGGTGAAATGGCCACTGCAAATAAACCCTGCGTGGTCGGTTTTCATTTGTCTCTCTGCACTTGCACATAATTGTCTTAAACAGTCTTTTGGAAAAGAAAACGAACTTACAGCATCACTCGAACAAAACGATTTGGCACGACTATTATTTTGATTAAAAATAAACCGAACGAAGTTGACGAGCTGCCGGTGAGAAACTTGTGTACTGCCCCATAGACGTATACAGCGTCCTTTGCCAATATCACTTCCGGAAACGCCCCTTGTCAAAGCTTTTTCCACTTTATATATCCTGCCAAGAAGATGAAATGTATAATGTCCGATTTAACGGTCTGTTTTATAAAACGAACAATGCAGAATGTAATTAAAAACAATATAGAACATATTTAAGCAAAGCTGATGAATCATGTCAGTACCTTTAACTTTTGTAGTACTCACATTTAGTAGCACTCCAATCGGGTGGCGCCCACAGATGGTGTTGCGGTACTTTTTCAAGTAGTTGGTGAAAGACATGGGATCCAACTGCTCTATAATGCCCATTCCCTTTACAAATACAGAGGGGGGAAAGTGATGCAACTTGCCTGTGATCTTTTTCAATCCTCAGGTAAACAAAAATACATACTGTATGTTTAAGAGATTTGAACGGCTTCATAATGCACGTGGTTACCATTTTATCAAGATGCTCAATAGACCTATAGATCTCCCCTTGAGCTTCATCGTAGTACGTGTAACGGAACCGCTGACCTTTGAAGAAAGAATAGAGCCAGCTTTAACAAAGAATGTCTGTGCATGCAGTTTTCATTATTTCTGTACATTTCAACTCACCCCAGTGGCAAAAGTCCGATGAGATGATGAAAAGGTTAGAAGGGTCCGCCAGGTATTTGCTAAGCAGCTTCCCATACTCTTGTTCCTTGGACTCGCTCAAAGCGCCCACAAGCACGGGGACGATGCTGAACTCGTCTTTGTGGCTGACATAGAAAGAACTCTGTGTTCAGTGATAGAAGCGGTCATCTCCAATGCCATCAACTGATTTTTGCCTACTCAGTGTTTGGGTTTGCAAAATTATACTTAGAATCCAGCTAAATCAAGTGTAGTACTGCACCAATGTGATTCAAAAAAGCTAATTAAAACCCTGTTACCATTTAATTAAGCCAAATTAAATTCAGCGTTCACTTGTGTTTAAATTTTTTTGCATAACGTTGCAAAGGCTTACACTTTTTCGTGTTTGCCGTGTTATTTTATGCAGCATGATGGTTTTTCCCCTTTTAATAGTTTCTTTTAATAGTTTCTTAAAATACGTTAATTTAATTAGAAGCGCACAAGAGTTAATTAGACTTGGTTAATTGAACATGTATTACCTTTCCATGGCTTTAGCAGTGTAAGGCAAGTGCATTTCGATACTGTGCTCATCTTCGTCCGTCTGCATGCTCATCCTTTCAAACAACCCTGTTTTCCAGAGGTCGGCATAAACTGGAAATCAATGATATTGATTAGTACACATTACGGTGGTCATACTTGCTGTTTGAGGCCCAATGAGAAACAAATACCCTTCTGGTCGATTCTCAAATCATACAGAGGTGTTCTATAGATGTCTGCTGGTGACAGGGCACAGCGGGAGAGGGGCACATGGTGAGAGGGTCCCAGGATAAACACCCTACGACTGAAGGGTGATAGAGATCGTCTCACTCATTGGTTGTGCCAGGTGGGTGAAGATAATATGCAGTGGAACATCTAAATTGAAAAGATATACCTCTAAAGTTGTCACAAAACATTTACAGTTGTGGATATACTGTATATGGCTGTACAGCAAAAGTTAAGTCTTTAATTACTTTTTGACACATGACTAATTGTTTTTAATATTAACATCTTTTAACACATTTTTACATTTGTAGGATTGTTAAGAATGTCAAATGTTACTTGTGTGGCATTTAATAAAGTTTTATGATGATGGCAAATGCATATATTAATAAATTGTATGGGAATAAGGTCAACCCATGTCCCGGAAAGCATTATACAGTATAACGTCAGGTTTTGTCATTTAGCCATTTGAAAAGGTCAAGTTAAAAACAAAATCATTTATACAAGAAATAATGTTAAACTAATTACATATTCTGTTCCAAACATATTAAGACAAAATGCATTTTATGGAGAATAATAATCGTAGCTTTAAATGCAAACAAAGCAAAATACATATAAATGACAAATGAAAACACTTTTACCTTCAATGAGGTTATGAACACGGTGATGAGAGGAGGAAGGGGAGAGGATAGAAGAGCTACACAAATGCTGATTCATTCTACTCAGTTACAAACTTAAAGAGTGGACACTTCTAGCTGAACTTTGTTAATTTCAGCAGCAGATATACAATCATTACACATACTGGCTCCGCTCACTATCTGTTAAACCTCGTATTTTAAAAAAAAACGCATCCTCACGTAAACGGATCAATGCATTGGGTATATAAATATATTAAATATATAAATAAATATTATATAGTATATAAATAAAGACCCCATCCACACGCAGGCGGGTATCTCATAAAACGAAGTTTTTTCCACGTTTTTGCCTATCATCCACAAGTGTCCGCAGATAAACGGCACTGAAAACGAAGGTTTTCAAAACCTCCGGCCAAAGTGTGGATCTGGCGAAAACTCCGGTTATGCATTTGCGTATGGACGCAAATAACCGGAGGTTTGCATTTCCAAACGTCACTTCTAGTGGTGACGTCACAAAGCCGAACCGTATTTATATGAGAAACAACATGGATGCCCTCAGAACTGACGATGTTTTCTTGCGTCGAGTTAACTTTGCATTCTAAATCAACGTTTATAAATAATAATAATAAATAATAATACCTTGTCAGTCCACAACAATGAGCCGGGTGCCATCTTTTATGTTTGCGGAAGTAACGAGATGACAGAGGATGATTCTAATTGGATAGAATTTTAGTAACTGTTGTTGCTTACAATTTTGGCTGTGGTTCCCATTGGATTTATCCGGTTATGTGAGGTTCCATTATTATAATTTTTTTTTATCGAGGTCGTGTGGACACAATTTTTTCCATAAACGAGAGGGAGAAATATGCGTTTTTAAAAATACACTGCTATGTGTGGACAAGGCATAAAAGAACCATTCTTCAAAGACTGAGTCGTAAACATGTGAATGCTTGATTTGGGCAGTTTGTAAGGCGCACTGTTAGGCTATATGATAACCGAGACCATGTATAAAAGACGCAAACATATTTAAGCAATAATTTTTGCTGAAATCTGTGGCGTACAAAAAACAATGTTCCACTATACTTATCTTCAATAAGATAGGGGACTTACGTAACAGAGGGGTCAACCTGCTTGTAGGCATGTGCGGCGCAAGCACCACAGTAGGTATACCCTGCATGCCTGCAAACAAAAAATATGCAATTCACACATGAGATGGCTTAATACGCCCAAAGGCAGTTATCTTGCATTTGTGAATGTGTGATTACGGAGCTATGATGGCTCTGGCGGGTTTGATTGTAGACTGTGCTTGAGACAGCCACCCTTCTAGTTGTGCATTCAGCTGTGATCCTGAAAAGAAAAAAGAAAAAACACAATGGAGATCAATATTACTTAAAATCAAAATATTACCAAACCACCAACATAGGAGGTATTAAGATAGGGTTATTAAAAAAGTGGATAGATTAATTTGTCATCCCATCCAAAACACATTACAGTCGTCCCCCGCCACTTTGCAGTTTGAATTTTGCGACTTTGCTGTCACAATCTAAGAAAAAAAAATCATTAATAAATCATGCTGTTTCTTAGTTCAATACACCTTAATAGTCAAAACCAATGCATATTAACGCAAATACCTTTTTGCCTAATTTAAACATTTCAAGCATAAAAATAGGCTAAATCAACTAAAACACAAATACGAGGCAAAAACACACATTGAAAGACAAACATAGTACTCTGCACTGGTTCCTAGATGTCAGTAATGTAGTGTTCGGTGAGACATACAAGCATCAGACTTGATTGCTGCAAAAACAGGCCTTTGTTTAGGGATCCAGGCAAACCTATTTTTCCTAACAGAAGCCACTAACTTAAAATTCTAGGAGTGCAAACAGAAACTCAAGGGAATATTCACATTTCCTCTCATTTTCACTATTAAAGATACTTTGACAAACAGAAAGGATGGGTGAGCTACTTGTGTTGCATATGATTGGAAAGACTATACTTTATTTACAAAGATCCCCCCAAAAAACAGTGCGGTCATTTATAATTTAATAGGGCTGAAATTAACAGTTATAAAAAGTTGAAGCAAATATTATTTGGTGGGCTACTCAACATCAGCTGGAACTCTACTGCTAGCTCACAAGCTACCTGTTAGTGATCCCTGTTGACAGCATCTTTATCTTAAAGCTTGATACACTTAACTAATAACACATAACTAATGTTCTGAAGACAAGACATAAGACACAAGAGAGCAAGGTTGTGTAGCCAAAAGTAAACTTAGCACATACCACATGAACACAATAGACACTTGTACCTTCCCTGTGGGACAAAAATAAGCTCTAAACTGAACGCATTGCTTGTATGTTTTATAGACAAAAGGTCACAGTGGTTAAAAAAAACATTTGGAGTCAAAGACCAGAGGCTACACAGAAAACTAGCTAGCTAGCTGCAGCCAGTGATGTAGTGTGACAACCTGGCAAACCGTGTAAACAAAGATGCCAGAAAAGTCCGACGACAATGAGAGTGAAAGATGTGTAGTTGTTAATTGACTCCACATTTTACAGACTATTTTGCATTTTTATGGTAATAAGGGACATAGTGCATCCCTTGTCAACTCAATAGGGGACACATACATTTATCTAGTTGCACATGCGCGAGTAGATGAAAAATGTACTTGCAATGCCTTAAATTTTACTCGCAAAATGTGACCATTTACTTGCAATCTGGAACCGTTATTGTAGGTTTGAATTTATCTCAACAGGCACAATAATCCCTAACAAAAACACAGGCAAAAACAACTGTGAACCACCGACATCACTTCGTGTTAACCACCTACTCTGCTCCCATAATAAACAAATTTATCGCAACACATGGGTCTTATGTTTTAAATGGCTTATTTACTCTTTTTATGTCAACTATATTGTATTATATGAGTGTGAACTTGACTATAGGGGTGCTCGTTCATGTCCAGAGGGCTCCAATAATATTTAAAAATGTAACTGGTTTTCTATGCTCTAACTCTTCTTTGCAGAAATTCACTTATTATGGTCTAGAACCAATTAACCGTGATAAACAAGGGACTGCTGTACTGTGTAAAAGTCTTAGGCCACATTAGTTAAGCTGTTTTAGCAATACTTGCATGTTGAAATATAACTTGTCACTGGGGAGAGTGCAGACCTCCCCCAGGCCTGATTTTTAACATATTTCCCAAAAAATAGTGGAAAGGTTTTGTTCACCTGTTTGTTAGCAAGCTACTTGCTGGTTAATAAGGGATGACAAACCGATGGGGAGCAGCATTATGATTATATGAGGGATGAACTGTTCCTTTAATGCCATAGTTAAGTTACTCAGACTGTAATAATACACTGCCTGGTCCAAAAACTACCACCACCAAGCAAATACGCAAGAGCCTTGCATTGGATAATTACCGCATGTTTCAGCTGGTAACAAGTTATTTAGTGAGTAGGTTCTCATTTGGTAAACAACCATGGCAAAAGTCATCATATGGTCGTAAAAGACGTTTCGAAAGGATCAAATTATGACATGATAAAACATCAAATGAGAGTGCATCATGAAAAAGTGGCACAACAGTTGGGACAACTTTGCGCATTTACCGTCAATACAAAATCTTACAAAATGTATGCAAGGTTGGACAGAAATAAATGCGACATTATAAAAGCTTCAATGTGTGTCATAATAAAAGCCAATAGTGGCCCAATGAAATATTAAGAGTGTTTGTTGGCCAAGCAGTGTACATTTTGTATTTTGGGGAGTTATCCATACTGACAGCTAATATTTAACAGGCCCAGTTTGATGATGCAGCCGCACGGTGGATGAGTGGGTGGCAAATTGGCCTCACAGTCAGGAGGATCAGGGTTCGAATCTCCGTTGGGCATCTCAGTGTGGAGTTTGCATGTTCTCCCCGTGTGTGGGTTTTCTCCGGGCACTCTGGTTTCCTCACACATTCCAAAAAACATGCACGTTAGGTTAATTGGTGACTCTAAATTGTCCACAGGTATGAATGTGAGTGTGTATATGTGCCCTGTGATTGACGGACAACCGGTCCAGAGTGTACCCCACCGCTCACCTGAAGTCAGCTGGGATAGGCTCCAGCATACCTGTGACCCTAATGAGGATAAGTGGTATAGAAAATAAATGAATGAGTTTGATGATGCACCACTGCTAAGAACAATAAACCGTTTAATTTCACACTTTTCTGTGTCTGCAAATTTAGGCCTGCATTTAAAAAGGGCAGATTCATGTTGTGACACAAAGATAAGAGGATACAAACAAACATAGTGAAGGTTTCTTTTTATGTACCATAACGAGCCGGGTTTACATTATTGCTGATCTAAATGACACCTCTCAGAGAAAACAGCTATCATTATCAGTGATGAGAATAACGGAGTTAAAATAAACGCCGTTGCTTTTTTTTTTAGTAACGGCTAATGTAATTACTTTTTCTATTGTTAGAACGCCGTTACAATTACCAACACGCCGTTACTACAAGTTACTGAAGCTACGAAGAGGTCATCCCACTTGGTTCACACAGACACAGGAGCTGCAAAAGTTGAGGGGAGGGGGAGCATATGACCGCATTTAACTAATGATGCTTGGATAAGATTTTATGTTAAGCCAACCAGAGACAGATGGGCGGGTGTTTGCGCACAATCCAGCACATAGAAGCACACACACAAACTATCAGACATGGCGAGTCACAGGGAATGATGCCGTTTGGGAGGTGGAAATACAGGCACTACTTTAACTTTATCGAGGTTAAAGGTCAAAATGTACACGTTAAGTGTACGT
Source organism: Oostethus manadensis (assembly GCA_024372805.1). Lineage (NCBI taxonomy): Eukaryota > Metazoa > Chordata > Actinopteri > Syngnathiformes > Syngnathidae > Oostethus > Oostethus manadensis. The sequence continues at coordinate 3,772,020 of QODF01000041.1, forward strand.
TGTGTCCCGGAGCACAGTGTTTGTCCACGTCCTGTGAAATGAAGCACCTCTCGACTGCACACGCTTCTACTAAACTTCTGGCCCAAAACACTGTGGACCCCGTCAATCATAGCAGGCAAGGTGTTAACATACAATCACTGGTTTAATGGCTGAGCTGGTGGGATGACTGGGTGGATAAATGAATGTTAAGAAATTCAAGTTGGATTTGTTCAATAAATTTTAGTACTATTACAGTACAGTACAATTGCTATTACTTTTAGTACTATTAATATACAGTAGTATTTTTAATAGCCTACTGCTTTTAAAAGCAGTTCTGTTAAACTGTTTTACTTTTCTTTTTAAAAACATACTTGGAGTACTGTATGTCCACCAGCTGTCTTGAGTTGTGTGAAAGTGTGATTTATTTTATTTTTGCTGTTTTCTGTTTTGTGAAAAAGAATAAATATTAAAACCTCTGTGCTGGTACCTTTGCTGTTCTACTCTATGTACCTGGCTTGTGAAACCAGTTCTGAATGAATCCAAATTCTTAAAAAATTTTTTTACTTTCCCTGGTAGCTAGTTATTTTTATACTGGAGTAACTCAGTTACTTTTTAGGAGAACTAGTAACTATAATCAATTTCTTTTTCAAAGTAACGTGGCCAACACTGATCATTCCTGTGCAGACGGACAAGCTTAAAGGGATAACAGGCTAGCTGCTGAAATGGGGGAAGGGGTGGGTTATGTGCTCTACCTAGTACTTTGTCTCTCAGCACGGACTATTTCAAAGCGGAACTTAGATGACTGTGTCACAGTGTCGCACCCAAGACAAAAGGAGCCCACAACAACATTGGCATCTTTGGTTCAAAGAGTTGCTGCCATGATGTTTCACCTATCCAGCCGGGTGATTGCTGGGCCAGCAAGTTCTGTAACATTCGCCATGGTGGCTTCCTTTCCATTTCCAATGACTGCTTTGCTTGCGTTTTGAAAAAGCTAAACATGTTTCTTGTTTGACACGAATAAACAGCAGACGTTGCAGAGTGGCAAGGAGCAAGCAAAACAAGCGATTGTGCTAACCAGTAGCTCCCCATCTCCATCGGCTGACTTGCATCCCAAACGATAGCTCTCATTGAATTTGCTCTTTGAACAAAAGCTTTTGTTCTAATTGGTTGCTGTCACTGGACATTACGCGCAAAACAAACTAGACGCTAACCCAACTGAAAGGATACGCTGACATAGCGGGAAAGAGGGGAAAAAAAGCAGCTATCGGTGTGCTAACACGGCCGGTGCTGTGTTGACAGTTACCCGAAGCAGAGTACCAGCTCCCGGCGTGACTTGCTTCTCTGCACACCACTCGGTTGGACATCTTGGTTCCAAAGCCGCCTATTTTGGTGTAGTTAAAGCCAGGTGATTTAAAATATCGTTGCGTGCCAGTGTCAGCAAGCACAAGTAGGAAGTGACGGTTGTGGCTAACTTGCTCGTTGAGGAGAGACAAAGAACAGTTGGACTGGAGAGAGACAGTCGGCTAGCAGGCTATGTCTTCCGTCAGCTGCTCGTTGGCCGGTTACTGTCAGCGACAGAAGCTAACAAGCAGTCTGCTGGTCATGTAAAAAAAAACAAAAAACGTTAACATGGTTAATAAAAAACTAATAAAACGCACAACAGTCTGTCGTCCTAAAATTACGCGACGGTTGATCTGGCTGGTCGCTGAAGTGGTCTTAGCGACGACTATGAAGAACTTTGATTGGCTGCGTGATTAACCAAAATTAAAGAGGTCAAGTGGGCGGAGCCTGGTCCATGACGTGCACATCCACAAAGTCAACCATTCACTGCACTGTTGTGTCATAAAGTTGTACACATTTTTCAAATCTTTTTATTTCTCCACTTCTTACTATTAGTATTCTGCCTTATTTATAGTCTGTTAACTCCTCTCACATTTTTCAATGTGGATGTCGAATCAATTTTCTCCCGGTATTATGGCTTGAATGGAGAGTTTCATTGTCTTTTTTCAACATTACATGTAACATTCTGCTTACTTTGTGCACAATGGCATGACTCAGGTCCCCTCACCACCCAATTTTTGCTGGTTCAATCCTCTGTTGGTGAATCGATTGCAACACATTTCAGGGCACATTTATTAATTCGCACACCCCTTTCAGTTCAGCTTCAGGATTTACACCCAATTTCTACTGAAATTGCTCCATGGTGGACTTTCTCTGCAAAAATGTCAATGGTAAGAGCCTGCGCATGTAATGTCATGGTGTTTTGTGACAATCATAACACTCACTAAGAATCCAATTGGATTTTCATATTTCTTCTCACTACTTGTAAGAGGTATACTGTATTTCCATGATACTTTTGGATTAATATCATACTGCGACATATTAACCTATTTTCCTTCAAATATTATCAATCATTTTGTAAAAACTTGAGGCCACTGTGACTCGGTTTGTAAAGACTTAGAGGATTTGCAGATATAAAGCAATTGCAACTAGTGGTGGGCAAAGCAGAGCACAGCACCGGGCACACCTGGTCTCAGTTGAGTGGTACAGTCACCTTTTTTGCACACGGTGGTCTTGTTTTGTGTGGTGTGAAACACAATATATTCTACAGTACAGTGGAAAGTTGAAATTTCCCCTTGATGATTTTTTTAAATCTGTGTAAAACTGAAAATAAATTTATATGTGTGCACATGCAATGAATGAGGCAGTTGCCATTTTTAAGTGAAAATATTAGCAAGGGTCAGAGGTTAAAAGGATTTACTGGCGTTATAAATTTGTAATTTCTGTATGAAATGTGTACATGTATTTGTTTTTCTTTAAAATACTGTATTGCACTTTGCACATAAAAAAAATTGTATCTGGTACTGAGTAGTAAATATGCATAAAATCTTTTAAAAATTACCCTAGAAACGGCAGTGAATTATGAGAATAATTCTTCATTAAGATGATGATTATTTTATTTGCATACACGTGTTGCTTCATTTTTGGACATCCAAGTGGACACGCCATATTTGTTGCATTTTTCTTTTTTTTGTTGCAGCACATAGGAGATTATCCCACCCCACCCCCATTCTAATTGGTAACTTTTACTCTGAGTACATTTTACATCTGTTATGTTCATAGTTTTACTTGAGTAAATTTTTAAAAGTATATCTTTACTTGACCAACCAAAGGACCTAATCATGAAAAATCAACATCAATAATCATTATCATCAACCAGTTAGGTTATATGCTGTGGTAACAAACCTCATTTGTTCATAACTTCACATAACCATAGTTTCGTTTGGATTCAGACTAGAATTTGCACACTGGCCTTAGGGCACTATTATACAGGTGCATGATGCAAAAATTAGAATACACTGTATTTGAAAAGTTAACGTATTTTAATAGGTGAAGTCAAAAAGTAAAACTTGTATATTCAGTAATTACTATACACTGAATGAAACATCCCAAGGATATATATTTTAATTTCTTCATCGTTTTAATAATTACACCTCACAGCTAACAAAAACTATAACATTGTCAAATTATTTCTAAATGGAGCCGCACGGTGGCTGAGTGGTTAGCACATTGGCCACACAGTCAGGAGATCTGGAAGACCTGGGTTCAAATCTCCGTTGGGCATCTCTGTGTGGAGTTTGCATGTTCTCCCCGTGCGTGTGTGGGTTTTCTCCGGGTACTCCGGTTTCCTCCCATGAATGTGAGTGTGAATGTTTGTTTGTCTATATGTGCCCTGCGATTGACTGGCAACCAGTCCAGGGTGTACCCCGCCTCTCGCCCAAAGTCTGCTGGGATAGGCTCCAGCATCCCCGTGACCCTAATGAGGATAAGCGGTATAGAAAATGAATGAATGAATGAATGAATTTCTAAATGTAAACGTCACCACAGAAATTAGACTTTTATTTAGAAAACCTTCCCGGAAGTAGATCTTTCCTCAGCCTTGCAGCAAAGGGGCGTGGCTTAAATGTGAAAGCGGAAGTTTGTCACTGTTTTCAGAAATTAATACACTGAACCGTCTCTTCACTCCGCCGATAAACAACGCGAATCTACGTGGATTTTCTTTTCTGATATTTTACACTATGTTTCTTTAAATGCAGCGAAAAGCCTGTAGTTAAAAATACAGCACGACGTCGTAGATGCTTGTTAGCTATAATGGTTTAGTCTGACTTTACCGTATTGTGTGAAATAATACAGTATGCTAACATCCGTAGCGACCGAACTGTAAAGGAGAGCCTAATGTCGGTCAAAACAAGTAAAGGCAAAGACTGCACCGAAGTGGTTAAAAAATACCACAAGCAGGCCTTTGAGTATATATCTAAGGCGCTTCGAATCGACGAAGATGACACAGGTGTGTTTCTGGTGTCTGTGTGTTGCTAGCTAACATGTTTCGGTGCTTGACAGCTCTGTAAGGAGTCTTGTGTGTTGACAGGGGAGAAGGAGGAGGCTCTGGAGTGGTACAAGAGAGGGATTGTTGAGCTCGAAAGCGGCATCGCAGTGAAGATCATGGGACAAGGCATGATCCGAACAAACCATCACATGAAGCTTGAAGTTGTCATGCTAACCCAAATGTTTGTCAACAGGAGAGCAGAATGAGAAAGCCAGGAGACTTCAGGATAAAATGATCACCAATCTCACCATGGCAAAAGATAGGCTTGCTCTTTTAGGTATGAGACAATTGAATTTCATTTAAGAACGTTTAGCAGTAAAAAAAAAAAAATTCTGCAATTGTGGTTTAGTGCAAACAAGGGTGGGCAAACTGCGACCCGTGGGCCACATCAGACCTGCCAAGCGTATTAATCCGGCCGGGCAGGCATTTCCGAAAAATGTTTTTAAAACCTTTAACATCAAAACTAAGGCCGGCAACATGACTTGCAGTGCTATTGTGTCACGCTTGAGTCGCCAAAACAGTCAGATGCAATCTGTAGCTTGTACAAAAAAGCGAGTTACGCAGCACAACATGTCAACACACACGACACAGCAAGTAACATACCTACTGCAGCATGTAGGCATACAAATAAATATCTGTGCACAATACCCATTCCAAAAAAACACCTATATATTCCCGCTGCAATGCATGCTGAATAGTTTGTGGTAATCTTTCTCCCAACATTTTGCCGTGTTTGTTGCATTTTTGCTTGATTACAAAATATGTTGAGGTGATCGTCATACAAGTAAATAAGGAGGGACGTAAACATACATGTTTTATTGTTCATGTTGTTGTTGCCCTTAGACACCCCAACATGCATTCCGGGAATTTGGAAATAACAGTTTTAAGTTACGTTTAGCACTTAGTTGTTGTTTATTACCCACATAGTAGTAGTAGTAGTAGTAGTAGTAGTAGTAGTAGTAGTAGTAGTAGTAGTAGTAATTGATTTAACTACTTGTAAACTTGCTGCAGGTGTGTTGTTTTCATTCCGTTGCATCGTGAGCAAGTATGTTGGTCTGTTCGATAATTACCTATATATATATAGACGGACCCTGCGCCAAATTCTTTAACCCATAGTGGCCCACAAGTTAAAAAGTTTGCCCACCCCTAAGTGCAAAGTTATGAGGTAGGTGGGTATTGTAGAATGCTGGGTTGCAACCACGTGACCTAGAGGCAGTTGCATCTCTTGCAGTATAGGAAAACATTCAGTTTGGCCACATACAAACTCAGTATCTTTGTACAATGTATGGCAGAGTAACGATGGATGTTGTTTAAATGATTTACTCTAGTTCTGTGAGTGTGTATGGTGTCCATCCATCCATTTTCTATACCGCTTATCCTCATTAGGGTTGCGAGTATGCTGAAGCCTATCCCAGCTGACTTTGGGCGGGAGGCGGGGTACACCCGGGCCAGTCAATCGCAGGGCAGACATACAACCATTCACACTGACATTCATACTCTAATGGCAATTTAGAGTTGCCAATTCAAACAACCCAACTCAGACACAACCCTGTTAAGCTGCTTCTCAGTAGCGCTTGACATGGGTGGGCCATGTTGGCTTCCGGATTGTATCGCTCTGGGAGAACATCACTTTATGCCTAGAAATATTTGTTCTAAACCAATGGAAGTGTGTGTTTTCATAGTCTAGTCTTTATCACTTTGCATTATGGGTCTTTGCGCCACTTTGCGTCATATATATATATATATATACACTGTGTGTGTGTGTGTGTATATGTATAGATAGACAGATATAGAGCTACAGTATACTGTACAGTGCCTTGTGAAAGTGTTTGGCCCCCTTGAACTTTGTGACCTTTTGCCAAATTTTAGGCTTCAGACAAAGATATAAAAATGTAATTTTTTGTGAAGAATCAACATCAAGTCGGACACAATCATGAAGTGGAACGAAATTTATTAAATTAAAAATTGGACGTGCAAAATTATTCAGCCCCTTTTTCTTTCAGTGCAGCGAATTCTCTCCAGAAGTTCAGTGAGGATCTCTGAATGATCCAATGTTGACCTAAATGACTAAGGATGATAAATAGAATCCACCTGTGTGTAATCAAGTCTCTGTATAAATGCACTGTGATAGTTGTTAGAGGTCCATTGAAAGCGCAGAGAGCACCATGAAGAATAAGGAACACACCATGCAGGTCCGAGATCCTTTGTGGAAAAGTTTGAAGCTGGATTTGGATCCAAAAAGATTTCCCAAGCTCTAAACATTCCAAGGAGCACTGTGCAAGCGATAATATTCAAATAAATGGAGTATCAGACCACTGCAAATCTACCAAGACCTGGCTGTCCTTCTAAACTTTCAGCTCATACAAGGAGAAGACTGATCAGAGATCCAGCCAAGAGGCCCATGATCACTCTGGATGAACTACAGAGATCTACAGCTGAGGTGGGAGATGCTGTCCATAGGACAACAATCAGTCGTATACTGCACAAATCTGGCTTTCATGGAAGAGTGTCAAGAAGAAAGCCATTTCTTAAAGATATCCATAAAAAGTGTCGTTTAAAGTTCGCCACAAGCCACATAAATGACACACCAAACATGTGGAAGAAGGTGCTCTGGTCAGATAAAACCAAAATTGAACTTTTTGGCAACAATGCAAAATGTTATGTTTGGCGTAAAAGCAATACAGCTCATCACCCTGAAAACACCATCCCCACTGTCAAACATGGTGGTGGCACATCATGGTTTTGGCCTGCTTTTCTTCAGCAGGGACAGGGAAGATGGTTAAAATTGATGGGAAGATGGATGGAACCAAATACAGGACCATTCTGGAAGAAAACCTGATGGAGTCTGCAAAAGACCTGAGACTGGGACGGAGATTTGTCTTCCAACAAGACAATGATCCAAAACATAAAGCAAAGTCTACAATTGAATGGTTCACAAATACACAAATCCCGGGTGTGAGAATGGCCAAGTCAAAGTCCAGACCTAAATCCCATCGAGAATCTGTGGAAGAAAGTGAAAACTGCTGTTCACAAACGCTCTCCATCCAACATCACTGAGCTTGAGCTGTTTTGCAAGGAGGAATGGGCAACAATTCCAGTCTCAATGTGCAAAACTGATAGACATACCCCAAGCGACTTACAGCTGTAATCGCAGCAAAAGGTGGCGCTACAAAGTATTCACTTAAGGAGGCTGAATAATTTTGCACGCCCAATTCTTCCGTCTCTTATTTGTTTAAAAAGTTTGAAATATCCAATTAATTTCGTTCCACTTCATGATTGTGTCCCACTTGTTGATGATTAAAAAAAATACAGTTTTATATCTTTATGTTTGAAGCCTGAATTGTGGCAAAAGGTTGCAAAGTTCAAGGGGGCCAAATACTTTCACAAGGCACTGGAATTACCTATAAACCATACCTACATATAGATAGGTATTTTGTCTTTATTTGGAAATGTGTTGAATATTGTATTGTATTGATTGTAGAGGCCACACTTGCTTCCAAAGATAGTCCTCAAACCCAGAATGCTTCAAATGACACTGTGCACCAAACTAAACCTCCTAAAAGTCAGCCTGTGGTTCGAGGGGTGTCCAAAAACATCAAGCCCTCCACAGCAGGCAAACCACATTGCAGAACACCTGATTTTAAGGTAAATTATATTGCATATTATGCTTTATCTTGCATTTTTGTTTAAAGTCCTGAAATGACTTTGTGATGCCCAAGAAAACCCCACAAGTGGGGAGAGCCCAAAAACCGCCTCAGAAAAGGGATCTAAAGAACTTCAAGAATGTGGACAGCAAACTTGCTAACATGATCCTCAATGAAATAGTTGACAGGTAAGTCCAAACAATGTCATGCGTTTTTGAGGAAGTTACTCAATGGATTCCTTAAATTCTGTGTTCATTTCAGTGGCATGTCGGTTGCATTCAATGATATTGCGGGCCAGGATCTGGCCAAGCAAGCGCTTCAGGAAATTGTCATCCTTCCTGCCTTAAGACCAGAGGTAATTGCTAAAAAAATGTCATGTTTACCATAACATTCGTTCATTCATTCATTTTCTATACCACTTATCCTCATTAGGGTCGTGGGTATGCTAGAGCACATGCACTACATTATAATGCTGTATTCATCTCTCCACGTAGCTCTTCACTGGGTTGCGAGCTCCAGCACGGGGCCTGCTTTTATTTGGTCCACCTGGAAATGGGAAAACCATGCTGGTGAGTAAAGGGCAGTCTTTTCTAGTTTGTAATTAGCAAGGAAGAAACCATTTTTGTCAATCACAGCATGACTTCTTTTACCAGGCCAAAGCAGTAGCAGCAGAGTCCAATGCCACTTTCTTCAACATCAGTGCTGCCAGTTTGACGTCTAAATATGTAAGCATCTGATTATGATTAGCTATGAGAGAATCTGTATTTTAATGCTTTGAACTTTTGGTTTGATGCCAGTGTTGCACAGCTCAAAATGAGGCGGAGTGGTGTCATATCAGATGTCTGCGTGGCTATAACTCAAATTCCCATAGCTGACGTCATGTTCTGCTCACAAAGTAGTTGAGACTAAACAACCATCACTTTCCACACAACCAACAGAATTGGAAATAGAACCCTAATTCCCTAAATCCCGTCTCTAATGTTGATCAAGTAATAGTTCATTGATGTATTTGAATATATTTAGTGTGTTTTGCTGATTCCATGATGTTCCATGATTCCGTGATGATTTCACAGGTGGGAGAGAGTGAGAAGCTTGTCAGAGCATTATTTGCAACTGCCAGAGAATTACAGCCCTCCATCATTTTTATTGGTTTGTACTGTACACTTACAGAGACTCGTTTTTATTTTTGGTTGAAGGACTAAATTCTGTTTTTGTGCGTTTGCATCCAGATGAAATTGACAGCTTGCTTTGTGAAAGGAGGGAAGGAGAGCAGGAGTTTTCACGTCGTTTAAAAACAGAGTTTCTCATTGAGTTTGATGGGGTAAGCTCAGTGCAGTTTCTCAAAAACAGAAACGGAAAGGGCCACGTTACTGATCCTCCACACTGCTGCTTTTTGGTGTCAGGTGCAGTCTGGAGGAGATGACAGGGTGCTTGTCATCGGAGCCACAAACAGACCTCAAGAGCTTGATGAAGCGGTACTAAGGTATATAATTTACCCCTCATTGCTGTTATGTTTTTGCCCATTCAAAGTTGTGCTTTTTTGTCATGCTATATTTTACAGGCGTTTTGCCAAAAGGATCTACGTGGCATTGCCTGACGAAAAGGTATTTGCTTATCCTACCAAAATCGTCATTATCTTTAAGCAAAGTCCTTGAAATGTAACATTTTGTGATCGCTTCAGACAAGGGCCACACTTATGGAACATCTTTTAGCAAAACATGGGAGTCCACTGAGCAAAAATGAGTTGAGCTGCCTTGCGAAGTGAGTGTCACATATTCACATCTACATTCACAACTTTACGCCACAATTTCATGTCAAATTATTCCTGAATGACAGAGCAACTGCAGGATATTCGGGAAGTGATCTGACATCATTAGCTAAAGATGCTGCACTTGGGCCAATCAGAGGTAAGAACACACCATCCCATGTTTTCACACATGGCTAATATTCAATACACACTTGCTGTTTGCCATTTTGTTAGCAAGCTAAGCTTCATTTTTAGAAGTTAAGGACGTTTTGTCATAAAAATACATTAAGACCACAAGATCAGTGCCATCTCCAGGTTGGGGATGATGTCCTGCCCCAAGTGGAGGAGTTTTTTTAAGGAAAATTGCTCAATTTTTCCCACCATTCACAATATTTATGTGAGACATGAACACAAAACACATAAAAGCGTCATTGTGAAATCCTCCTTGGTGTCTGTTTTGAACCACTTACATTTAAAATACGACAGAATGGAAGTACTCAGGTTTTTGGACAGGTGCGATACGACTGCATTTATGTCTGATACTGCTCACAGAGATCCATGGAATGCTCAGGTTTTTTTGTGCTCAGATACTTGGAGGAAAATTAGGGGGAACATTGGTTGCAAGCACGTTGTAGACACGTAAAACACACTTGCCACGTTCGAATGCAGTATGAATGCTCAGGTCACATACAATATATCCGATATATATGTCATGGAAAGGCGTGTATTGCCGTGGTTCCCACTACCTCACTATGCTTCACTGTTTAAAATAAATCAATAAATGACTATGATGTCTTGTATTCTTTATGCTAGGAATTGAAATAATGTACACTACGTTCAATTTAAGTCATATTTACTTATTATCGCCAGTACCGCCATGAATTTTACCCAGTATCAAACGAATCACAAATGAAATTAATGGTATCGCACATCACTGGAGCACACAACGCAGCAGTCTTTACTTCCATAAACACACAGATATGTGAGTGATGTCACGCTTCTGCACATGCATGTCACTTTCCAGACGCATAAAGTTTACCTTACAAGTTGCATTTGTTTAATGTGAAGTACCACATAAAAACATAGGATTTTAAACAAAAATTCTGAATTGGAATTGAATTGAATTGAACTACCCTGCAGTGTGAACGTAGCCTATGTCTCTCAGCCGGCCTGGGAAACGCCTCAGGATCCGGATTTTTTATGTTAACCGAAGAACATGCTAACTTAGGTTCTGCAGTATTTGCATTTTTTCACAGTTTACAAAGCAGCACAACTCTGCATGTTATGGATCTCCTGCTTCTATCTATCCTGATATTACCATCCCACTTTTAATGCGAAAATCTTCTCTTGGCACAGAATTGGGACCCGACCAAGTCCGTCACATGGCTGCTAATCAGGTAAATTCATCTTGTTGTACATGCTCGCTTGGACCTTGCCGTCCTAAAATGTTCTTTTCTCATTCATAGATGCGAAACATCAAGATGAAAGATTTTGAGGATTCCCTAAAGCGCATCAAGCCCAGCGTTAGCCCAGCAACTCTCAATATGTATAACCAGTGGAACAAAGACTTTGGTGACACAACTGCTTTTTGAATGTAATTCAGTAGTATAGAAAAAATAAATAAAATGAATTTGACCCTCTTGTAGAGGTGCAAGACATCCTAGATCTTTTGACAAACCTTTTTAGGTTTCTTGTATAAATATGTTTGACTTTGAAGAACTACGTTTGAATGGACAGTTTTATGATGAAGATAACTTGCTGATGCAATTTTGTTAATTATGAGTTTCATTATATATGGTTGAAACACTTTTATCTCGAAATGGCCTGGAATTTTTCAAAATAAATTTTGTTTGCCACAAGAGGGCAGCACAGTGCTCTGAAGCCTTGACTTATCTCCCAATGACAGTAACTTATTCAATATGGCTCTGGTACATGTAGGAAAATGATTGACGTTGTAAACCTAATGACTCTTTGCTGTGTGTAACACTTTCTATAGTTAGTTCAGTATCTCAATTAACTGGATGAAAAGACACATTTTAATGATTGCGTTTGTATGACTGTGTTTCAGTATTGCAGAAACAGGCCGCAGCATGCGTTTTTGTAGCTGCTCTACAACTCTGGTCTCTATCTGCATCTGAAATGTTTTTTTTGGGTTTTTTTACAAGCAGTTGCAGATGTATAGAATGCGGCGTGGAGACTCTTAAAATAAATGTTCTCTCCTCCGATGTTTTGTTATGCACTTCTCTGGTGGAGACCTTATGACCAGCCAAAAGCTAATCATCAGGCAAGCGGGATGAACGTGTTCATTTGCTTGTTAACTGTTGGGGAATCGTTTACTCGGACGTAGTAAATGTGTGTGGTCACAGGTCTTTATTTTAGTGCTACTTTTCCCTGTTAAATCATCAGCTAAATGTGATGTTTATCCACAGGCTTTTCCTCTGGTCAACCAGGGGTGTTACCTGTGGTTCATGTGGTCCAGCAGCTGCACCATCTTCCTTGCAGATGTTTAAACACGCTGCAAAATGTAAACATTTTATTTACTCCTACTGATTTTTGCTAGTATTTCCATGCTATGGCCCATAAGCCCTTGACCTTATTCCCCTTTGTGTGTTTTTTTGAAACTTGCCGTGACTAAAGAGGTGCTTTCGTGATGTAAGACAGGTATGGAGCAAGTTCTGGGCCAAAGGATTTAGTAGTCCCCCCCCCCTCTCTGTTTTCTCTTCACTAAGAGCATCGTGCAAAGCAAACATTTGGTCTTTATGACAGACAGGTTGAATGAGCTCCTGATGTTTTCCACCTTCAGGCTTTCACATCTCAGTAAACATTGACAGCCCACAGGTGGCGATCTCGTTGGTAACCTCCTGCAAATTCCTGCAAAGAAGCGATGCACAAATAATATGTACTACTTATGCATAAGACAATGTGTGATTGAGGTCTTGAAACACACTTTTTAATCAATTCATCCAATTAAGGATTCAAATTTTTGACATTTTGGGCAAGTCTGTGCTTTTGTGAAGGAGTAGAGAGTCCTGACCTCAACCCCATCAAACACGTTTGGGATTACCTTTAAAAACAGAATGTGAATCAGCAACCCTCATTTAACATTTTTCTGAATGAATGGACAAACATTCCCATAAAGCTGTAATGTATTTTGTCTCAATAAGCTTGTCCCCGACACCTCCTGGGTGACTGACAGCTTCCCTTCATGGTTGCGTGTCGCAGGCTTTCACCTCCACAGTGGCTCATTGATTCTTGGACCGCTTCATCCACTCCAGGGAGAACAGAATAGATGATGATTTGATACCTCCTGTGAATGAAGCCCACCCAGTAGACGGTGGAATAATAGTCAACACAGTGAGAACTTCTTGCTGCTTGAACAAACAGTCTGAAAGTGTTTCTTCAAGTGGCTCCTTGAGAATGCCACAGGATTTTGTTGAAATGTGCGCTTCTGCATCGATTTAAACCTTCTAGATCTGCAGGGACTATTCTTTGCGGTGATATTCATTACAATGCAATCTGCAAGGTCAAACACCTTGAAAGCTGTACAGGTTTGGAGAAAATATACACCAGAAGCTGCACAAAAACCTTGAGGTTGAACCATCATCATGCATGACATCATTTGACTTCAGCTTTAGGTGAGACTTTAACTCGGTGAGCATCCAAAAGATTACATCTGTAGGCTTTTTCTTTGGCTTTTAGGCGTCACTACAGAAGTGTGCCATTGATGACAAAGAGGAGAAATTATGACAAAGGCCATAGAATCAGAAATGCATGTGTGACATGCAATGTTGCTGATAACAACAGGATAACCCCAATAGGGGTTAGAGAAATCCAGTTGTCATTGGCAGAGGTGGGAGTAAGTCACTCATGTACAAGTCACAAGTAAGCACCGAGTCTTTACCTTAAAGTTACAAGCAAGTCCGAATCAATCTTTATGAGCTGCTTTTCGTCTGCAAGTTGTGTCAGGTCATACACATTTTAATTAGGCCAGTTTTACAGATTCAAAGTTTAAAAACAAGCGTTATAAACTTTTTTTTATTACATAATTGACAACAAACAACTTGCAGGGCCAACCAGAGCTGAGTTAAAAATAAATAAATAAATAAATAAAATAATAAAATTAGTTGTCCGAAGAATTTAAGATTTCGAGATTAAAAGTGGTAATTTTGCGTGTCCGAGGGAAACTAAAGCGTAGTTCTTCAGTAAGGAGGGGAACTTCCATCTGGCTTTAGACAAGCTTTTATTTATAATGGGACAGCAAAACAGAGCAGTTAGTCACAACCAGCTAGCTCGGGCTAGCATCATCTCACCGCTACGCTAATAGCCTGCCCCTCCAAGTACGGCTCTCTGGTTCATAGCGATCTCAGGCAATGCCTCTAAAATAAAGTTACGACTTTTAATCCCGTAAAGTTACCCTTGTACTCTCCTAATATGACAATCTTTTCTCGTAAAGATACAACGTTATTGTCGTCAATTTACGACTTCATTCTTGAAATCTTGATGATTTGAATGCACTTTTTGACAGGCATTCCCCAAGACAGCTATAAACAGGGGACTTGTGTGACCCTTGACCTGGGTCAAAGGGTAAATTACGCCCCCCCCCCCCCAACTGATTCTAAAGGGTTGGACTGCTACTTGAGGAGAGCAACACAACTTCAGCGATAACTGCGCCTCTTCAACACGAAGAGGATGAATAAAAACAACGCCGTTAGACTGCCGTGTTACGGGAAACACGGTATCTAAACAAACATTCACACAAACGTTCTGTGTCTTCTTCCCTTTCTTTTCTTACCCATGTTTTGTTCAGCCAGGAAGCCGACGTGCTAAAATACACACATATACATACATATTTCATACAGGTATATTTTGGAGATTTGAAAAATACAACAAAGCGTAAAACCAAAACCAAGTCATTTCAATTCAATTAGCTCAAGTCCCAAGTTAAGTCCAAAGTCAGGAACGTCAAGTCGAGTCTTTTTGGAACATTTGCCAAGCAGGTCACAAGTCCTAATAATTGCGACTCGAGTCTGACGCGAATCAGGTCATGTGACTCGAGTCTCCCATCTCTGCTCAATGGTTGTTTATCTATCCTGTAGGCGCTCAACGATTGACTGGCAACCGTGCAGTCCTGGCGTACCCCACTTTTATCTCAACTTTAGCTGGGATAGCCTCCAGCTCATCCATGAACCTGAACAGGATAGCCGATATACTGAATGGATACATTGAGTGTAGATCAGACAATAGGATGAATTTTGACAGAAAGTGCCCTCCCGCCATGTGTACTTGCAAGGTTTGTTGTGTACCTTCCACTACACGCATACTGTATCTGTGCTGGCTGATCGGTGCAATGTGGCCTAGTAAACAATAGCTCAACAAAAATAATAAAATCAGAATGTGAACAGTGTGTATGTATCTTGCATAAGGTGACTTGTATCTTCCCTCCCTCGGGACTTTCATCACTATGTTAAAGGTTTCTTATTAGGCAACCTTCTTTTTTTGTTTTAGACCACAATATGTCCCACACAGTGGTCCACCAATTAGTTTTTGGAGGTTAGACAATATTCCACGATTTATTTTCTACCACTTGCCCTCTTCAGGTTTGCAAAGAGCTGGAGCCTATCCCAGCTAACTTAGGGGTACATCCTACACTGGTCACCAGCCAACCACAGTGCACATAAAAACAAGCCATTTACTCACAAAGTCACTGAGTGGGAATTGAACCCACCCTACTTTCATGGACATCATGTGAGTCAACCACTACCTCCAGTATGTTCCACTGTATAAATCTGGTGCACAGTGAAGCGTTACTATTATTGCACTATAAATTTCTGAAATATATTTCTTGTTTCTTAGTTTTTTATCATCTCATGCTTTAAGGATGTGATTCAGCCTGAGCACAGAGGAAAGCCTTCAGGGCTGAGGTGTATCCACTTTCCAGCACTGGCTGCTACTGTTCCAGTGGACCTGTACAGCTAATATATAAGTTCATTTACCATGGGACTGTTATCTTTCGGTCTCATGGGAGGGTAGAGGCCAAGTGTTATCGTGTCCAATGGCAACATCTGTCTTTTATGAGCACATTTATTTTGCTTGGTCTGGGTATATTTATGGTATGTGCATCTCTGTGAGTGTAAATTGAAAAAATGGGGTGTTGGTATCCGGATATGCTCATAGAAGCAGCCTACTTCACACTTGGTCTAGAGAGAAAATGTATGTTAAGCTCATTTTAGTAGCTTACAGTTGAAATATTAAAAAACAAAGGAGATAAAGTCTTAGTATTATGAAAAAACATTTTTAAGAAAATTATTTAATAGAAAGTTGTAATATTTGGAAATGTAAAAAAATCAACAATATGCTTTTTTACCTATCCCAAAGCTGAGATGTAGTTTTTTTCCCTGAAATGTATACAGTAGTTTTAAAAATAATAGTAGTCCAATGTGACTAACCTCATTAATCACTGGTTTTAGTATATTTTTATTGCTACATGGCAAACAAGTTACCAGTAGGTGCAGTAGATGCACACTCTTAAGGCTGTGCAATTGGGCAATAAGTTGAAAGGGGTGAAAAATAGCATTGTCTGCCGTTGACTTTACAAACTCAAAATTATTTTGTACAATTTATTTTTGGTTTCTAGGATTTGTCAAACCTGTGAATCACTAAAGTAATATTTAGCTGTATAAACACAGTTTTTCCTAACTGCTTCACATTTTCAGTTTTCTGCCACATGCTCTCCATTTTAAGTCATTGGAGATCATTTTAGTTGAACAGCCAAACTTTTTTTGTCCCTTTTCATAAGCCTTCCCCTCTTCAATCAACTTTTTCATCAAAGTACGCTGTTCTTCTCAGCAATGTGTGAACGACACATTTTCCTCAGGCTTTCATTGAGAAATGCGTGTTCAACAGGTGCTGATTTCAGGGGCCACCTGATTCACACCTGTTTTTTCACAAAATTGATCAGTGCTCACTGATTGAATGACACACAACTAATTTCCCAATTGCACAGCCTTAAGAGCATGAAGATCATGAATGCTGGGTGCTGTTTGTTTTCTGAGAATCTACTGCACCTACTGGTAACTTCTTTGCCATGTAGCATCCAAAAATATACTAACAGGGATTAATCTGGTGAGTTTCATTGGACTGCTATTATTTGAACACTACTGTACTGTATAACTTCTTAGCATCTACATGTGTGGTGTCACAAAATATCAAAGTGGTCTTTTCATCCTTTCATTTTTCAGTATGTGACCCTCGGTAGAAAGAGTTTGGACACCCCGGCCCTACCTGATAGTGTCACAGCTTAGCAAACATATTTTATACATGTCAACAGCGGACACACTATGGAGCTTTTTGGAGTCCACTGAGGATCCTGACTGGGCTGTGTTCCAAATTCTTTTTGAAAGAATGTATAATTTATCCTCATTCCTTGGAGTGAACCGAGCTAAGTATAGATACATTCTGTCCAATTTCAACCACAGAGTCGCAAAATGCGGTGGACACAGCGATCGATCTGCCATGCCTTGCAAAGCCATAATCTTGGTAACTTCTGAGAGATCACGCGGAGCCAAGTCATTGTGAGCTTTGTCTTTGAAATCACTTTTTATTGTGCAAACTTGAGCTTTATTTGGATGCATACCCTCCTTTTTGTACGACGCTGTGCATCCACGTTTTAAATTGGTCAAAGATGGACGTGTTGAGACGAGGCCTTGACGCTAGGGGCAACGGGGAACTGTCAGGCTGCCTCGCGGTGCATTCCTTCAGCACATGTGCAGCCAAGACGCTCTGTGAATAATGAAAGCGCTACACGGTTTTTCCTCTAACGCTCTGTCTGTGATTGGATTTTTTTCTCACTCCTATTTTTATTATCTCTTTGCTGTCCTTCCCTGAGGTCGCTCATGCAAGGACAAGCTCCACCTCTGACCCAGGTCAGGTTCGTTGTGCAGCAATTAAGCAATGTCACAATACAACAATGATTAACCTGATTAACACAAAAAATCAACCTTCCCAAATAAGCGCAGTCCAGTTGTGACACACACAGAAGGAGAAGTTAGTGGGTTTTTGTCAGCATCTTGTAGGTGATGATGAACTTCAGTTGCACTTGGTGAACTCCCACAGGGCGACCCTCTCTACACTTTCACGGCTCGCACATCCCTGGAAGGTGTTGACATGTTTGCAAGTATAATTAAACACACAACCGTCAACTGCCATTAAGGTTTTATTGTCCAAAAATCGTAGGACTGTCCAAAAAATGCAGGAGTGCAGAGTCAGAGTGAAATTTTGCATACTATTTAAAGATGATATACTCTCATGTTCTTTATAGGATGTGGTCAATGTACACATAGGCATCTATCTCATCTATCTCTCTATCTCATCTATCTCATAGGCATGTATGAGATAGAGAACATCTGTTTTGGCAAGTATTGGGAGAGTCATACAAATGTCACATTCCTGCCTTGGCATTAACACTCAGCCTAAAAGGACTGAGGCGGTTTTCAGACGTATAAGCGTGCAGATCTGAACATGTTGGCATACAATACAGTACAGCCTCCTGTGGTGACTGTGATGTGTTAAATTAGACCCGCGCCCTCAATTTACTACCAATCGCCTGAAAAGTGCATTTCAGTGTCTGCATTCTAACTACTGAACTGTGTACACTGAGGCTTATCTGCAGGGCATCAAAATGAAACATTCGTTTTAAGATCAAGTTGATTGTTCACTTGTTTGATCACTCACACTACACGAACAAACCACTATGATTACCATTCCCACACGACGTCCCACTTGTCCCATCACTGCTGATTTATTGCAATTTTCCTGAATTTGTGGATTCTTTCCAGCATTATTTGAAGTCATTCTGATGATTCCTTTTGTGCAGGTTGTCAGCTATCATTATTAATGGCTTGCAAGAGGAACGATCGCACCAATTAAACTAAATGTGGATGCAGGTGAGCAACCGTGCTGTGGGTTTGAGTTTTGGATTATTTCGACTCTTTGTATTTTACCACTACTATGAAATCTAGTTCTAACTGTGGAACTGTGTATCGTCAGTGCAGGCCATCAAAATGAAGATTCAATTTAAGATGAGGTTGATTGTTCACTTCTTAGATGTTTTAGGCCACACTCATACGAAATAAACCATTAGCCATGAACCATTACTATTATCCACAGGCCCACTATGCCAATTGCGCCAAAGAAAGGGCGCACACCAGGTAAATGGGCCAGCTTTTTGGTGTTAAGTGAGCCGAAGCATGTGCACGACTGGCCCAATGTGAGTAAGCCCACTAAAGCCAACCAGGAAAAAGCTTCAACATCTCCACATCCCACAATGGCTCATTGTCTGACTGCAGCACACACACGGTTCACACAGCCTCTCAGCAGTCATCATTCCTTGTGACAGCTTGACACACAACATACAACCTCTCTGCTCTGCTGTTTCTTTTGCAATAACTATCCCTGACCTTTTTCTTCTGCCTCAAATTGGACCTATTGTCTATCACGGAGCGGGTCCTGACCTCAGGTCATGTGACCTCCTTTAACGCAGCATAGAACTATGAAGTGCTGGGAAATAAGGTCAGCCCAGAGGATGTTGTTTTGCACCGACAAGGAAAATCAAGTGGCATTTATACCAAGAATTAATGCTGTTACCTGGGTCACGAGAAATGAGAAACAAACATTTATTAGACAGTATTATGTTATACATTCATCCACACTAACACAAATTACAGTCGATCTACATATTATTTGCTACAAATAATCCATATAAAGGAAAAATCTGTTTTTGGCCTGATGCTTATAGACAGTGAGAGGGATTTTAATTTACCTTCATATATGCAATATATTTATAGATGTGTACACTATGACATTGATTATCAAATGACTCAAACGTGGCAAAACCCCCCACAATATGTAAGAAGCCGCTGGCCTTGAATGCACCTCACATTCTTGTGTGTGCTATTTGCTTGTCCTAATTGGAATGGTTGAGGTTGTCTTATATTCGCTTGCTACGCCGCCACAAGATGAGTGCCTCAGCAGTCGCATAACTGTTGCAAACAGAACCAAATCAGGTCAACAGCCTATACTGTTGACCTGATTTGACCTGTAGTGACCTGAAGTGTAAGATGTTGACCTGAAAAATGACAAATTAAAGTAAATTAAATGAGTTACCTCATCTGCAGTTTAAAAAAAAAGCTCAATGTTTTTCAACAGAATATGAATGGAACGTTGAAGATGTATGCTGTCAGTAATTCTTTTAAAATGGTATTGGCTAAAATCGGACTCGGCTAAAGAGAGATTTTAAAGATTTGTAATCTGCCAGAAAGTTGTAATCCATGCACCATTGCTATAGAATATACTGCATGCCTGGGTTTGTTTGCAAAGGATTTATTTGGCCCTGCTATTGGAAGCTTGTGAGTGAATGATGAGGGTGATGTAATTTATTTGATGGTTTGTGTTTTGTCATGTTACTAGATAAAATACTGATTCTGAATTGCTCCATTTCATGTTTTAGTGTAGAGGTTTGCAGTTTGCAGTCATTTAGAGGCGATTTATTACAATATAATTGATTTACAGGTTTTTTCCTTTAGTAATAATGGTAAAGTAATCACTGATAATCTATGGTGACAAAGGATAAACCGTCAGTGACCTTTGACCGTCACACCCCACAGCATCTTGGATTGGTTGCCAAGAAGATCACTTTAATGTTGCCTCTTCCGGAGGCAGTGGGCAAAAAAAAGAGCAGCGTATATTTCTTACACCATTTGGGCCATCCCAAGCTGGATAGGATTCAATGTTAATACATTAGATATTTTCATAGTTAGGGTATAGAAAACCTTTTTATGCCTTTCCAAATACAGGTTTTAACATTATTAGAGCCCTGCAGACATGAAATAACACCCCTAAAAGCACCTTTACACTCTTCTTTTGCTGCGGGGGCTTGAGATGGTTGCTATCTAGCAACAAAATACTAAACATCACTTGTATTTCAATATTGTTTGACTAATAACAGACCATAGTCTGCCACGAAACAGCAATCTTTTTTTAGTATTAATTTCTGTAAAACTGCAATATATCAAGGGAGGGATAATCAAACTGCGATATTGCGAGGAACGACTGTAAACGGGGTTCTACCTAAACAAATAAGCTCTGAAAATCTTGAAGTATAAGCAGTATGTATTACTGTCGCTTATCCTATTCACGATCACAGGTGAGCTGGAGCCTATCCCAGCCGACTTTAGATGAGAGGCAAGGTAGACCCTGGACTGGGGCACTTACCTTACAAACAAACCAGCATTCATACTCACATTGATAACTATGGGCAATTTAAAGTCTCTTAGCCTTACATGCATGTTTTTGGACTCCAGGAATAAACCCACGCAAGTAAACAGAGAAGTCCACACAGTGGGGTCCAACCCCATACTTTGTTGTGTTATCTATTCAAATTTCAATTTTAGGTGCTCAAATGTAAGTAAATATTGTTTTCAGACTTTTTACAGGGTCAAAAGGGCTAGTTCTTAAATAGGCTCAGGCATATCTTGTTGGTCATCACTTGTTAGGGTGTCATCTTTGTGTGTACGTCAAGCGAGGCAGCTCACTGACCCTGTTTGGATGTCAGGTCAGTTGAGGTGTTATTCACAGGGTCATGGTTTTAGAAATATGGATCGTAATCGCTTGTTTGATGTGACTTTGAACCTGACCGGAGGTGTCAAGCTCGGTGAATCCTTCGCAGCATAAACAGAGGCGGTGAGGGGCGGTAATCACAAGAACGCAAGGTCACTAAGAGTGCTCATTGAGAGTGAGGACACTAATCTCCGCAATCTGCACAGTTTGCAAAGAAAACGCACAGGACAGCGACACTGCATAAAATCATTAACAAATGGGACGAAAGACATTCATAGACATTTCCGTGTGGAAACCTTTTTGTGTTTTTCTCAAACGTCCCTTCATGTCAAGAGCCGTGTGCAAACTCCTGGGCGGAAAGGTACGTTTCCCCCTTAATGAGACTTCCTTACATAAGTAACTTGTTTGAGCAAACATTTTCAAACCAGGTCATTTTCAAACCTGAAACCAGCGCCCAAATAAATGTTTGGATGTGGTACTTGGGCCACAAAACCAATCCACCTCAGCTCTTGGGCTCCACACAGGCTCAACAGTTCCTTTTTAAATGCATGATTTATTATGGCTATTCCCATAGAATGACATTTCAGACAAAATAAGCCTTTTTGTCACGGATAAAGAGGGATAACACAAAGTGTTCCTTTGCTGTGTGTAATTTCATGAAACTGTACGCACGGATTTCAGGTAATTGCAGGTGAAAGCAGCAAGCTCGACTTTTGGTGCTGAGTGAAACAATTGCCTATTTGTAGTTGAAGCTGAGTCACTGCCGGAGCTGTGAGCCTCACACATTGATGAGGCGCTCCCACTGTGCATATCATGTTCCCTGTAATATCCTGATTGCATCACCTGCAAGGCAATTTGGGAGAAATGAAAAAAGTGAAAAGTCAAGATCTGATACAACTCCTCAGAGACCTCGGCCTTGTTGAGTAGGCGCAAACATTTCATGCGCAGGAAGTTGTGGTTTATAGTTTTTTTTGTTATTGGCCCTTTGCCATCCTCACCTGTAGGCCAGCTGGATGTCTTTTTAAATTATATATATATATTTATTTTTTGGATTACCGCCTCTCGCCCAAAGTCTGCTGGGATAGACTCCAGCATCCCCGCGACCCTAATGAGGATAAGCGTTATAGAAAATGAATGAATGGATTACAGTTTGTTTTGATCACAGCCTGTTTTCGCCTGATAAGTAAGTCATAATTAGTAGACTTTTAGTAGACATCTCTTAGATAAAAAGTCTAAATTATGAGATCAAAAGTCATAAATACAAGATAGGAAAGTCATAATTATGAGATTAAAAAAATCAAAATGATGTAATACAAACTGCACATGTGCCACCTTTAACACTGGAGCTTCGTCACATGGCACTCGCTACATGCACAGTTTGTATCTCATAATTATGAGCTTTTTTCTCATAATTATGACCTTCTAGACTCATTATTATGATTTTTTATTTCATAATTTAGACTTTTTATCTCAGAATTTAGACTTTTTATTTTGTTATTATGACTTTCCTTTTTCATAATTATGACTTTTTATCTCTTTTTGCTAGCAAAGACTTGTGTGATGAAAAAAAGACATTAAGAACACCAAACAACATGCTAACCGTGTGAACCGAGCTGGTTCCACTGTATTGCAAACACTGTTGCCAACTTTTCAGTAAGAAAAATAGCTAATTGGCTGTCCTAGAAGTATCTAGAAGTTGCTAGATGCCATTATCCAATTTGCATGTAATTTGCATTTGATAAAATACTGTAGGAAAAAAGCATAACCTTAAAAAAAGTGAGTACAAAACATCTTAGTTACGCTTATGACTACAAATAAACTTGATTCTCGGTTTGTTAATATGAAATTTCATCAAAATAAAATACATTTATTATTTTATCTCAGCCTCTCAAAGTTCTCCCATCCCACCATGGCTATTGAGAACTTCAGCACAATTGAACAGCAGATAACAGACTATGCAGTGTTTATTCTATGACTCACGTTAACGTGACTCCGTGTGGTTTGTGAGTAGCACATTCTACAGGCAAACATATGTAATAGCCACTGAGCTTCACAAACATAAGCCACACAGTAGGCTTATCTATTACTTACTTATTTACAACAGCACCTGTCCCCAAATACCAGAAAACTCCCCAACGACGGCAGATAAAGTCGCTATATTTGTTGCTAGTCGCTTTTGAGAAAATATGCTGTCAAGAGCGGAGATATAGCGACAACATGGCCAAGTTGGTAACACTGACTGCAAATACTATCTATCTATGCAGATTTCATAGGACCCTAAATGTATCATTGTCTTGCATCATTCTCCACGAGTTACCAGTTAATCAAACCGATGCATCTATGCCAGTTTTCAACATAGATAGCGGAATTTATTTTCTTTTTTTGTCTTTTGAAACCACAATAGCTCCCCTCCCCCACCGCCAAATCAAAAATGGTCTAATTCTATCGTCTTTGGTCTTCCTCAATATAACCAAGAGGTATAACCTGCTAACAAACAGATGGACAAGCAAAGACAAAAACATTGCTTGATAACTTCTGGAAGAGGTTGTTTTGGGTTTTTGTTTTGCCATTGGGACACAGTAAAACCCTCCCCCCCTGCAATTTGTAAAAAAGGTGCAATCTTGCACCATACAGTCTCCGCTATGAACCAGGAATTGGCCTGCTAACATAACATAACATAACATACAAACAAAAACAGTTGTTTCACTTTTGTTGGAGGTCTGTGCTCCAATGAGTCCAATTCTAGTTTACCCTCTGAGAAAGACATGAAATGACACCTTAGCAATATCAAACACAGACTGACAGACAGGCCAGTGTGTGAAGGCTTGGTACAAGCACCCTCTGTGTCTGCCTGGTTTGGAGACAAGGATAGAGAAAGTGTGTGCAGCTTTTCAAGGAGATTCTGTATTGCTCTCTTGAGCGTGTGTATGTCTCAGTGTGAAGAGAGACTTTGTTTGCGCTCCTTTAACACACACCTCCATAATAGTAACTATGTCTGTGATTTTCCATTTGGAAAACTGTGAGCTTTTTAACCTCAAATCACAGGCTTGAGGTGACAGAGTCAGAGAGAGAGTAATCACCTTGAGCTCAGTTATAGTGGTCCACTGTGGCTCCACAGCGTCAGCATCCACACCAAAATATAGCAAATCATCATTCATGGATGTACTGCATTTTAACAGCAAAGTGAAGAATAAAGGCAAGCAACACACACACACAAATTCTTTAAGTACTTGCTGATCACTGGTTTCCCTGTTGACCTTTGACATTTTAGCTTAGCGGCAGTGTAATCTCATTTGCAGCTGTCCTCAACACCAACATGCTCACTTTCACTGCCACTCAGACACACAATATCTCACAAGAGGCAGTACACCCCTCACATTTCAGCAACAATCTTATACAGAATTTAGATATAACCCGTGTGAGTAGTCACTGTACGGCATGGAAAGAAGTATCCATTTCACAAGGTGTGGTGTATTTGGTACTTTTGGGCCTTCAGTGGGGATTTAAGCGACGCAATGCACTTCTTAATACCACCTCTATCACATCAAATTTACACAAACCATCAATACAATATAGCAATGAGCGGCACTACAAAATAGGGGGTGAATACCATTATTACTAAAGGAAGAAAACAGATTACCGCTGATCTTTGAATAGAGTGTCTCTAAACAACTCCAAGCCTATACTATCCAATATCATTGTGCAGCAGTTCAGAATCAATAATTATCTAAAAACATGACTGCACGGTGGCCAAGTCGTTAGCATGTTGGCCACACAGTCAGGAAATCTGGGTTTGAATCTCCGTTGGGTTTGCATGTTCTCCTTGTGCGTGCGTGGGTTTTCTGCAGGTACCCCAGTTTCCTCCCACATTCCAAAAACATGCATCTTAGGTTAATTGGTGACTCTAAATTGTGTGGACAATTGTGGTGTGAATGGTTGTTTGTCTATATGTGCCCTGTGATTGCCTGGCAAACAGTCCAAGGTCTACCCGGTCTCCCACTAGAAGTCAGCTGGGATAGGCTCCAGCATACCCCCTCAACCCTTGTGAGAATAAGTGGCATAGAAAACGGATGAATGTAACATGACAACAATAAAAAATTAACTAAATCACACTCACTATTCAATTGTAAGCACTGGTTTGGAAGAGGCAAACAATTTCCAACTTGTAAATAATATATTATGGATGCTCCAATTTTATTTTATGCTGCATATTCTGATCTCTATAATATATGTAGTACATGTAAACTCACTTATTTGTTTATGTAACACAAGCAGAATGATAACAACACTGTGTCTGTCCCCTCTCTTTGAGTCGGAACTGGATGTTTCTGCGCAATGCTTCGTCATTCATTCATATGCTCAAGTGCACTGCATTAGTCTGAGTGTTCGACACAGACTTTCAGATATTAACCAATCAGTGAACAGGAAAGTGCTTGTGGGTCAGCTAGCTGGCCCCGTGAGGCAAATTTAAACTCTGGATTGGTTAAAATAACATCACCATTACTTGCAGTGTGTATGTGACGCGGGTCAGCACTACCAAATCTGTTGGCCCTGGGCTTATTACATTGACATGGCAACACATAGGAGGTGAAATCTGATTGGACAAAAAATATAACATATGTATACATGTATTGGAAGTAGCGCAGCCAAGAGGAACGCTACAAAATGAAAATAAAAGACTATTGGGAATAAAGTAATACAATTTCATGGAACAAATTGAGATAGTGTTTAGGCCAGTAGAGAAGGCCCGAAAGCCCATTTTAGCACACACAAAATTAGAGGAACACTTTTTAATCAGAGTATAGTAACCTATCAGTCAAAGTTATGGGATATTGATCTGGTCAGTTAAGTAGCAGAGGGAGTTGTTAATCAACTCCCCTTTTCTTATTCAGCTGCTTTGTTGTTAATGAAATTAACAACAGGTGCATCAGAGGGCCAACAATGAGACAGACCCCAAAACAGGAATGGTTTTTCAGGTTGAGGCCACTGACTCCTCATCTCTTTTTTTTACTGACTGGCTTTCTACTGCTGTAGTTTTTCATTTGGCTTGGATCAACATCTCTGTTGATAGCATGGTGCGGTACCTGGACGCTACAGAGGTTGCACAAGTAGTCCAACTCCTCCAGGATGGCACATCAATACGTACCGCTGCAAGAAGGTTTGCTGTGTTTCCCAGCACAGTCTCAAGAGCATAGGGGAGATTCCAGGAGACAGGTAGTTACTCCAAGAGAGCTGGACAGGGCCGTAGAAGGTCCCTTTGTGCAAAGAGGAACAGGATGAGCACTGCCAGAACCTCCAGACCTCCAGAAGGCCACTGGTGTGAATGTTTCTGACCAAACAATCAGAAATAGGTTCCATGAGGGTGGCCTGAGGGCCTGACTTCTTGTAGTGGGCCGTGTGCTCTTCACCAATGAGAGCAAGTTCAACCTGAGCACATGCGACAGACCTGAAAGGGTCTGGAGAAGTCGTGGAGAACGTTATGCTGCCTGCAACATCATTCAGCATGACCAGTTTGGTGGTGGGTCAGTGATGGTGGGGGGAGGCCTATCCCTGGAAGGACACACAGACCTCTACAGGTTAGATAATGGCACCCTAACTGCTATTAGGTATCGGGATGAAATCCTTGGACCCATTGTCAGAACCTACACTGGTGCAATGGGACCTGGGTTCCTCCTGTGTTTTCAAAGTGTTCCTCTAATTTTTTGAGCAGTGTATTATATATTATGATATATATAATATAATAAAATACTAATATTGCCATAGGATTTACATATGCATATGAATTCAGGACAACAAACACAAAACTATCCAGGGACATACTTTGGATTGTGACGCCAAAAATAACAGGTGGTTCAATGTCTTGGTAACAGGCATTTTGCAAGTAATTGGAAGGGAATGAAAAAACCTGAAACACATAGGATCTAGAGACACCATTTGAATATGAAGCCATTATCACATTATTGAACCCGGAATGCTCACTCCTTCAAGGACTCGCACAATCTCCTTGACTGTGGCGCTGTACACACAGGGATCAGTGCAAAACTTGCGTCGCTTGGTGGAGGCGAAGGCGGAGCTAAGCAATGACTGAGCTCTGTGTTTGCTGCTGGACGGGTGACAGCTTCGGTCAGAGGTTCACTTTCCTCTCAGTGCTGCGGAACACCGGCAGACAGAGGCTCAAAGAAAGAGTCTGATGGGGACGACTTCGGAAGCTCCGAGTCATCTGGCAGCAGCAGCAGCAGCAGCCTTCCAGTCCACTTCCTGAGGGCCATCATAGCGGCTCTGTGGTGACTGGGAAAGGGAAACAAGGTGCACACTGTGACTTAAACTCTAAGGGAGTGGGGAAGGGAGCCTCAGGATTTCACCACAGAGTCGCACTATGAGATGGATGGAGAAGGAGAGAATTCAGTTTTTAACAAACAAAACAACAATTTAGCATGTTTATATGTCTATATAAAATGTCTGTGGTTTCCATCTTTTCTGATTGGGAGGAAGTTTACCGATGTTCCCGCAGTCCCCAATCCGTATGACGATATGTGAATTTTATTTTGACTTTTGAATGATATTCTGACCTCAGTTACAGCTATGCAACCATGCAAGTGTTACGTAAGGATCCCACACACATTTCTTGTGCAGCGGAGGTGATATCACCTCTCTGGAGAAAAAGACAACTCAACCAATAGGCTGCATGTCATGAAGAAAAGCTTTTCGTCAAAATTACTGCCAGACCACACAACACAGCTTTGTTCAACAGCTCTACTAATGACCTGCATGCTCAGATGATGTAAAGCCACAAGATGTTTTCTTTAGGATTTGTGTTGTTGCTGAGGGAACAGTCCCACAGCTGCTTGTTTGCCTGCAGTAACACGAGAAGATCTTCAGCACTGTCATGTATGAGCCTTGAGCCAGCGGGGGCAGCTGCAGGATAGCATACTTTCATGTGAAGACTCAAAACAGACGGAAGCTTCTCGGGTGGTTTTGTCTCGAAGAGTCTTCACAGATATAACCACCGGCACGTAACCCAAACAACCCACATCAAGGTCAATACCAGTTGGGCCACATTAAGGTCAGCGTGTTTCGTTTGGTTGATCAGAGCAAAACTATTTGACAAGCCAAGACCGAGGAGCTGACTATATGTATTTTATTTAAAAAGTCATATTAAGATAAATACCGATTGTGAATTGCTCCAGATGATGTGTAAAAGTTTGGACTTGTCTGAACCATTTCGCCAGCCATTTGGCTGAGCACCAAATTTACAACAACCAGTGTTGTGATGTTACATGGAACATGGTCTCTCAGCTACTCTTACCACTTGGGCCATGCTGCCCCGTCCGATGCTGAATTCTACTAATAGAAATAAAGTCAAGAGAAAAATTGAAGATCAAGGGTTAAGTGGGTGTTTTGATGGTACAGTGGTGAGCTGGCAGTTATGTATAGTATTAGAGTTTGTGTTTTTTGTAAGTGGCTGGATAGCGCAGTGGGTAATGACATTTGTGCTTGGCACAGGGGAAGAAGCTTTGAATTCCAGTCCGAGTGAATGGCAGCGTTACTGTTTTTCTTGACGATACTGGCCCTCACAGTGTCTGAAAACATTTCTGGCTGTTAAGTCCCCACTGACGACCCAGGTACCAAATGCACAGCCCACCTCTGGTGTACAATACGGACAAACAACAATATTGCTAATTATTATCTGTCGGCTAGGATTTCCCCCCAAAAGCATCTACAGTATCTGCTCACTTGTTAACAAATAGATAGCATTGTTGCTGCGGTCGTTGGGATGGTGAGTGGAGAGGTATTAGTGGCAGCGTCTAAGCTGGATTTAAAATGAACAAACCGGTCGTCTCGACTCGAGGATCACAGGGGTGTCCGGTGGCAACAGAAGAGAGCGCAGCGAGAATTCATGCCTTGGCATCATCGACACGCAAGCCATGGAAATAACAATAAAGAGTTTTCCGATGAAGATTGTCAATATTCCATGGAGAAATAACAACTTGAGTAATCTGCATACAGAACCTCCTCTGTCTGAACATGGAGAGACCATCATTGGAGTCTACCTGCTGGTATTAGGTATGTCTGCTCTTATTGCTGATACTTATTTATTCTACACAATACACTATATTATTGTAGCTACTACTGTTGCTATTTAATAGCTTATAGTTTTTATCTTACAATGATGCATTGACTCATGTATACGTTTAAAACACAATTTAGATTTTTGAAATCTTTAATGATAATCATGAAAAAAAATTTGTAGCAAAACAATTCAATGATTATTATATTTGTATGACTTAATTTGTTAATTTATTTAAATCATACATAAATATATCATAAAGTTATTGTTTTCAAACTCAATTACAAGGCAATAATAACAACTGAAAAATAAAGTGATATTACAATAATGTCCCCTGATAACTCCCTGGAGTTCCGAAGTGCTGTTTGCGTTTCATGATTATTTTGTGAACTTCTCTAGTAAGTAATCTAGGACTTTACTCCAGCATAGAATACTACTCCTTCTAAACTTCCTCATGTCATTCTAATGCCAATCTATCCCTTCACAGGGTGGATGTCCTGGTTTGGAAACAGCTTAGTGATGTTTGTCCTGTACAGACGAAGAGCCTCCCTGCAGCCTACAGACGTCCTCACTTTAAATCTCGCCATCTCGGATGCCAGCATTTCAGTATTCGGCTACTCCCGAGGTATCCTGGAAATATTCAATATCTTCAAGGATGATGATTTTCTAATCACCTGGATTTGGACCTGTCAGGTAAAACCACCTTACCCTCATGATCTTAAGTGAAACCGGTGTATGAATCTGCCTTCTCTATTAGTCAATCCCAGCCCAATCCCAATCCCAGAAGTAAATTACACATGGTAATGAGTGTGTGCAAGGGATTATGAGAGTAGCTGCATGTGTGCCGAAGGTTAAATCTGTAATGAGATTACAAACGTGAAGGCCTATACACGGGGGAAATTCTTTGACCAGAATGTCACCTGTCAAAGACAAAGATGTTTGTTGCATGAACATAAAGATGCACAAATCATCCGCTTCCAATTTTATTGCAGTAGCGGTTCCTGTGCATCAGTTCAATTATGTAGACCTCAATTTCTGAAGCATGAACGCCCCAAAATAGACTTTGTTGTGATTCCGGTCTGCCAAACCAAAAATGTCATTGTGGTGCATCACTCTCCATGTCACCTTCTCAAGAGAGAGAACATGAATCAATTCCATTAGAGAGAAAAGACGCACAGGCATGTGAAAGGAGGCATTAGCAAGAGCATGATGGAACATAACATTTCAAAATACCCCAATCCCCAAGTTTTCAATGATGTGGTCAGAAAAGGGGGTGTGATTAACATCAGCTCATTATATTTAAAGGATTACTTTATAGTTTTCAGGTGAAATCAAACATGCAAGACAGTCCCAGTAATCTGCACAATGTGAGGGTGACGGGAACGTGATGACTGATGCTAATAGGATTTAAGAGAGCTCAAGAAAGGGATCAAGTAATAGACCTCAAGTGGACCTTGCACCTGAAACGGCACAGCAGGGAGCGTAGGGCTTGCACAGTTAGAGCCAGACGGAATCCCTGTAGTATCACTCCCTTTAAGGAGAGCCGGGATTAAAAGATAATGAAACATTTGTCTTTCCAAACATTGGACAGAAGACGGGATAGGCTTTCTTCTACTTTTCAGAGCAGTGACCTTGTCAAAAAGCTTTTTATGGAAATTACATTGACATTTATAAGTGTCTCAAAGAGAAGGCTTCACCTGTTTTTTATTTTCATTGTGCTGATGCGTCATGTTTTCAAGGCCTGCAGCATTAAGAGAGGAGCGGCTCAGGCTTTGAAACATCAAACAGATGATGCTAAATATTGTGTCTCTATCTGGTAAACGACAAAAAGACACAAAAGCGGAGCAGGCACAGCTTGAGGCTCACTAGGCCAGCCTTTTTTGGAACATGCACATTGGTGTTTTTATATGAAGAAGCACTTAGGTAGCTAACCACTGAATTTCAATAAAAGCATTTTTCTATTGAATAATGACTGGATAGTCAAGTCATCCCAAAAAAAGTATTGGTTTCTTTTTTTTTGGTCACATTAAACATTTGCACTTGTTGCTAGGCAGGATTCATGTTCACAGCACAGAAAGGACAGGGAGAGTTGGCAGACAGTAGCACACTAATCAAATGATTCCAAACTAGAACAAGAAGTGCATGTAAATGGATTCATTTTGCAATAAGTCAATTAAGGTCACACTATTCATAACTGGACTTAGTTATTGTAATTAAAATACGCCGTTATGCAAAATTTCACTTAAATCACGCCTACATTCAGCGGGCATGAAAAACAGCAGCTGCACATGCCTTGCTTTTTCTTTGGCTTTGCAACATTTATTTCAACGATTTTTTCCATTGCGTTTGTAATTAAAAGATGTCAAGAGATGAAGAGGATCATGACCCAAAGAACAAGATTGCGGATACTAGCGGCGAAAATGAGTTTCCTCCTTAGGGTGGCTGGACTCACCCTAAGAGATAAGGTGAGGAGCTCGGCCATCCGGGAGGAGCTCAGAGTAGAGCCGCTGCTCCTTCACATCGAGAGGAGCCAGTTGAGGTGGCTCAGGCATCTCGTCCGGATGCCTCCCGGGCGCCTCCCTGGTGAGGTGTTTCGGGTATGCCCAGCTGGGAGAAGGCCCCGGGACCTAGGACCTAGGACACGCTGGAGGGACTATGTCTCACAGCTTGCCTGGGAACGCCTTGGTGTCCTCCCTGTGGAGCTGGAGGTTGCCGGAGAAAATGGAATGGAATGGAGATGAAGAACTTCAGACTTTCTTTTTACACTTGGCGCCTGGGCAATCATTTTTGTGGTGCACCCCTCCATCAGCAATTTACGTTTGTGTACAAAAGCAATCGTATGCCATTGTTTTTAATTTATGAGATAACATATTACCCAATTTACATGGCTAACAAATAACAAATAAATACAAAAAAATCTGAAATACTACAAAATAAAAATCTTAAATACAAATAAAAAAAATCTAAATGTGTGTAAAGTTTGCACACAATACCTACATGTGCAAACTACATATACTCTGTACAAAAAACAATGTGGGTGGAAAGACTTAGTAGTTATCATTTGTACTAATATTAACTGGGAATTGCTTTACATTCAATCAGTGTGAACTAAACTAAATTTTCTAGAAGGTAAGCGGCATAGAAAATGGAATTATGAAACTTTTTTGCAGGCGCCCCCTGGAGGCCGGGGCACCCTTTGCAGCTGCCTATGTAGCCTAATGGGCCAGACGGCTCTGTGTTCAGCTTTAGATGTTCCACTGTAAAAGTAACACCCCAACCCACCTCAGCATCAGCACCGTCTCCTCCTCTAACATCCCTTTGTGTGTCTGCCTAGGTGGACGGTTTCTTCACATTGATGTTCGGCCTGGCGAGCATCAACACCTTGACTGTGATCAGCGTGACCAGATACATCAAGGGATGCCATCCCAACAAAGGTTTGATCCTCCCCCCACAAAAACACATCATTGTTTATACTGTGCAATCTTCACGTTTGACTAGAGCCCAAGAGAGCTAATACAACCTTATTACCAAACTTGTGGTGGAAACAACCCACGTGACTGCCTACCGACATGTCATTAAATTCATTTAACGTGACAGTTTCTATTTTGGTGTATGTGTAATGCATGAGAATGTCGTGTGTGTGTTTTTTGTGGTTGTTCATAAAAGACAAATCTGTCGCTTTTTACATTGGTGGGTAAACTAATAACATCTGTGGCACATGTGGGATAGGATTTATCCTATACCACCGCCAGCGTAGTTCCCAAGCATGATGTAACCCATGGCAACAATGGCGCAGCTACAAACTTTACTGTACTTTTCTTATCTGAACAGAAGGCAGATTTGCATCATCTACTGTGTCATTACAACATATTTTGGCTATGTAGGTTGTTGCATCAGCATGAACACCATTGCAATATCACTCATCTGCATCTGGACCGGAGCAGCGTTTTGGTCCATTGCACCGTTGCTGGGCTGGGGAAGTTACACGGGTCTGTATGACAAGGAGACCTCATTTTAAAGACCAGCACCATCAAATATATTCATGTGAATGTGTGTGACACTCTACAGATCGAGGATACGGAACATGTGAGGTGGACTGGTCCAAAGCTAATTATTCCACCATCCATAAGTCCTACATTATCTCCATCCTCATCTTCTGCTTCTTCATCCCTGTGATGATCATGCTCTTCTCCTACATCTCCATCATCAACACTGTGAAGAGCAGTAACGCCATGTCGGCAGATGGTTACATCACCGCCCGGCAAAGGAAGGTGGAGAGAGATGTCACCAGGGTATGCAAATACCAGAAAAATCACACACACTAAAAAAGAAAGAACCTTTTCACATAAAATGCAGGGTCTTACGGACACCCAAAAAGTGGCGCTATAAAATCTAACTGTAATCAAGCAACATACAGTAAACACAATGGTGGCTCATGGAAAAAGGGTATCATACACTACAACTAAACCACAACATAAATACGACAAATGCAAACACAGCGAGCAAGCCCTCAAAAGGCAGTGTTGGGTGGAAAAGCCTGTTTTCCCAAATTTTGAGTGACCCAAATCTGAGTTCGTATGTGATTGAAAAATAAAACCAAATTAAAAAAATTTGATTAATGCAAAAAAGAACAATTCAAATACAATTGTTAAAGATAAAAGTTGAGAAATGACCTCAGAACAAGGTCAGTTACTTTAATACAATGGACCCTTGCAGTCGCCCCCTGCTGGTCATCAGCGGGACCGCCACCTTGCACTGAATTTTCCCCAGTCAGTGTTTTTTGTTTTTTATGTTGCTCTCTCCAGATCTCCATAGTAATTTGCACTGCTTTCATCATGGCCTGGTCGCCATACGCAGTCGTGTCCATGTGGTCGGCCTGGGGTTTCCACGTGCCAAGCACAACCAGCATCATCACCCGCCTCTTTGCCAAGTCTGCCAGCTTCTACAACCCTCTCATCTATTTCGGCATGAGCTCCAAATTCCGCAAGGACGTTTGCACTCTACTACCCTGTTCACCGGAGAACAGGGATGTAGTACGCCTGCAGCGCTTTAAAAACGTCAAGCTCAAGGTTGAGGCCACGCCCCCACCTCCACCCCCTCCTGTCCAGGTACTGGAGGCCAAATACACAGTGAAAGAAGTGATGCAATACAATCCTGACAGTGACTCAGGTGTCAACAGTCCTCCTGTGACTCCTCCATCTGACACAGGGGTGATCTTCCACATTAATGTGCCCTCGCATATCGAAACCTCTGAGTACTGTTGTGACAGACTCTAAAGACTGAAATCATGCTACTTGAAATCATACTTGAATTATGATGGGAGATTTAGAGAGAATTTTCTATTTTTTGGTCTTACCCATGTTATAAAGGATGTACAATGTGAAAAGTTATTTTCTGTCTGAAGGATTAGGTTGTGTTGCCTCATTGAGCCCGGTGCACACAAGGAACATAAGTATTGGGATTTCAGGTCATTA
Source organism: Oostethus manadensis (assembly GCA_024372805.1). Classification (NCBI taxonomy): domain Eukaryota; kingdom Metazoa; phylum Chordata; class Actinopteri; order Syngnathiformes; family Syngnathidae; genus Oostethus; species Oostethus manadensis. The sequence continues at coordinate 3,806,932 of QODF01000041.1, forward strand.
CACAATACCTGAAAATGTGAGAAAATATGTTTGCGTATGAACGGATATTACTGGCAAATACTGGCATAAAATTAGATAGCGGATCATATCAGTATCGCTTTTTCTTGTGTGTGATCATGTGACCTTCCGCAATCTGGAATTTTTTGCTCGTTTCACTTACAAATTGTAGTACCTTGGTTAGCATGATGAATCCATTCCAGAAGGTCTGACTCAAAACAGAACGTACTCTAACCGAATCATCGTTTTTCCTAAGAAATAATGCAAATCCAATAATCCATTGTGACCCCTCGAAATTGCTAAAATGAAAAAACACTGTATTAATTTTAGATTTACAATTATAGTTTTACATGGAACAAAGTGATCATTGAACATTGATGCCAATTTTACCTTCATTGAAGACCTTTGTTGACAAAGACGGCAATGGCAGGCCATAAGGTAGGAGGGCACTTTTGTACTTTGGTACGACTTAGTTCCTGAACTCAGTAGTGTTTCTCTATCTTTATCAAAATGCTGACACTTTCAACTTTCTTTGGCTCCATTGTGGTTGATTTTGCAGCCGTGGTCACCAGGAGAAGCAGTGAATTGTGTAACTTTGTTAGTAAGCAACCAACTACAGAGTCAGTTGATGATGACATGAACCGGCAACAGAATGGGGGGCAATGAATTTGAGTTTTGATGTTCTTGCTAATACGAATCACTAAGCATGAGCATGAGTTCCTTGATGCATCCTGTGGCATCACAGTAACAGAAGCATCACGTGTTCACTCATTACATGGGATGTGACCTGGCATTAGTTTGAGAGAACGTAGATCAATGTCGTATGTTTAGAACTGACGTGCTGGACAGAATCTGTAAGAAATCCAATATTGAGCATCTCTAACTACTACTACTCAGTAAAGTAGCACCAAAAACATCTGGAAACTGTCTCAACCTCATCCCATGCATGGGATGACGCTCTACGTGGTGCCCCCCGGCTCTTCATGCCAACGTACTTCCTACATTCTCAGAGGGATGCCTTCTCTTAAGTATAGTGTCTGCAGTGTAATGGAAAAAGCTTTCATTAACACAATCAGGGGCACTTCGATTCACAGTGGTCTGGTTCTGTGCTCCCAAGCTTTCAATGTGCTTGCATTATGCCACATTATGGACATTTGTATAGCATCGCTGCAAAAACAGCCATATATGACAGAAGCCCAAATGATCTTATAGTGAGACAACTTTTCTTAATAAGACGGAAGACAAAAGAGAACCTGAGCGATTTATGAGGTTTTATTTTTTAGGGGAGGCATGTATGTCATGCACATGTATTACTTTTTTGAATGTATGTTGTTTTGAGAAGCAGAATGCTTTACTTATGTGATCCCAACTAAGCGGATCTACGTTTTTCATCACCGAAATCTGACCAAAACTAGACTCACAGGGTAGGTCACTGTTGTTGTACTACACTAATGGTGGGGATGTCATACAACTTTATGTTAAAAAATCTGAACTATCCCTTTAGGTAAGTTATTACAAGGTAAAAAGTAAGTCAAATGCTTATAAGAGTTCTAAATTGAGATAACATTTGCTTTTATGAGGCTGATTTAAGCAAAATGTTACAATCTTCAACAAAATATCTTCGTAATAATTATAATACTAAGAATTATATTATAATTATAAGTTATTTTTCGTAGCTAGAAAATAGCTATATAAGATATGTTTTCTTTTTAGGAAAAGAACATGGTTGCTTAAAACGTTTTTTTTTTCACCATCTATACATCTATACATTCTATGCCTCATGTCCTCACTAGGGTTGTGAGGGTATGCTGGAGCCTATCCCAGCTGACTTCGGGCGAGACGGAGGGTACACCCTGGACTGGTCACCGTTCAATCACAGGGCAGACAAACACTCACATTCATACCTATAGACAATTCAACTAACCTAATTAATCTAATAATTCATCTAACATGCATGTTTTTGGAATGTGGGAGGAAGCCAGAGTACCCGGAGAAAACCCACGCATGCACGGGCAGAACACGCAAACTCCAGGTCTTCCAGATCTCCCAACTGTGTGGCCAACATGCTAACCGTTCGACCACCATGCTGCAGGACTTCAATTTTTTACTTCCTTGAAATATTATTTTTGCAGGTCAGCTTTAAAACTGGCAAAATGACCCAGTAGGTCTGCAGACAATCACACTCTGTGTGAGGCAGCCATTTGCCCCAAAGGCCCACTACTTTGTAAGATTCGCTTTTGAATGTTGTTTTAAGAGTAATACAAGTGTGCAGGGACTGTGTATGACCATCAAAAGTGACACATTTCTCTATCACTTCTTTGCTCCACTTTGGAGGTAAGTGGTCCTCAAATCGTTGCTCTAGAATGTTTTGGCTTTCATGACGTCAAGAAGGAAAAACCTCCTTCCTCGTGGACAGATGAGACATGGGATCTGAAAGTTTGATGCTGTTACGTTTGTGTCCTCCCCACTCCTTATTGTTACGTTGCTGTATGACACATGACATTTATTATGGCGGACGAGTGCAGCGTCACATTCTAAACGTATATGTAAACAGTGGATAAAGTACATTAACGCTACCAACACAGAATGTGCTTATTGTATGTCTGTAGTTTGCAGTGCGTAAAACTGCACAGCACCCTCATGGATGTAACTAAGGAAAGAAAAATATCAGACAGTGTATTATTCACATTGCTATGTTATGTAAGGGGCCGCACGGTGGCTGAGTGGTTAGCACATTGGCCACACAGTCAGGAGATCTGGAAGACCTGGGTTCAAATCTCCGTTGGGCATCTCTGTGTGGAGTTTGCATGTTCTCCCCGTGCGTGTGTGGGTTTTCTCCGGGTACTCCGGTTTCCTCCCACATTCCAAAAACATGCATGTTAGGTTAATTGATGCCTCTAAATTGTCCATCGGTATGAATGTGAGTGAGAATGGTTGTCTATATGTGCCCTGCAATTGACTGGCGACCAGTCCTCTCGCCCAAAGCCAGCTGGGATAGGCTCCAGCATCCGCGCGACCCTAATGAGGATAAGCGGTACAGAAAATGAATGAATGAATGTTATGTAAGTGCAAGTGTGGCATTTGCACCCCTCCTCAGGCTTGGCACTGCACTTTGTGTGTTTGTGTGCTTCTGTGCACGTGTAGTGTCACCACAAGTGAGAGTGGACGTGAATCGACACGCGTGTCTGTCACAAAGGCGTTGTTGAAGGTCTATGTGGAAGAGGGGCTGACCTGGAGTGAGGAAAGCCCAAGAAGACCGGCTCGCTGAGCAGATTCAAAGATGATTAGTCATCCAAACTAATAACGCGTGGGGGGATGTATCTCAAGCTGCAGGGTCCACGCATCCTCTTGTGCGTGAGGGCGTGAGGAGCGTGCGTGTCCCAAGTGGGACGGGCAAAGAAGGAGAAAGAACTCCGGCCCTATCCACTTCTACACTTTTAATGAGCAGCTCGGATCATGCAGGAGTGAAAAAAAAAAAAAAAAAAGTCCAGGTGGAAGCTTGACGCACTTGCATGGAGACGTCAAACTGGTAGCACTGGTGGGCAAGGATACTACATTGGTGACTCAGGGCTGCGCCGGATTACTCGAACGCATCTGGTAAGTTTCTTTTCAGTACTCGGTGGATGCGAGCACATTTGGAGAGCAAGCAGGCAGTTTCTCTACACGCCGCGGGAGTGAAGGATGGGCTTTCTTTGTGCCGTGATTGGCTGCAGTTCACGCAGACGGCGGGACGGGGATTCGGTCTGCGTTAACTTGTATCCGTACTGCAAGGGTTTCACCTGCAAAACACTTTGTTTTTACTGGCAAATATTCACATAAGGCGTAACTGTTTCATAAAAAAAGGTGCAGCCTCTCCTTACCTGGGGAATCCCTTTTAAATTGACTGGATTAGGAAGTCCATTCAAACTGTTTGCTGATCCATTTTTCCCTCACATTTTTCCTGTACTTCTAAACCTTGTAATGTGTTTTCAGAGAAGGATCTTTTTCCTGCACTGCATTTGACTTTGTGCCAAGCTTGATCAAGCTAAAGTGGTCTGTAAACAACATGTCCAGCAGCAGACTGGAACAGGCTGTGGCTTGCCAAGTATTAAAGTAATCCAACATGTACAGTATTGGGCCTGATCATCAAACAGTCAGGTTGGGCAGCATTATGACAAATAAGCCTTGTATATTTAACGCTGGGCCGGGAAATCGTGCAGTATGTGCTTTATTTAACATCCATTTTGGTGAAGTCATTGTCCAAGTACAGCGGTTATCAGTTAGCGTGTTTTCCGCTTAATGTTGAAAATGTCCGCCAAAAGTTTGCCTTGGTTTGTGTACATTTTCCAATTTGATCCACAGAAGCAGGTGATTTTATTGGTAAGTATAGGTCATCTTTTAAAGACGTGTCATTTTGAATTATTTCACAAATTCGGCTGTTTTGGGTCAAAATAGGCTCTTTCTAACAAAGCTATTCTTTGTGCAAATGTATGCTCAGGAGCAGTCATCTCCACCACCACCTCATGTAGTCGGAGTACAATCTTGATCACAAGACATTTTTATGCACTTCAATGACGAGACCGATAGTTGACTCAAACTTCTCTGAATTGAACCCTTGAATACGCTGAAAATAGCCAGTGACATTTTACTCTTAACTCAAAAAGTTGATTGCAACCATTCTCAGTTGCAATCTTCAGTTTGGGAAGCAGTATTGTTATGACACAATCCGTTGATGCGTTCACTTGGCTTGTTGATACAGTACTTGGCACATCCAATGTGCTTACAATACAACTGTGACACCAAGAGTGAATGTTGGGGATTTAGCACTCTGTGCACTACCCTGCTATGTGTGTGTGTGTGTGTGTGTGTATCCCTCTGCCATCTCCAACTGTAGCTGAGCAGCCGAGCTGTGTTGTAAAGTTTCCATGGCCTCAAAGTAAATCCCCTTTTAGAATGGCAACTCCAGGCAAAGCAAGTGGGTCAAAGCGGGGCAAAGTACACTTTTTCTGCCTTTGTGCCTCGTGTGACTGTAAGGCATTATCTGCGTTTGTTTTAGGGAAGGAAATGCATGAAAATGTCTTTGAACATCCAAGTACAGTGCAGGTGTATGCAGACTGATAAACCATCACCCTGGCTGACCTTTGAAAAAGGTTCATGCAGCTGCCCTACATCCGGTTACCTGTACCTGTACCTGAGAGTCTCCTGCCAGGTGTTATCACGCAAGGTCCAATTGCTTCTGCAGCAAGTTGTATAGATTATGAAAGAACTTTTGGTCTGAGTCTGTTTTAACTAACGAGAAAGTTACCCTGGCGTGAATTGAGCTATAATTCCTCCAACTATGTGGCCTGTCTGTGCTTTGAACCTTTGAACAGAACCTCTCACCTTCGGCCATGGGTGTGGAGATTGCATTGACAAAATGTACCGATTCACCGCATGTATGTTAATCCGATACACTTTATTAGGTACATCTGCACACACTAATCACAGCCAATGCTCCCAAAATCATGAAGTAGTGCAGTTCCAGTCCACTCCAAACTAAAACCATAACAGCCAAAATTCAAAAATTCAGCATATTTTGTGCCACGAAAAAGTCAGTTGCACCAAATGTACACATTATATACACAAATTTCTCTCATGTCCTCTACAAAAAGCTTCTTTTAACAGTAAAAGTATGCCAGATGAGAGCACTGTTAGTAAACCATCAATCCCTGAACACCTTCAGCCTGACTGACTTGAAATTTCTTTCCTAGGTCCAGTTGAATGTCCTATAAAAATGTTTAAATAATACACACATTTGCCGGTTGTATTGATGCATTAATACCCAAAATTGCACATTTTAAACGACCAATCACTTGAATACAAAAAAGTTTATTTGCCAGTTGGGAGCAATGCTGTTAAATCTCATAAAGCAAAAACTGACTTGGAAGTTCTCACACAATTTTCTGCTTCATGCCATCTACAAAAACCTTTGGACCATAAACCTTTGCCAAATGAGAGCAGTTATTTTAGGCCAAAGTTACACGTTCGAAAGGCTCCTCTTGGAACCCCATAAGACGGACTGTCTTGAAAAGTCTTTCACAAGTGCAGCTGAATATGCTCTACAAAAGGTCTTGTTTAGACCGTAAAGTGTTGCCACTCGAGAGCAGCTTTTCAACCACAAAGTCACACATTTGATCCCCAAGCCCGACTTACTTTTTTCACAATCCACTTCTCTACCTAAATTATTTGAGAATGTGAACATTTGCCAGATGAGAGCGTCATAATTTAGCCCCAATGTTACAAATGTTAAAAGGCACCCCTCCAAACTCCATCAACATGACTGACTTGAAGTTTCTCATACAAGTTTAGCTTCATGTTAGAACAGAAGTTTACCAGATCAGAGTATTGGTGATCCTCAAATTGAATATTTTTGACGGGCTGTTCCCCTCACTCCATAAGTGGGGATTGACTGATTGAATTGTGGCACAACTCAAATCCATTGTGTTGAACAAAATTCCCAGGACCACAGAATTTGCACGCGCGTGAATGACGGGCAAGCATCTCACCTGAAGTCAGCTACATGCAGCATAAAAAAATGAATGGATAAATGGATGTCCAAGTTAATGTTATGGTCTAAAGAAACCTGCCATGATGGATGGTCCTTCAAGAAATAGTTTGCTTAATTGATCATTCACCATCCATTCAAACATCATAAAACATTTGCATTGGATGTGATTGGATGGTGATGATGATGAATGAAATGGTGTAGGAGCACAGAGAATTTAACACACTGAGTTAAGGACTCATCTGTGTGTATCCGCTATAGTGGTATAAATTCTTGACACTTTGTGATTTATCATTAAGTATGTGGATGTGTATTCTGTATTCTTTTGTTTTTCTTATGAATGTGTGTCACAGAAACAAAAAGAGAGCTCGTGTTTCTGCATGTTCCTTCTTAATCTATCATCCACTGTACAGGAAACGCCTAACAGTGTTTGGTAAAGATCATTTGGAATACATTTCATTGCCTGGGGTGGCTCAAGCTGAGAACACTGGACTGTACTTTAGAGGACTTCACCTGTCCTATCAGGTGTCCTATCTGTTGGTTTATTAATGGGAGTCAGCCTTTTAGTACTGCCGGTCCAATGATCTGTCCTGGCTTGCTCACAGCCGCAGCTCTCCTCATCTATGATATTCATTTAGATAAGTCATTAGACTTGCATGTCGAAACACACCACTGTGGAAAAATGAAGTCAGTGCCCATGCATGAGAAGTCAAAACGTAGAGGGAAAGTCCCACCAGGTTTAATATGGAATATATATTGTTTATGTGAGAGAAGGTCATTTTAATCATCTAATCAGGTCATTTTAGAGCAGTGGTTCTCAATTCTTTTCTGGCATGCCCCCACTGAGGGACAGGAATGTTTTCGCATCCTTCTGATTTGAAATACTATTGAGAAACTGATATTATGTACAGTATTTATTTGTCTCTACTGTACAAACTGAACGCAAAACTGAAACTAGTGAAATGTGACAAAATGGAGAGCATACAAGCATATTCAAAAGTCCAATTGCATGCTTAGTACAACAAATTACTACATGTTGGCAGGTCTTCTCTAATATTGGAAGTTCCCCCTGCCTTTCATTTTAGAACAAAATATTAGATACATTAAATTTATAGTTAGTTGAATTAGTGGAAATTCTGATTATTATCTGAGTATGTGAGTGTATGTTGTGTGTATGTAGAAAAGAAGAAGATAAAGAGGAAGAAGTGAAGCGACTGGGACAAAATGGGCGTCGAGCAGAAAAAGTTCACTGGGGAAAGTGTGTCCAAGAAGACTGTTGGAAGCTGGAAGATATTTTGGGGAAGTATAGAATAGAATTTCCACCCATGTTAGTAACAACAAATGACAAGCCATCCAGTGTGGTACCATCCATAGCAAACATTCATTCCTTCATTCATTTTCTGTACCACTTACCACTTATCCTCATTAGGGTCACGGGGATGCTGGAGCCTATCCCAGCTGGCTTTTGGGCGAGAGGTGGGGTACACCCTGGACTGGTCGCCAGTCAATCGCAGGGCAGACATACAAACATTCACACTCACATTCACACTCTAATGGACAATTTAGAGTGGCCAATGAACCTAACATGCATGTTTTTGGAATGTGGGAGGAAACCGGAGTACCCGGAGAAAACCCACACACGCACGGAGAGAACACGCAAACTCCACACAGAGATGCCCAACGGAGATTTGAACCCAGGTCTTCCAGATCTCCTGACTGTGTGGCCAATGTGCTAACCACTCAGCCACCGTGCGGCTTCCATAGCAAACATTTTAATTTTAATTTATTTTTTATTTTCGGTATGTGCATTTAAAGTTTAAATCATATCCTCGCTGCAACCATGTAGTCTTCGGTTTTGTTTTGTTTTGTTTTAGCTCACTAACTGTTTGTGTTGTTTCCTGTCTCCTGCCCATTTTCTGTTTCTTGTGTAAAAATTGTGGGCTTTTTACCAGTGGTACATGTATGCTGTGCATTTTACCTGTATTATCACTTATTTATAATATTACCTAAGTTGCCTGACAAAGACCTTATGGTTGACACTGTCAGAGTTTTCATCAGCAATTATCGGTGATCAGCAAGATCAGCAGTTATCGGTGTAAAATCCAAAGTGTCTTGTTTCAAGTCCTTATTTCACGTATCATTCTTATTATACCCTGTACCGTATTTCAGTGTCTGCAGTGCACATTTGATGCAAGTTCCACACCACTAAAAACTGAAATAAATATAGGCAATAAATATGCGATAAATATAGACATAAGAGGTCCATCCATCTTCTATACCGCTTATCCTCATTAGGGTCGCGGGTATGCTGGAGCCTATCCCAGCAGACTTTGGGCGAGAGGCGGGGAACACCCTGGACTGGTCGCCAGTCAATCGCAGGGCAGACATACAAACATTCACACTCACATTCACACTCTAATGGACAATTTAGAGTCGCCACTTAACCTAACATGCATGTTTTTGGAATGTGGGAGGAAACCAGAAACCCAGATCTCCTGACTGTGTGGCCAACGTGTTACCCACTCAGCCACCGTGCGGCCCCAGGCAAAATAGATATTAGAGTTAATTAGAGTTAATTACGACCAGTCCAGGGTGTACCCCGCCTCCCGCCCAAAGTCTGCTGGGATAGGCTCCAGCATACCCACGACCCTAATGAAGATAATACAGAAAATGGATGGATGGATATAGTTAATTAGATGGGGTTGGTGTGATGTGAGTGCTTGTTCATGTCAATCAGAATAGAGGTACACTATGCTAACATTATTTTTCCTCATAATATTATGAGTTTATTATCATAAAAATGTGACATTTTTCTTGTTAGAATATGAATTTGTTGTCTTAATGTTTTCACTTTATTCTTGTAAAACTACAACCTTTTCCGCAACCTAATAATCAATTATCAATTACAAATGTATTTGTTCTATTATTTGTTTCTAGTAAAACTTAAAAAAATCATCTTCTTTATATTTTAACTGTATTCCATTCCATTCCATTCCATTTTCTTCCGCTTATCCGGGTACAGGTCGCGTGGGTAGCAGTCTTAGTAGGGAAGTCCAGACTTCCCGGTCTCCGGCAACCTCTTCCAGCTCCACCGGGAGGACACCAAGGCGTTCCCAGGCCAGCTGTGAGACATAATCATCCAGCGTGTCCTAGGTCTTCTCCGGGGCATTCTCCCGTCTGGGGATGCCCGGAACACATCACCAGGGAGGCGCCCAGGAGGCATCCGGACGAGATGCTCGAGCCACCTCAACTGGCTCCTCTGGATGCGAAGGAGCAGCTGCTCTACTCTGAGCTCCTCCTGGATGGCCGAGCTCCTCACCCTATCTCTTAGGGTGAGTCCAGCCACCCTACGAAGGAAACTCATTTTCCTTGACTGCGCCTAGATTCTGTCCATGAAGATTATGAACAGAATCGGTAACAAAGGGCAGCCTTGGCGGAGGCCAACGTTCACCGGAAACAAGCTCGACTTACTGCTGACAATGTGAACCAGGGTCCTGCTTCGATTGTACAAGGACCAAATGGCACGTAGTAGCGGGCCACCAATCCCGTACTCCTGGAGCACCCCCCACAGGACACCACAAGGGACACGGTTGAATGCCTTTTCCAAGTCTACAAAGCACATGTAGACCGGTTGGGCAAATTCCCACATACTCTCCAGTACCCTTGCAAGGGTGTAGTGCTGGTCTAGTGTTCCGCGACCGGGGCGAAAACCACATTGCAACTCCTGTAACCGATGTTCGACTAATGGTCGTACCCTTCTCTCCAGCACCCTGGAGTAGACTTTCCCGGGGAGGCAGAGGAGTGTGATCCCCCTACACACCCTACGGTCACCCTTTTTAAAAATGGGGACCACCACCCCGGTCTGCCAGTCCAGATGTACTGTTACCGATTTCCATGCAATGTTGTAGAGGCGTGTCAACTAAGACAGTCCCCTAACATCCAGAGCCTTGAGGAATTCAGGGCGAAACTCGTCTACCCCCGGAGCTTTGCCATTGGGGAGTGTTTTAATTACCCCAATTACCTCAGCTACGGTGATAGAACTGTCCATGTACGTATTCGCAGACTCTGCTTCCTCTATGGAAGGTATGTCAGTGGGATTGAGAAGGTTCCTCAAAGTATTCCTTCCACCGACCAACAATATCCTCAGTCGAGGTCAGCAAGCCCCCGTCGGCACTGTAAACAGTGTGAACTGGGGGCTGCTTCCCTTTTCTGAGGTGTCAGACGGTTTGCCAGAACCTCTTCAAGGCCAACCGAAAGTCGTGCTCCATAGCCTCACCAAACTCTTCCCACACCCGAGTTTTTGCCTCGACCACCGCCGAAGCCGCTTTGGGTGTCCCGCAAGCTATCTATGCTTGATAGGACTCCTTCTTCAGCTTGACAGCAGCCCTAACCCCCGGTGTCCACCATCGCGTTTGGGGCTCCAACCACCTTGCGGCCACAACTACGACTGGCTGCCTCAGCAATGGAGGCACGAAATACGGCCCACTCGCACTCAATATCCCGGTCCTCCCTCGAGATGCAGGCAAAGCTCTGGCGGAGATGAGAGTTGAAGATTCGACAAACAGGAGACTCTGTCTGTCCGGCATCCTTTCCCGCCATCTCATCCAACTCATCACCAGGTGGTGGTCAGTTGACAGCTCAGCCCCTCTCTTCACCCGCGTGTGCAGAATATGCGGACACAGGTCTTATGATACGACCACAAAGTCGATCATAGACCTGCGACCTAGGGTGTCCTGGTGCAAAGTGCACTTATGGACATCTTTTTGTTCGAACATGGTGTTTGTTATGGAACCACCACAAAGGTTTAGATCAGGGAGGCCGTTCCTCCCATCCACGCCCCTCCAAGTCACACTGTCATTGCCCACATGGGCGTTGAAGTCTCCCAGTAGAACTATGGAGTCACCAGCTGGGGTGCTCTCCAGAACCCCTCTAATACACTCCAAGGCTGGGTATTCTGAACTGCCGTTCGGCTCGTACGTACAAACCACAGTCAGGACCCATACCTCCAGCCCGAAGGTGTAGGGAAATAACCCTCTTGTGTACTGAGGATGACTCCAACACAGAGGCACCAAGCCAGGGGGCTGTTAATAAGCCCACACCAGCTCGCCGCCTCTTTCCTGCAGCAACTCAAGAGAAGAACAAGGTCCAGCCCCTCTCAAGGAATTTGGTTCCAGAGCCGAAACTGTGGGTTGAGGTGAGTCCGACTATATCTAGTCGGAATGTCTCTGCCTCTTCCACTAGCTCGGGCTCCATCCCCACCAGAGAAGGATGTTCCATGTCCCAAGAACCTGGTTTGGCCGCCGTAGACCAGGTCGCCCGGACACCCGCCCTTGACCACATTGCAGCGGACCCTTATGCTTGCCATTGCAGGTGGTGGGTCTGCAGTAGGGAGTTCCCGTGTTCCTGATTCGGGCTAGGCCCGGCCAGGTCCCACGGGTGAAGACCTGACCACCAGGCGCTTGCCTGCGAGCCCCTCCCTCAAGCCTGGCTCCAAGGTGAGGACCCGGTGTCCCATGTCCGGGCGAGGTGCGGTCACTCCTCTTGATATTCTTCATTAAGGTATTCTCAATCACACTTAGTCTAGCCCGTCACCTAGAACCTGTTTGCCTTGGGAGACCCTATCAGGGGCATAGAGCCCCCGTGAACATAGCTCCTAGGATCACTCGGGCACTTAAACCCCTCCACCACGATAAGGTAGTGATTCACGGAGGGGATTTTAACTTAATGCTACTAAAAAGTCATTCTTTTCTTTTCTTGTAAAATTATGACTTTTTCCTATTAAATTTCTCTTAATATTGTCACTGTCATGCTCCGTTTCACTTCCTGTCCAGCACGCTTATTTTGGAGTGCTGTGCTTCCTACTGGGGGTAAGATGCAGCCACTTTACCCCAGTGGAAGGAGGCGCAGCTGTTTCCAATGGCAATTTGTTGGATTTATAAGCACAGCGTCATCACAGGGACAATGCAAGTTCTTAACTATAGTCACCTTAGTTTTCCTTGCCCAGACTGTCACCGAGATCCTTGTTGCTACTGCGAAGATTCTGTGTGGATTTTCACGAAGCCGTTTTCACTCTGTCATTTTCTGTTGTTTTCTTATCCTGCACTACTGTGAGTACTTGCACCTGTTTGGGATTGGACTTTTTCCACAAATCTCCTCTGTCTCTGCATCCCATGTGTCAACCACTCGACAGCCACCTCAGATTCGTGACATTCACTTTATTCTTATAAAATTATTGCTGAATTTTCGATTTTCGACATATTTTTAAAAAGTTTTCCTATTTGATCGTTTTAGAATGTGTCGGCCAATAAAAAAAATTCTCACACACACTCTAAATTGCATCACATCCGTTTGTTTTCTCAAGTTAGTTACAACCCATCACTGTAATAATGGCCTAATATTGTGTTTAAAATGAACCAACAGTGAGACTGTGGTCATGGAATGGTCATGTGTTCCAGCTCCTTCGCATTGAACTCGTGTGTGTGTGTGTGTGATGAGAGGCCGCCCTCGTGGGAGGTACAGCATTCCAGAATTAACAGGGAGCGTTTAGCCAACACCTCCCCAGTAAGCAGGCTCAGTCAGCAGGCTCAGTGAATTCATCCAGAAGTCTGTAGGTGAAAAGCAGGAGAAATTAGGTTGTTTTTGACTCCTTATCAAAATAATTTAGCTGCCATTCTCTCTGGAATGACATTATGGGCACTTCTGCTCTTGTTTACATGACAAAACAGACAAAAATAAATATGTGTGCCAAAGCAGTAGAGTATAAATTCTTCCATTGACCAAAAAATGACGTATACCAGTATAAATAATTATTAAAAATGGAAAAAAGCTGACTTGATGATGCGACTGTGCTTTACGGGGCATCATATTGACGCCTCATGTCCACCACAGCGGCCCAAAGCAGACAAACAAACAAATGTGAGCAAATTAGCATTGCTGAAGGCGGAGGAGAAACTGAGGCTATGGACGAATAAATTGTTGCCAAACGGGGAGGTACCTCTGGAATATGGAAGTGGTTTGGTTTCGATGAGCATGAAAGAGCATGGCTTTCCTTAAAACAAGAAAAGTAAATAATGGCATAAACTGACTGATTATTGGTATCATTTAGCCAAAGAGTGTGCTGAGTCAAAAAGAACAATATTTAACTGTATTACTAGAAATCAGCCGGATACTCGTTGTAGACCAGTACCTGTTATGGATAATTCATTCTTGCTGAGTACACAAAATGAGTGCAGCCCGTCATTATCCGTAATCGTAATGAATGAAAATCCTCATTGGGTAACGACTTATTTATTCACTCTCTGATTGGCCAATAGCACATAACGACTGCCCCTCCAGAGACAGGCTTACTAGAGAGAAGAGCTACAGTATGCATCTTACTCTATTCACACACAGACACAATACAGTCAGTTCGCTGCTTGCTTGGCTTGACTCCAGCTTGCCTTCTCTGTTTTGTATGATATTTAAAGTTAGTTGGTTGACAAGACAGAGCTGTAAATGGCCCGTGTTGCGTTGGTCACTGCCTATGTTTTTGTTTTTTTTCTGTCTGCTTGCTTCCAATTGGCTGGTGATGTAAAGTCAGTGGGAAAACTTTGCTAGTAGCCATGAATGCGGTGATTTTGAGAAAAATACAGTTAACAAGGCTGGCTGGCTGATTACTTAACAAAATTAAGGCTGATTATTTCCGTGTTTGCCATCACTGGATGTTTGCATGAATCCCCAACTTCACACAGATCATTCAAAAATAATTAAGTCTTACAGATCACTCACAAACACACACAATTTGAATCTAAATGTTGAGGCTGTTCTGTAAATTGTTTTCCTTCATTCATTTCCTATACCGCTTATCCTCATTAGGGTCGCGGGTATGCTGGAGCCTAACCCAGCTGACTTTGGGCGAGAGGCAGGGTACACCCTGGATTGGTCGCCGGTCAATCGCAAGGCAGACAAACAAACATTCACACTCACATTCATACCAATGGACAATTTGGAGTCGCCAATTAACCTAACATGCATGTTTTTGGAATGTGGGAGGAAACCGGAGTTCCCGGAGAAAACACACACATGCCCGGGGAGAACATGCAAACTCCATGTGAGGCCAACGTGCTACCCTCTCAGCCACCTAAATTGTGCTTTAGATTTTGAGTCAAGTGTTAAGGTTTGTAGTTTTGGGTTGTTGTTTTTTTACACAAGACTTCTCTGAAATTAACTATATTGTCATATTGTGATACGTCCCAAAACTATCTTGATACATGCTAAGGTCCATATTTCCCATCCCTACAAAGTTGGATTCATCTTTAAACAAAAGAGGGCAACTGATTGAAGTCAGTTTATATTTGAAATCAAACTTTGTTCATGTATACTCTTTAATTGTGTCAGACGTGATGTAGTCCTCACAATCAAAACCAGATGTCTTTGTTGTTTGTCAATGCACTGAAGTGGGATACTGATTTAAGAATTGCTTACTTTGGTTTTGATCATAACCTAGTCTAATTGTAATGTTAGCTTCATTGGAGACTCTAAATTAGTCTAACTAGTTGTTTCTCTGTGGTGGCCTGTGATAGAAGGGTGACCAGTCCAAGGTGTACATTGTGTATTATTTCCAGTTTTATTTCTACTGTGCAATAAGGCGGTTGTTTACTCACAAGATGAACAACCTTATATTTACATGACCTTATTGTTCTTATGTCCTTATTTTGCCCACAACTGTACCCGTGTGTTTTGCCCATTTTGATGATTTCTATTAAGAAAGGTGACTATCATTAAGAACTTGCGAGAACAATCACATTTACATATGAGTGTGTGTGTGGATGCAATTTTGCCGTGCCGTGCCATGCCCGCTTCCAAAAACTTGAAAACAAATCAGCGCACTCAGCTAAACGAACCTGACTTTAGGTGTGTAATGGGCCGAAGCATGGTACAATTGTGCAGGTTAGTGTGACATTTTAGAGACTAATGACAATAATGATAAGAAGCAACCGATTGTACTGAACAAGTTCTACCTAGTTTATAATTTCATTGATTGTAGTATTCCAGATTTTAATACTTTGCACTTACACAGATGTTTGTGCCACATAGAAATGTGCTGCTTTCTAAATTGTATTGCAGCTGAGGAACTGTTATAATAGTTGACTCACTGGTCATGATTTTTAATTACTATTTTGTTGAGATAAACATTGTTTAAAATAATTATGACACTTTTTCTGCAACTTGTATTGCATATTGCAGTATTTGTCTATTCTGTGAAGAATCAGTGTTGCGTTGTGAAATGCATCCAGTGACATGGCAAGAAGCAGAATGTGTTTCACACTACCTGACAAATTGCGTAAGAGCTGCTACTGATATTGGTGTTGGAAATGATTTGTTGGACAATATTGATGTATTGGTTTATTGGTAAGAAAGCCAATATTAAGCATCATTGCTAAAATATTCTGCAAAGTTTTTCTTGGTGGGACAAGATTATTGCCTGTATTTTTTTTCCAAGTGTTCCGATCATTTTTTGTGGATGCACAAATGCAGAAAACCTACCTCACCTAATCCTATCTCACAATGTTAAAGAATACTTTAAAAAATGGATCATGGATCACCCCCAAAATTTGATAAGTTCTTACATATCCCATTTCTGAATATTCCTGAAAATTTCATTCAAATCCATTCACAACATTCAGGTTATATTCAACACAGACAAACAGGTAAACGACAACAAAAACATAACCTCTACACTTGGTAAATGCGTGTGTGTCCACAGTTATTTACTGTTATTGCAATAAAGTTCTGTTTTTGCTCTTCTTCAAAATAGCATTCCAAGAACATCTGGTCCACTGAATCAACACACTCCCATCATGATGAGGACATCGGTGGCTGCCATCTACCTTGGTGAGAAACATGTTGTTTATGCCAACTTGATAACGGTGCTATAAGAATGTAGCAATACATCCATTTCCATTTCCTTGCTATGAAAATTTGAAGCAAGAATGCGCGAGAATGCAAAGAGTTTTTGACTTCTACCCAATATGGGAAAATGGAGTAGACCCACTAACACTTCCTAATGCCAAAATACACAAATAATCCCCACACAGGCATTTTATTGTTAAAGATCAGTTGATATTACAAAGTCTGACAGGCTGCATAACATTTTGGCGACACTCATTTTCTTTCTTTTGAACTGAAGAAATGTTGCGTTCCAGGCCGCGTGTTTGAATCCACACACAAGCTCCGAGTGTTTTGATTAGATTCAATGATTGTTTTGGATATTTCCCTCAATAGCAACGTAACTGAAGTCATGATCAAGTTCATCTGACTGAAGATAGTGCAGAGCTGAAATGGACCCGAATAGACCAAAAAAGCAGCACGTTTTCAGAAAGAAAACAATAAATGCAATAGTATTAAAGATGCTATCCCTTCTTTGCTGCAAATTACACTTTTTTCATCCAAAAAATATAAGAACACCACCCCCAGCTAGTATATGTTACTAAGAGTGTTTTCAGAGAACAGAGTGAACTAAAAACTGTCTATAGTCAATTAAGTTCAATTCAATTCAGTTAAAGTGAATGAAATTTGTCATCCGTCATGGAAAGGGGGAGTGGTGTTCATTGGCACTCACACACAGCCTGTGCACCGGCCCTTGCCTGTACCTGGTGTGCCTGCAAAAACACATACAGGACACACAGTCTCTACTAAAATAACTACCATAATTAATGGTGCATAACCCGCTAATTTTTCCTAAACTTTGAACCCTGCGGCTTATACATTGGTGCAGCTAATTTATGG
Organism: Oostethus manadensis; assembly: GCA_024372805.1. Classification (NCBI taxonomy): domain Eukaryota; kingdom Metazoa; phylum Chordata; class Actinopteri; order Syngnathiformes; family Syngnathidae; genus Oostethus; species Oostethus manadensis. Next base: position 3,824,219 of record QODF01000041.1, read on the forward strand.
TCACATTCTACTTCTGCAACATTTCATATAGTTCAGAACTACTAGTACTAAAAGTTTCAATATTGTGTCGCTTACCGGTTGCGGAGGAAGAGGTAGTTCCTTATTTGGCTGGTACCAATCATGAGCTACAATGGAACTCAGAATAAGCTCATCAACCCATTGGAAATTACAGGAGGTCATTACTCAACACAGCAGTCTAACTTACATTGTCATAAAAGAGAGAACAGTAAAATCATCACACAGCAACTTAACACTCAAAAGGTAGCTAAGAAATATACATGAAACTACCACTATTGGTGGAGAATAATAAACAAAAACAATCCTAACTGCTTGTCATAGCTTCAGATAGCATTGCTTTGCATGATAGCTCCATGATAGCATTGCTTTGCTTTGCATGATGGGAAGCAGTTAAGTTGTTTGTTAGTCTATACTAGCAGTGGTGCTTGTCTTGTATATTTCTTGCCTTCTTGTTGCATGTTATGTTGCTGTCTGATGATTTTAGCTTTCTTTGATTTATGACACAGTGAGTCAGAGTTTTATAATGCGTAATGACCTCCTGCGATTTCCAATGGGTTGACAAAATCATTGAGTTTTTTTGTAGCTCATGATTGGTTCCTACCGCTTTTTCACCCACTCGGACTTGTCACATAACCCTTTTATGACTTGGACACGTGTGACTTATACTGCGGTGATGCTTATGCACCAGAAATTACAGAATTTTCGTGGTTAGGGCTGTAAACACTACGCTGCCATAGCTTAAAGCCTTACCTTGTGCCTTTTTAAATTTGATAATGATACAAGTATTTTACACAGGTTTCTCTAAAGCTAGGATCAGTCGTTCTAAAGGGGTTTTATTTGGAGAGCCTTGGATGTACTTGGTCGAAGTCTTCACTGACCTTTAATAAACACAGTTCCATGGCTTCCTGACACTGTATCTTCTCTTTTATGACAACTTCGTCATGATTGTTTGTAATACAAAGAGCACGGTTCCCCCGATACAATTTTTCCAATTACAATCCGATAGTCCAGCCTTGAAAATTGGCTGATACCAATATTGATTTGATATCAGCACACATCATACAAATTTTTATCACTTGTTTAGTAGCGTGAAATGGTAGAAAAGGCTTGATCAAGTGATGTTATTCAAACAGAAAACAATAGTCAGCCACAGGAGGTATGAGGAAAATCTGACCCATTTACCTCTTGATGCATTTGGTGTATAGTTTTATCAACAACAGGCATAATATCGCAGGGCTTTAAATTACTCACCACCAACACGGGCTGTCTGTTTTGCCTTATAGCCAATGACTTTTAGCCGTTTCTTTTGTTGGTTTGGCATTGTGGATGACGAAGTAGACTGGATCGCTGCATGTAAAAGGAAATTTAAAACTTCAAAAGGTTGGCTGATTGACTTTAACTACTTGCAAGTCTTGTTGCCAGTTTGTATGATCAATTTTACTTTGGAAGAGAATCAGATTTGGAATCATCTGACAATGATTTATATAGATTATATGATTCTAGTGTATTTAGCTACATGTCAAAATATTACATGTAGTTGTCAGTATGATCCAATGCAGTTCTGTCTGTCACTGGAAACTACTACTGTAATAATAATAGTGTGAAAAATATAGCATTATCACTTACACATGCATGTGTTTAAGTTTCCAGGATTGATACTTCACCACAGCTAGCAGAACTAGATATTATTGTGTTAACATTTATCACAATGAAAAAGGAAACTCTTGTATTTGTAGCTGATGTTGTGTATGGCTGTATCGCACCTACACATGTACCGTTCGCTTCACTGCATCTGTTCATCCATCCATCCATTTTCTATACCGCTTATGCTCATTAGGGTCACGGGGATGCTGGAGCCTATCCCAGCTGGCTTTGGGAGAGAGGCCTGGACACCAGTCAATCGCAGGGCACATATAGACAAACAAACATTCACACTCACATTCATACCTATGGACAATTTAGAGTCGCCAATTAACCTAACATGCATGTTTTTGGAATGTGGGAGGAAACCGGAGTGCCCGGAGAAAACCCACACACGCACGGGGAGAACATGCAAACTCCACACAGAGATGCCCAACGGAGATTTGAACCCAGGTCTTCCAGATCTCCAGACTGTGTGGCCAATGTGCTAACCACTCAGCCACCGTGCGGCCCTGCATCTGTTGTATGTCGAGTAAACAAAGACACTGTTGTCATGGTTTCCTCTCACTCAGTGCTCCTGCTGTCCTGCGCTTGTCAGGCCAGGCCGAATGGATCAAAGAGCAAGAAACCGAAGCAAGGTAACCTTAATGGACACACAAACCTGTCATTTCTGTGGCAGTGTGGCTGTCTCCGCCTTCCCGCTCCACTGCTGTCATCTCTCTCTTCACCTTGACAAATGGCTCAACATATACATCATTTCTTGGAGTAAAAGCTGCCACTGATTTATTTTGTCTGAGGTTTCCCGTGAAGTTCCATTTTCTGCAGTAGCTGAACTGTAAATCATATGCACATGTCGTATTCTGAATTGACATCACACACATTTCTAAAATGTCATTTGTGTCCTAAGGCGTCATTTAGTAGTGTCGAATATAATACAGGATAATCCCAAGCAAAAGAATGACATTGTTTGGATTCTTTCAATAACAATGAATCTATGTGTTATAATTGGTGATTACTTTTCTGTCAATCCGCTTATATTTGTAGCGATTAATCGCTTAATCCTTTTGGCAAATTGGTTGTTGTCAAAACAAGTAACTCGATATCTGCAAACATCCCCTCTGTTCATAGTCATACCAGCCATCGAGTGCGACGTCAGAGCAGGAAAGATCAGCCTCCCGGAATTCATAGTCAAATGTCCTGCACACTGTAGGGAGACCAAGCAGCAGGTGTATGGGACAGGTGTGTTCGCCTCCATCTCCAGCATCTGCAACGCCGCCATTCACAGGTAAACTGTATGATGAATCATAAAAGCTAATACAGAAAATCTTACGCCAATACGGGTTTTGTATCCCAACAGTGGTGTCATCACCAATTCTGGAGGAAAAGTGATTGTGAGAAAAATGGCAGGTCAAAACATCTACAAAGGTAGCAACTCCAACGGCGTGCGCTCTTTGTCGCTTCCGAAATGGAGGGAGTCCTTTGTTGTCACAGGTAGTAATAACGGAGCTTCATATTGAAGGCAATATCAGAGATCACCCCTTGTTGACTGATGTTTTGTTTTCTTGTAGAGGGGAAGCCCAAGAAAGGAGTGATCTATCCTTCTACCCTTGACTTTGTTCCTTCAAGACCAACCTATGTGAAGACAAGTGAGGAGAGGTTTTTTTACACACTTATTTGCATTTTCTAGTTGTTTCCGATAGTTTCCGTTATTATTGAGCCGTTTGACTTAGGGTACATTTACGTAACCTGACTGGTCTGTGCCTGCACATGGAACCAGTAAGGTGTGAGGGGGGGGGGGGGGGGGGGGGGGGGCTAAAAATACTGTTACATTTACATGATAGAAACCCAATTAAAAAAGACATTCCCTTGACAACTACCATCACTTTTATTTTAAAGACTCAAAATAATTCATAAAACCCATACACTTACTCACTCATGAGTACATTGTCACATGTAATAAAGACATACCATTCAATTTCAAAAATGAAAGCCATCAGCTTTCACCAAAGAATAATCACAACAACTTGAAATAAGACTGGAAATAATCCACACAGTCAGGGAAATTGTAGTAGCAGGAAAATCGTGTCTGACTTGAATGTCCTTGATTCAAACTCAGATCCCTACCGAACCCTTTTTCATTTTGGTCATGCAGTATTGTAGTCATGCAAAGCTGACTGAACAAGATGTTGCCAAAAACATTACCGCAGGGTGTTCAATGTATGGCAGGCATTCAGGTTCAATGAGAAGTCAAAAGACTCTCAGTCTTTTGAAGAATGTGAGGAATGAATTGAAAGGGGCTGCAACCATAGACTCTTCAGTGCTTATCTATCTTGTAAACGACTACCTTCATCTGTCATCTCCTCTCAGGTCAAAAGGACAAAGCCCCTGAGGTAACCACGGCGCTTCCTCCAGCAACAACAACAGCACCTGATCCAACCACCCCGATGACCACACCTGAGCCTACCACCATCACCAGCACCACCACCACCACCCAGGCTCCCACTACCACTACACCTCCTCCCCCACCACCACCCACCACAATCAAAGCTCGTGCTGCTGTGCACAGAGTCAGAGATGCAGGTGAACTCAACAAATCATTGCCTGTTTTATATATTTCTTGATGGATCCCTGCATGTCACGTGGAGGATTGTGTATTTACTTGGACAGCCTTAGTAATCCAATCCGCACTGAAGATTCACGGCCTAACTAACACCTATACAGCAACGAGTCACTACAGCCTCTCTTTTTGCCAAACGGGCTGTATGTGACTGCAGGAGGTGATTACAAGTGCTGTTATGCTGCACGGCTGTGCATTTTGCTGCTCATTTGACTAACTGACATAAGTGCATAGTTGGCATCACACCTCGCAACACAGTGGAACCTCGGTTTTTGTACCCCCCTGCTGAAAATGCACAATCTCGGTTACTAGTCAAGTGGCCAAAGCAAAGCATACGCGCATCGGTGACACGGTCCCTGTAAAGAATGCATTTTTTTAATTTTTTGTTAAATAGTTGGGACACTATAGACAGATTCTGCCCTGGGAATTCTTTAATCATTATTATTATCGTATTTGTTTCCAGGCGGAATGGTTTAGCAGAGACACATAACAGAAAGTGAGCTGGGCCAGTGTGTGTAATGATAATTGTACCTGATGCTGAAGTTTACAATAAAGTTCCAGTAATGAAGTATACAGCTCCAACCGAACACTCTTCAAAGTTGAGTTTGGAACCAGAATGAACCAGTGGGAGGACAATCGGGGTTCCACTGTATAAGTAGACATTATCAAACGCTGACAGTCGTGTGGCTCGTTTGGAGCCACCACAGCGAGTGTACAAAGGTGCTGTGTGTTCATGCATAATGTAGCTGATATGCCAGAAAAGCTCCCCCCAATAATTAGATTTTTTGTCCAAATGATTCCGCTTCCTTCAGTCATTTTGTTTCTTCTATGTAGGCAGCAGTCACCCGTACCTTGCCTCTGTAGCAGCTGCCAGTTCAAGTGAGTGAAGTAAAGCAAAGCTACATTATGGTGACATAAGGGGTGTAGGGGTGTAGGTGATTGTTGCATACTAAACTAACCTATGGCAAGCTTTGAGGTTTGCTTCTCTGTAGTATAAGCCCTTTTCACTATGAATGTGAAAAAAGTATGACTCAAAGAATCTTTACTTCCACATTAGCTGTAAGAGAACAACACGGTCATTATGAAAAGTAACTTTAAACGGTATAGAAATTGGATGGGTGGAACTTTAGGGCAATTATTATTTACAGATGCTTGGAATTGTACTGTCTGGCCAGCTGTAAATAACAGGTCAGAGTAATTGGTTTGCTTCTGTGCATTTGTGATGCTCAGATGAATGTAACCATTTTGTACGTCCCCAGTCAAACAGATCACCATTTAAAGTGTAATTCAACTGGTGTTGGAAGCCAAATGAAATGGGTTTTTTTAGCACGTCAACAAATGTTTAGGCATGATTTAAGATCATAATGATGCGTGTTCACATGCGTGTTTTTTAAAACCATGAATCAATAAAAGACTTGAAATAGTCTGTTGACCAGAATATAAATCGACCCTGAACATAACTCGACTGCTTTTTTTAAATGACCGTTTTGGGAGAATACCTCCAAAGATAAAGACAAAAAATATTCCTTAAATTGTGTTCAGTCTCTGTGAAATAAAGAACAGTTTCAAACACTTTTTTTTATCTGTGTTACTGGTGCGTGTGAATGACAGGAAGAAAATCTTAAGTATTTTGGCGATTTATAAATCTTTAGACCCCAAATACAAGACTACCTGTCTTTCAGATTAAGGAAGAGATCATCTTACATTAAAGTCTATGTGGTAGAAATGAACACTTTTCCATTATCATACATTAACTAACCTCCACATCCAGTTACGATGAAGGTAAAATTCTTTGAGTTGGAGTACTTCATTTGAAAAGGACTTGTTGCAGTGAATACAAATGTATATTGTATTAGAGTGAGTGACATGGTGTGCTAATTTAAAAAGAGCTCATCTTTTCAAGTGACAAAAAATGGGTTGGTGGTGGATGTTGACTCAGTTCCATATATTTTTGCCTAAATGTATTTGTTATTCCGACACTGGTGTAGGACAATCACAGAGTGCTCAAGGCAAGAACCCCGGCCAAGGTACACCACTGACTCTGCAGCTCTTGGAAAGTCCGTTTACGCCACATGTGGCAACTGTTTGACTCATGTCATGACATTTCTTTAAAGTATTCAGAGGGAGTGTCTATCCAAATAGATTCCCGCAGCGTGCCAGTGCAGGTAAAGCCAACATGAAAATAACCTCAATGATGCTATTTTTTCTTTTTTTCTCTTTCATACTAACACACTCACACACACACACAACTTTGCACAAACCTTTGCTGCTGCTTTCAACACATCTGCCGTGCCTCATTTGGGCCACAAGTGTTCTGTGTTGTTTTCCTAAAAACCACTCAATGACTTTGTTCAGCACTGTTCATACTTAATTAGTGAGTATCTTTCTACTTGAATGCCACGCATTACCAATAGAAAGAAAAAGAATCAGTTAAAAACATTGAGCTCTTGATGACATGCTAGTTTTGTTACTATTTGAATTCCATACGAGCTCATGATGTTTGTGAACTGTTCCTGCGCTCAGGTCTGCGCAGAGCCGAGGCTGTGCCGCCAGTGAGGAGACAGTTGGCCTCTCCAGTTGGACCAGGTCAGCCTCCCTGTGCGTACACACACACACACACACACACGCACAAAGGTAGACACGATGGGACCAACATGGAATGTAGGTCAAGGGCAGTGGTGCCGGAGGAAAAACGCTTGGGATGCTGTAAGAGTGACCCTGGTGTCCACACCCATAAGCCCCTGCTATCTGCACCCCAGGCTGCCTCTAATCCACCCAATCAAGCTCACATTCTTTTCCCAATAGCCGCCGTTTTCTGTCATCAGCAGCCACATCCTCCTATTCACTTTCCAAGATAAAAGGAGCCCGTTGGCATGTAAATGCACCCTGCATAGTCTTTATACTCATTCCTTATTCTTAATCTCTAACTGCAAGAGAAGCACCAGATGGGTTGAAATTGTGGGCGAAACCTTCATCTTGTGAAACCTCTTTCCTCCCTTCTTTGTCTCCTCTTGGTGTCCCCTCCCTTCTTCTTTGTTATCTGTTTTTCATGGCAGCTTTGAACAGAGGTCAGGCGACCCAACAGGAGCGGGCTCCAATCATGAGCCAATCCAATCCTGGTAAGTGACGCCAGAGCACAGGCATGCTATTAGGTGGAGAACGGGGATAAGTCAATTTGACTTATATAAAAAAGACTAAATATCTTGAGAACCACACTCCTGTTGCATTAAAGAAACCCAAGCACTTTGGTGACCGAGGTAAGGAAAAACTCTCCTTAAGTAAGAAACCTTGATATGCACCTGTGTGGATGTGTTGCTTTAATTTCTTTTGTGCAACATTCCGTGAACTTATTGATACAATACACATATTATGCAGTGGCCTTTTATTGTGGCCAGCCTCAGGACCACCTGTGCGATAACCGTGCCGTCTAATCAGCATTTTCATATGCCGCACTTGTGAGTTGGATGGATTATCTCGACAAAGGAGAAGTGCTCACTAACGTAGATTTGAAAACAATATTTGGGAGACATAAGCTTTTTTTTTTTTTTGTCTTGTCCAGCATCATAACAGCTGAATGGGAGTCAAGCTGCCTTTAAACGCAAAATTTCGCTGAGCAAAATTTATTTGCCAAGGGAGACTTCATAATCCAAATGAGTCTCCCTTGACATTTGACTGCATTTATTATAAATTTTGTTGCGCCACATTTCGATGCCGGACCTGACCTGAAAAGGGACGGGTGAGGATGTGGGGTGAGGGATATAAGAAAGGGTGCAGAAGAACCTCACAAACATATTTCAACCATATTATAAACAACCGCGATAATCACAATTTCAGCAACAACCAGAACAGTCACAGAGCAAACTGAATAAAAATACCAGGGAAAGAAAAAAAAAAAATAATGATAATACTAAAATACATGTACACACATATATATACATATACACATATATATACATATATTCATACATACACATATACATACATATACATATATATACATACACACGTATATACACACACATATACATACACACACACATATATACATATATACATATATACATATATATATGCATATATACATACATACATATAAACATATTTGTACACGTATACATACACATACTGTGCACATACACATATCCATGCAGTACATACATACATACACACACATACAGTGTGCATATATATGTATACACACATACATACACACACATACAGTGTGCATATATATGTATACACACATACATACATATTTACTAATAATGATAAACATACAAGAAAAACAACGAGAAAAGAAACAGAACCGCTTGAACAATGACCATCCAAATGACACGTGCAACAAATCTACATTAAATCTACATTACTCTGCAGTGACAGGATAACCGCATCAGAGCGAAACAGAGAACGAGGAGATGCCCGTGGTGAACACCGCCATGCATCCCAAACCACACTCCCTCCAAAAGCGAGGGCCCGACCAGGAAGACGCCGGAGCACGGCCCCCCAGCAGGCTCCCCACAGAGGGGAAGGCCCGACCCCGCCACCCCAAGAGGCAACCGCGAGTCCCCTCCGAAGACGTGGAAGGGAGACCCGGCCCGACGCCGCCCGGCAGCCGAGCAGGGGCCACAGG
>QODF01000041.1:3836291-4124290 GCA_024372805.1 Oostethus manadensis
GGAGTGTGGAGTCTTTTACTGGTTTTAATAAGAGCGTAATATTAGCTAAATTCATAGTTGGAGGCATTTTATTTTTCTCCTTTATTTCTAATAACATTTTGTAAAAAGTTGGCGCCAGTGTAGTCCAGAATTATTTGTAGAATTCAGCCGGAAAACCATCTGGGCCTGGGGCTTATTATTAGGCATGAGCTGGAGAGCTTCCTGGAGTTCGCCAACAGATAGAGGTGAGTCCAGAGATGTTTTCTGGTTCAGTTGTAATATCGGTAGATTAAAATTATTAAGAAACTGATCTATATCATCATCTGATGGGTCTAATTGTGGTGTGTATAATGCTTTATATAAATCCCTGAAAATTGTGTTTATTTTATCAGGGTCATGGCTGATATTTCCTGCATGTCTTTAACGGCGTAGATAGTTGTTTTCTCTTTATTTGTTTTTAATTGATTATCCAAATATTTCCCAGATTTTTTACTATGTTAAAGTTCTCCAAGCGAAGCGTTTGTACTAAGAATTGTGTTTTCTTATTTAATATTTCCTCAAGTTCCAGTTTGGTTTTTTATTATATCGTTTAGAGTGTGTTCATCTTGAGAGACAGAGTAGGCCTCTTCTAACGATTTCATTTTACATTCCAAAACTGATATTTTGGAAGTCTCTTTCTTTTTCTTGTGAGAGGAAAATGAAATTATTTTCCCGCTCATTACTGCTTTCCCTGCCTCCCAGAGAACACAAGCTGATGTTCCTGGTAAATTGTTGTTTTCTATGTATAGAGACCATTGTCTCTTGAAGTAACTGATACATTCCGAGTCTTTAAGCAATGATGTATTCAATCTCCAGTTTCGTGTTGGTGGTTTACTGTTCTTATTACTTACCAGTGTAAGTGACACTGGTGCATTGTCGCTGATAATGATGGGATGAATTTTGGTTTCAGATATATCACTCATCAGTGTGCTGCTGGTTAGAATAGAGAGACATAAGCCTTTTACGTACATTGAAAAAGTTTTAGATCTTTGAGTTCGGCTTATGAAAGATTGTTGAAAAAACAAAAAGGTCATGTTGTTGAGTGAATGTGCCCTGTGATTGGCTGGTAACCAGTAGAGGGCTTAGTTTTCTTCTCGCTTGCAGTCAGCTTGGATCGGCTCCACCTCAATGCAAGTAAGAGCATTTTATATAAAATAAATGTTTGGATGTAGAAGAGATGTTTGCAAATTGAAATTTTCCGTTAGTGTAAATAAGACCTTGATTGATAGGTTGTAAAGTTGGGCTGCTGTGGTTCAATGTGAGGTGAAAACGTCTCCCTAGGAGAACAGTACACAAGATGAAAAATGAGCAACGACTATAAGCGGCAAAGAAAATGGATGGAGTATGTTGCCAATAAGGTGAGTGATGGCAAGATAATGTGTTGCTGCATTCATCCTGTGCCATATCTGGAGAGCAGATAAGACTGTGATGAGAAAGGTGCTCTCTCAGTGCAGTAATCGTATATTCCAGTGCAGCCCATCTGGCCTGGCCAGTTGTACATACTGTGGTTTCACTTCCTGCTTCTTGGCTCAAGGAGCAAAGTGCTTCTGTTTTTGCTTGTGTGGAATGCAACCCTTGGTCCCTATAATTAGACAGCTTGCTTAAAAAAGGCCAAAATGAGTTTATCGGACTAACCTGTCGCACATGACAAGTTTATTAGGAGCAGCGATGGCAGTTAGTGCTCACAAAAGCTACAAAAATCGTCAACTCGTGTTTAATGAAGTCATGTTTTATCAATGCCCCTGAGGGACATTCTTTAAGGTTGAGGTGAAAGGTCAGAGATGGGGCTCAGCTATGTAAAGTTAGCCGTGCAGAATCAGCGTCATTCCAAAGGACACCCCGGGAGAGAAGATGATGCTCTTTTAGTGAAGTCTTCAACTTTGATACAGTATGAGCCACAAACAGATGTACCCATTTATTTACCTTTCCATTTCTTATCATTCACTTTTAACCAGTGGTGGTGTATTTGGTATCTGGCCCTTAAGTGTGTAGGATTTTTTTTTTGCCAGACACAGTTACAACTTGTATCAAAAACCAGTATAAAAATTGTAGTAAATATACGGCACTGTGGGGTTTTGAACCCTGTGAAATTGCTGTGACTAACAAGTCCCCTTATCTTTGGATACACAGCCACCAATACACCTGAAATACATTGTTGCTGATAACTTTGAGTTAGTGACGTAGTTCTACAGGTACAATGGTGCTTGCAAACGTGGCCGAGGAGCCACACTAGAACATCATCTGAAGTAGTTCACAATCGATATTTATCCAATAGCATGACAAAAATAGAAAACCTTTGAAGTAAAATACTTCAACTTACCAACGATGCCTCCTCAGTTGGCCATTGTAGGCATAATTTATCAGTTTTGCTCTGACTAACCAATCAGGACAGGGTGCCTGCAAGCTGGCTTTGAGACAAATCAGAAGTCAAACCAGAAATCTGATTGGCTAAAGAAAACGGCCCCATTGCATGTTTGTGACAGCGATTTGACAGGATTGATGCTGAAGGCTCTGGGCAGATTACATTGATATTGATTGGACAAAAAACATCTTACATTTCCAAATGGAAGCACTGCCGGCAAGAAGCACGCTACAAAAGGAAGATTGCAGAGTGCTGTTGGGAATAAATACAACGTCACCGGGTCCAAGGAAGCACTAGGACACCTAGCATTACTGCTAACAAGTTGCCTGCAGTGTTACTGTACACTGAAATGGCCAGTGTTTATTTGAAGACAGTGAATCATGTAACATGGAACAAAATACCAAATTCAACAGAACTTCTTGTCCTGGCTGTGTGTGGAAGAGAGTGCCTGTCCATCCTTTTAATGCATGACATTCACCACAAAAGAATAACCCTCCAGTCTCCTGTACATCACTGCTCCCTTGACCAGCATCAGATTAAGTTAATCTGTGCGTCTTTCTGTCTACACTGCCATACGCTTTACAATAATACATCCACGCTCCAGTGAACGGGTGGCGTCCCAGTCAACACACAGCCAGCCTGCTCGCTGCCACAGGATGGGAATGCTGAGCCCAGGCTGTGCACTTGTGTAAGCTGCACATCCATTGGCGTAAGGGAGCACTGAAGTGAGTTAACTCAGTTTGGATAGATGGGATGTTCTGCACTTCTGGTGTTCGATCACTAACTGTAACCATGCAAGACCTTACCCAACCTCACTGCAGTGATTCTTCTATCTTATGAGATACATTCTGTGTGCTGACCGAGTTTGTTCTTCACCGTTTTTTTCTCGCACAAACAAAATAGTCCATAAGTGTGAATGTGTGTGCTCCGGGAATATGGAGTATCGGACCATCTAATGCAGGCCGTTCGTTCCCTGTATGACCGGTGTCAGAGTTTTGTTTACATTGCCGGCAATAAGTCGGACCCGTTTCCAGTGAGGGTTGGACTCCTCCAGGGCTGCCCTTTGTCACCGATTCTGTTCATTACTTTCATGGACAGAATTTCTAGGCGCAGCCAGGGCGTCGAGGGGTTCCGGTTTGGTGGCTGCAGGATTAGGTCTCTGCTTTTTGCGGATGATGTGGTCCTGTTGGCCTCATCAAGCCTGACTTTCAACTCTTTCTGGATCGGTTCGCAGATAAGTGTGAAGCGGCTGGGATGAGAATTAGCACCTCCAAGTCCAAGTCCATGGTCCTCGCCTGGAAAAGGGTGGAGTGCCATCTCCGCGTCGGCGGATTGGTGCAGCTTCTGCAGTGATGCGGACTCTGCACCGGTCTGTCGTGGTGAAGAGAAAGCTGAGCCGAAAGGCAAAGCTCTCAGTTTATTGGTCGATCTACGTTCCTACCCTCACCTATGGTCATGAGCTTTGGGTAGTGACTGAAAGGACAAACTCGCGGGTACAAGCGGCCGAAATGAGTTTACTCCGCAGGGTGGCTGGGCTCTCCCTTAGAGATAGGGTGAGAAGCACTGTCATCCGGGAGAGACTTGGAGTAGAACCGCTGCTCCTCCGTATTGAGAGGAGCCAGATGAGGTGGCTCGGGCATCTGGTTAGGATGCCTCCCAGACGCCTCCCCGAGGAGGTGTTCAGGGCACGTCCGACCGGTAGGAGGCTTTGGGGAAGAGCCAGGTCACGCTGGAGAGACTGTCTCTCAACTGGCCTGGGAACGCCTCTCGGTCCACCGGGAGGAGCTGGACAAATAGGCTGGGGAGAGGGAAGTTTGGGCTTTCTTGCTTAGGTTGCTGCCACAGAGACCCGACCTCGGATAAGCGGAAGAAAATGGAGGGATGGTGTGAATTGTTTGTTTATATGTTTATATATGTCCTGTGATTGACTGGTGTCTAGAGTGTACCCCGCCCCTTGCTCAAATTTGGCTAGGATAGGCTCCATCTGACCCGAATGAAGACGTTCAGTACAGAAAATGGATGTTTGAAGAGCATTCCATGTTAAAGCAGCAGTATGGGGCATGTTTGATGCTGCAGGACTCCCATGTACAGTTAGTACACAAGTGTCATTTACTGTACAGCCGCTGTAGTGAAAATGCATTTGTTAAGGTGAAAGCACGTGTATGCACAAGCGCTGAAACACAACTCGACAACGACAATAATCTTAGCAATGCCATAGAGCTATCACAGCATGGCAAGTGTCCATGCCGGTACACCAATAGTATAGACCACCAAGTGAAATAATAAGACACCATTAGTCAGTAGACCATTACATTGCTTGAATTACTTTATTGCTAAATAGCACCTACTTTATTCTTCACTAGTATAGAATAAGAGCTAGTCTTAAAATCCAATAGGCCGGGGTTGTGCAAATGTTTTCTAAAAAATGAAAGGATGCAGGTGTGCCATTGTGATATTAATTGATATTTACATATACATTTTTTGTCATTAGTTACAACTATGTTTTAGTTGTTAGTACATTTCAGGGGCCGCACGGTGGATGAGTGGTTAGCACGTTGGCCACACAGTCTGGAGATCTGGAACACCTGGGTTCAAATCTCCGTTGTGCATCTCTGTGTGGAGTTTGCATGTTCTCCCCGTGCGTGTGTGGGTTTTCTCCGGGTACTCCGGTTTCCTCCCACATTCCAAAAACATACATGTCAGGTTAATGGGCGATTCTAAAATTGTCCATCGGTATGAGTGTGCGTGTGACTGGTTGTTTGTCTATATGTGCCCTGCGATTGACTGGCGACCAGTCCAGGGTGTACCCCGCCTCTCGCCCAAAGTCTGCTGGGATAGGCTCCAGCCTCCCCATGAACCTAATGAGGATAAACGGTATAGAAAATGAATGAATGAGTACATTTCAGTTATTTCTACATTCAACATTGTACTGTATGTTTTTGCTCTTTTCCCCCTTTTTTGTTTCATTTTATTTCTACAGCGTGCACTAGGTCAATAAAAGAAATGAACCATGGGCCGCACTTGGGACTCTCGGTAATGGAGCCTGAGTTAAATGTAAACATGTTGATTTCCCCTGTAAAGTTCTGGCAGTGACCCAAGTTTTGTTGGCGTACAGTATAACCCATGCGTTGTTTTGTTTTTAACACACTGCATGAGTCCAACTGTGTTCTTAATGTCTTTTTATCACAAATAGCTTGCTAATACGTGAAAACACTCATCTCTGTCACCTGTCTGTGATGTCATCAGCAGTTGACTGTAGATCTTTGCTAACTAACAGAGTTACGCCCCATGTCACAAAAATGTTAACACAAAACCCATAATATGTTGACAATGATACTTTTACATGCATAAAACAAAGTGTGAATTTATATAAATGACAAATGAAAGGGATGGATCAACATTTAGGGTTACTTTTACCTTCATTAAAGACGCGATCATTAAAAAGACACAGTATGGCTGCGAGATTGATACGGACAGAACCTTCCAGTTGTAATATATGAGAAACAAATAGTTCAAACAGTTTGGGTAAAGGTTGGGGAAAAAGTTATCATTTGGGAATAACATCATAATATTACAAGATGAAAATGTATGAAAATTATATATAATGAAAGTTGAAATGTTTTTTGGGGGGGGGAACAACAGCAAAAATGAAGGAAAAAGTGAAAAGTTCACACAAATCATATGCTTTTTCTCGCATAGCAAAATATTGGTATCAAAGTGGAATCTTTTCCTTTTTTAGTATGTGGCCCTTGGTGGAAACGGTTTGGACCTCCCTGGTTTATGTACAAGGCCTGAATCCAAAAAATCAACAGCAAGGAAGTACAACTACACAAAAACAGCAGCCCATAAAGCAAAACAACATGCTGCAAAAACAATGAACAACAGCAACCAAATACCGTAGACTAATGTAAGACAGCTGAACAGGATGCAAGTGGAGGTGAGGAAGTGGTTGGTGGAGTATAGATAATGGATGGATGCATGTTCTCCATACTTTGGCCTACCGCTATCTAGAGTAGTGCAAACATCTTTAGTGGCTGAGTTAGTACAATGTGTTTGCTGTCTTGACTCAAGGCTGAACATCTTGTACAGTACATACTCCACTAATGACTTTAAGGGAGGTCACAAGTATGCGCTCCCTCATGCTTTCTAATCTTCCCTGCACAGTTTTTCCCAGAAGGGACTGGGGCCCTCCGTCTTTCCCTCGTCCTGAGTGGTTCCCTGGAGCTAGACGATCATCAGGTACACATCTGTGCATATAGCGGAACATAGTCATACACACCTTAAAGGGACTGGACTACGTAGCGGGTTCCTCCAGAAACCCTGAGCGCGCCAGCAATTCAACGTACTGCTAGCATTATATCCCGCCTTGTCCTGCTTTGTTACGCTGATGTAACGCGCACGCACTAGGTAATGATAGCAATGTAGGTTAGCTACTAATGCAACAGCAAAATCTGAAAAATCGGCAATAAAAATGAAATCAAAATATTAAGAAAAAAAATTGTAATCTAAAAAGTCGTAATTTTACAAGAATAATATTGTATTTGTTTTATTTTATTTTTGTTTTATACTATTACAAAAACATGAAAAAATAATGAGATATTAGTAGCATACAGTAATGCTGATGCTGAAATATTAAAGACAATATGTATATTTTAAAAGTTGTAATATGACACACAGCAAAATTTTGTAGAATTTTTGTGGAAAATTAGGTTAAGGGAAAAAGTTATGTTATGAGAATAAGTCAAAAACATTATAGGAATAATCATAATACCATGAGAAGAAAATTTACAAGAACAAAGTTGAAAAAATAATAAAAATGTAAAGTAAACATATGAAGAGACAAAAGTCATATATGCTCATTTGACAAAAGTTGCCACTTGCATTTTAGTAGCACTGAGTTGAAATAGTAAATTAAAAAGTATAGTAGTAATATGAGACACAAACAAAGTATTTGTTTTTTAAATCTTACTGGAAAAAAAGTTACACTATGGGAATGAAATGGGAGCCAAAATATTATGGAAATCATAATATTATGAGAAGATCATATAAGTAGACAGTTGAATTAGTTGGAAAATAAAGAAAAACAGCATAAATGTGAGAAAAAATTAGCTATCTAATTGTTCACCTATATCACAAAGCTGAGATGCTGTTTTTTGTTGAACTATATATAGTGTAACTTCCAAACATCACCAATAGGCAACGGAAGACAATGAGGCGATGCCTTCCAGAGGGAGTGTGTAGTCGAATAGAATTTTGAGGACAAATCAACTAAAACGTACACCATGGTACATTTCTTTCCATATAGGGTATATAAAACATTTAAACCCTCTCACTTCCAGCTGTTGCATTTCTTCATCGTTCTTGGAGGCCTTAAGTGTAACTCTTTGTTGTACAGATGTTATTTATGCACCTCCAGACTCGGGATACACCTGGAGTGACTCAGACACACCAGAGATGACCGGTAAGTCTGTCTGACAACAGTGTGGTGTCAGCGACCCGCTGGTATCGCTGCATGCTGCATGTGCAAAAGGCATCATGCATGATCATGTGACCGATACAAAGCATGGACGTGTTGAATGAGTGTGAGTGCATGCCTGTTGATGTTTGTGCGTGTAAGAGAGCGAGCGCTGAGCAGGCTTTGAGCATGAGACGTGAGCGCTCTGCACAATCCCGTCATTTTCAACGGTCTGGGATTGGGTAGCAAAGATGACATGACCAATCGCAACCGTGGAAATGTGTGCTTGCCCTCCAAAGTTCATTGTGGGAATACTAACAGGTCTCAAACCATCCTCCTCTAGCTCAGGATCACAGGCCTGATATCTCAGACTTTGAGCGCTGGTATTATAACTTTGGATCATACCGTAAGTCTTTTTCTCTTCTTTTGATACGGGACTAACAAGTCTTGGGAGTCAGTTTTGTATTTTCATTTCAGAAGAGTTATATGGAATCACAGGAGTGCCAAAATTAGAAGGAAATATAAAGAGAATCAATATTAAAAATATATACAAATTTAGTCGTATTCTTTTTCCATTTTGTCTTTGCTTTTTCTGTATTGTCTTAGTCTTTTCCATTTCTTCTAGTGAAAGCAAAACAATGACCCGCCCACAGCAAATTTCTGCCTTGTCCCATCCAGCTGCTTCTCTCAGCAGCTTTGACATGGACTCCATCGTGTAAGACGTTTGTGCAAAGTATGTGCATGGTGGCGTGATAGTTACTACAGTTACTTCCTGTCCGTGACATTTTTTTTCCAGTCACCCACACTGTGACCTGCATTTATACATAGCTACTATACTACTACACGACTACATGGTCACTGCAAGCAGGAATTGTGTGATCAGGTATGGACTACTCACAATGGCATAATGGCAAAGGCTGTGCGCAGGTCATTGTTTTGCCTTCGCTTTTACTGGAGCTTGTGAGGAACAAATGGAACACACAAAGACCAAACAGGGAAATCAACGACAAAATGAAAAAAATCAAACAATACTAAAAAAGCAATGACACAATGAAGAATATGTATATTCTAGATGTACATTTGTATATTTAAAAAAAAAAAAATTTTATAAAAATTACAAAAATAATACAATTTAAATTTAGAAAAAATAAAAATACAAAAAAAAAGAAACAAATAAATGTAAAACCACATTTATAAATGATCACGTTTGTTCACCATGCTTTTTCAAACATTTTTTTACTTACAACATGTCGTGCGTTTATAAGAGTACTTGACAGGATGCTTGATATCTTTCCATTTGGCATGTTGGGATTTGTTTCAGGGGTTGGTGAAATGGTCACTTAAAAGCATCCTAATTTGGTGCTATAATTATGCTGTTATCCGTTTACAGAGTGCAGTACATGCCAAGTCAAGAAATGCCTGGTGGGAAACATTGGGGTTGTCTACTAAGTGTAACAAAATGTTTATTATTGCAGTTTTCAGTGGTGTGTAACTGATAATACCCAATAATAGTACAGTTTTTTTAGGTATATATTTTTTTACTTGGACATGTTTTGACTGTCATCTTCAAAAGGGGCGTGGCCAACTGGGTGGACCTGTCAAGTGTATCGAGTTGGCCACGTCTCGGAAGTACAGCTGACAAGATAGAGGTCACATTGGTCAGGTGACCTCGTTTAGACAGTAATGAAGTGTTGATTATTTCATGGGATAGTCAATCTACACCGCTATAGCTGTACACAGACTACTCCATAGTGTGAAAATAGTATTGTCCTTTGGGAAGACTTAATAAAAATGTTTGCTCAAATGTGAGGGGCGTACTCAATTTTGGGTGATACTGTTACAATGTAGAGTAACTTGTTACTAAGCTACCTAACTACAACATTTTTGTGTGCTAAGAACAGTAGTTTAACAACAGAGCGTGCTTGTCATCATATGCTTTTATATTTGGATTACAAGTTTATTGAAGACAACGGTACAGACTTACATCAAGCATACGCTTTAGTGTGAAGTCCTCCTTGCCGCAGAGTCGTGCTAGACATGTTATTGCTCATTTAGTTCCCAGCACAAAAAGAACGTAATTACATTTTCCAACGTGCCAGAACGACTCCCGTAAGTGCGATGAGGGCAAAGTCATTTCATTTGTTTATAGGTTCAGTTCTGGCTTGTTGGCAAGGCCCAAACAGCCCTCACTGACCGATTACAGGTTGTAGCTCCATCTCTTTGATGATACCCAGGAAAATAAATCTGAAAAGAAAGCAAATTCCTTCCCAGCGTGCACCACTAAAACCCTAGCAGATGAGAGGGGGAGCCAGTGGGAGAGAGTTCTGTTTGGCATGGACTGCGTGTCAAAGTGGCGTGACAGTTGAGCATGTGTTCTTTTTAGTGTCCCGAGCCGCTGACTTGGAGGGCAACCGCCAAGCGCCGCTGGATACAACCCATACAAGAGGTGAGTTGTGGTCAGTGTGGCTGCAAACACCTGCTTGTATTCAGTCAGGCATCAGCTGGCACACACGTCCACGAAGCTCATTCGGCGTGACAGATTTTCACGCCAAGCCCTTTTTGCATCGTAAGCACGACTGGTAGTGACTTGCTTGTATGCTATCGTCTGTGCAGTGGAGACAGTGGATGCATGGAGACCAGATGCAAACCTCTATGAATCAGGTGAGATTTCAGTCAATACGTTTAGCTCTGCCTCTCAGTGGATCTGCCGCGGCACCAAGTAAGTCCCCATCATAGACTATTAAATACAAACCGAGCTGAGGTTATCCGGGGAAAACATCTGGCTTTGTGGCCTGCCTGTAATTGAAGGGATGTTGAGATAATGTCAAACAGCATGATGGCTGGAGGATAAAAGCGGCCCCATTTGCTATCATGTTTACGGAAAGCACATGCTGGAAAGTGGACAGCAGCTGCCTTTGTGGGACAGCCCATGACAAAATAGCCTTTTTGTTTGTTTTTCTGACTTTTTCACTCGTGTCTGATCAACATCAACATTTCCATTCGTTGATGAGGGTCACATGTCACTGGTCACATGTTACATAGCATCAACGACTTCTAGTATCTCTGGTTCCTGTCTCAACACTTTAAGACAGCAGATGATAGTTAGCATTTTAAAAATCCTTCCTTTCCATTCCTTTTTGGATCAAACTTTGGTTCATATCAGTGTCTCTGGTTTTAGTCAGAACTACATTTTTGTCAAAGATAGCAGATGTTTGTTGAGCAGGTTTAAAATGTTTTCCTGAAGATGGTGAACCTAAATGTTGTCTTTTAATGCATCTTCTGAATGTCATATACTTGTATTTTGGTTCATTTAGCCATTTGTATGCTTGAAAATGCTTAATTTGGGCATGCAATGTGTGCAGTTTGCTCCAATATGCATTTTCTTGCCAATATCAGGCTGATTTGAACCATGAAACAGCATGATCGAATGTATTCTTTTTGAAAAACCTTAAAACACAAATCACAAAGTTTCATTAGATTTAACTTTTTCATTCATCAGCTTAAATGACCAAATATGGTTCCTTGCTTTATAAGTGTAAAAAAGGCCATTTCCTGAATTCTAGGTCAAACTCTGTGTTTTTAAAAATGTATTTACAGGCTTCAAGGTGAGAGAGCAGGCACCGGCACCGAGAGCACCAGAACCTGTGTCCCAGGGAGACCCAGGTACAAGGGGTGGGGCAAAATACTAAAGAAAACCAGGGTGTTATTGTATACAACAGGCATGTCAAATATATATGGAACTGTTGTGAAAGAGTTTTCCTATCAGTCACACAACTATTAGAATTGCTTTTGTCGCTGTGTATGCTGTGTTTGATGTTATTACCTGTGAAAAGGAATTTGATTGGAGGTCACTCTGTGATTGGCACCCTAGCTCAACATGTCCCACCTTCCCTTGATTATGCTGTATCACAGCTTGAAAATGTAAGCGCAAACTAGCAACTTTGGATGTCCAAGAAGCCAAAGACATGCACAAAACTATTACATTTTAGCTTTTTATTTCTATATATTTGCACGAGATACAGACGACACAATCCTACTCATAAAAAAACGTGTCTTTTCAAAATGCAGTGTGACTTTTCTTCTGTTTTTTTATACATTTTGTTTATTGTCCTTAACGTCTTTTGCTAATAAAACATGTGAAAGCATAACTTACACTGTTCTATTGGTATTGAAAAGAAGCTGGTAGTGTTTATGCAGATTGAAGACATTCCAGCAGCATCTTAGTCAGGTTGTAGCATTGTTTGCCCTGTGAGTGAAAACCCAGCTGGTGCCTTGGTGGTGTCGTGTTAAATTTGGGGGGACTTTTATTGTAAACTTTCATCCATCATTACAGTTAGCATGAAATTGTGTTATGCGAAAAAAGTTATGAAAAGTGGCTATAAAGATGTATCTTAAATAAATCTGTTTGCTATGTGACTTTTATAAAACACAAATTGGATGGATTCTGAACAAATTATGGCAACATGTTAGAAATATAAGTTCTGTGTGAACGCTTCATGTTCTCCCTTTGCTTGCATGGGTTCACTGCGATATTCTTCCACATCCAAAAACATTCATGTTGAGTTCATTGCAGTGTGTGAACGGTTGTTTGTCTTTATATGTGCCCTGTGATTGACTGACTACCAGTTCAGGCTGTACCACACCTCTCACACAAAGTCAGCTGGGACAGTCTCCAGCTCAGGTGTAGGTCTACCACCACTGTAACAGTAGCTTAAAAGCACAGATTGTACAAAATATGTTTTTGTGTTATTTGTTTTGTCTACAATTTTGCCTTGGTTTTGGTAGTTTGGTAGGTTATTTCACTTAAACTAGTCAGTTTGCCCTGTCCTGTATCATTCTGCAAAATGGAGTGTCCAAACAAAGCACCAATTATGTTGCTGACTCACTTCTTGTGAATTTTTTTATTGAGGGCAATTGCAAAATAACCTGCCATGGGGACAAAAAGTTGCTAGTGCCAGCACTTTAATAAAGAAGGTGAGAAACACTATTAAATTTCATCTTGCCAAGATGTACAGCAAGCTGCAATCCACAATGGGTTCTATCCATTTGTCATTTATGAATGTTGGGTATTTATAAAATATCCATTCATCCATCCATTTTCTACACCGCTTATCCTCATTAGGAAAAGCGGTATGCTGGAGCCTATCCCAGGTGACTTTGGGCGGGAGGGCTACACCCTGGACTGGTCGCCAGTCAATCGCAGGGCCAACATACAAACATTCACACTCACATTCACACTCTAATGGACAATTTAGAGTGGCCACTTAACCTAACATGCATGTTTTGGAATGTGGGAGGAAACCGAAATACCCGGAGAAAACCCACACACGCACGGGGACAACATGCAAACTCCACACAGGGATTTGAACCCTGAACCTCCTGACTGTGAGGCCAACATGCTATTTATAAAACATATTCTATGTTAATATATGTGTGTGTCTGGAACTGATTTATTAGATTTACTTAATTTCCTTTGATAAAAATGATCTCAGTTGTCATATGTTTTGTTTTTTGTCTGACCTTTTGGAACAAAACGACAAAAGCGGTATAGTTTTCACAATTACGAGCTAAACTCTATAAAAATTCACATTCGTTCTCTTTGGACCCAAACAAAGTAACTGACGCTCATGACTGCAGCACTTACACATACACAAAAGCAGTCTCAGAGAAGCGACCAACAATTTCCACTCACGTTGGTGTTATGGTGGGGTATACATTCAATGATATCGTGAGTAGCTATCATTGCTAGAATTGCTATCATTTGCTGACAACAAAGAATGCGTGTGCATGCGTTATGGTAGCCTTCTTTATGTTCTCAAAGTAGGAAGAGGGGGAAGATAATGCTTGAACAGTTGAATGTTGGCAGTAACAAGGAAGCTGGGGAACCTGTTGCATGCAATCCCTTTAATATGAATAATGCTGCTGTCCAATGGACAACAAGAAAATATCCATCCTTGCTTCTTGTCACATGACCAAAAACTGTTTTTCAATGAAATTTCTGTCCCTTAGACTGCAAGGTTGACTTGGTCTTCCTGATGGATGGGAGCTGGAGCATTGGGAAGCGTCGCTTTAAGATCCAGAAGGACTTCCTGGCTGAGGTGGCCCAGGTCATCGATGTTGGTGTGGCTGGACCCATGATGGGTGTCATCCAATATGGGTCAGCTATCGTCTATCCTGCGTTAAGAGACATTTTCAGATCAAATTAAATCTCACGTGAGCGTGTGTGGCGTGCAGGGACGACCCAGTGACAGAGATCAGCCTAAAGAGCTACTCGAACTCCAGAGACGTGAAAACGAGCATCGCTAAGATCGCGCAGAAGGGAGGCCACTCCAATGTGGGTGAGTGGCAGCTGCTGCACGCAAAGTGTGAAAGTGTTATTGTTTGCTTTATGAGCCAGGCGCATTTTCACACGCAAGGATAGAATTAGAGCTAAATTTGCTGCAGGACGCTGTTTGCTAAATTACAGTCCTGCATCTGTAAACTGTGTTTTTCTTTGCCTCTGAAAGAAATACCAACTTGGGGAGAAGTTAGGGGGGGTTAGACAGAGGGGTGGTCTTGAGAGAAAGCGGTATGTGTTCACTACCACGTGTGGCTTTTTGGTCAGCTTAAAATGTTGCACACCAGTACAAATAGCATTGTTTGTGTTTGCTCACTCTCTAATCATGCAATAGTGTGAGATGTTATAAAAGTCACCAACAGAGTGTCTCCTGTCCTGCAATTTTTAGACCAGCAGGCAGCCTTTGACATGGCAAATGACAGGATATCATGCACTGTATATTTTATAGACATACTAGTGTGCGCTTGTATAGAAGATATGCATGTGATTATAGTTGTTATGTCTCATATATAGTGGCTGTTTGCATAATGGTCAGGAGACTGGCAATACCCCCAAACCTCAAGTATTTGACAAACTGAGGTTCTTTTTAGCTACGGCTTGAGCAGCTTGATAAGTTGTTGTACAATTTCAGTCCCTTGCTATAAATCTATAGTTCTTTTTATTCACTGCTTTGGAAACAACACATGTTTCATTCATACCTGCTGTGCACGGTTGTGTTGCTGCCCCCTTGCGTTTAAACAGGGAAGGCCCTGTCCTACATCAACAAGTTCTACTTCAGTGATGCCAACGGGAACCGAGGAGGAGCTCCCAACGTGGCCGTGGTGCTGGTGGACGGCTGGCCCACAGACAAGGTGGAGGAGGCGTCCCGGCTAGCGAGGGAGTCCGGCATCAACATATTTTTTGTCACCATCGAGGGTCCCGACAACAATGAGAAGCAATATCTGGTTGAGGCCAATTTTGTGGACAAGGTAGGGACACATTAAGGGTCATGCTTGGCTTGGTTAAAGCCAACTTTGGTGCATTTGCTGGTTGGATTGTCAAATGTTATCCCTTGGTGGGCACCAAACCAGAAGCTGCTGCGGTTTGGGTCACAAGTCAAGAGGAATATATTTGTACATCAGCAGTTCACATCAGGGGTTATCTCAACATGCAGCAGGTTTAGAACCACACTCCTTACACTGTACATTAACCCCGCAACTTACCTGGGGGCCGCTGGAGAAGTCTGAGCTTTATCAAGTATTCCACAAAAGAACGTGGCTGGGAGTGCTTCCAGCGTCCCAGCATGCTTTGTAAAAAGTTGTTAAAAGTTATGTGTTTAGAGCTAAGGTAGTTGTTTATGGTATTTTATTTTTATTATTATTCATTCATTCATTCATTTTCTATACCGCTTATCCTCATTAGGGTCACGGGGATGCTGGAGCCTATCCCAGCAGACTTTGGGCGAGAGGCGGGGTACACCCTGGACTGGTCGCCAGTCGATCGCAGGGCACATATAGACAAACAAACATTCACACTCACATTCATACCTACGGACAATTTAGGGTCGCCAATTAACCTAACATGCATGTTTTTGGAATGTGGGAGGAAACCGGAGTACCCGGAGAAAACCCACACACGCACGGGGAGAACATGCAAACTCCACACAGAGATGCCCAACGGAGATTTGAACCCAGGTCTTCCAGATCTCCTGACTGTGTGGCCAATGTGCTAACCACTCAGCCACCGTGCGGCCCGTTATTATTATCATTATTATTATTATTATTACTATTAGGGGTGTCCTGATACAGTCTTTCCACTTTTGAGCTGATACCAATATTGCAGCCTTCAATATTGTCTGAAACTTATTTTACTGCCACACCAGCACAAATCATAGGTACTTTTATTTATATATAGTTTCTCAAGCGATATTACACAGAGGAAAACAATCCGCAACAGTAGGTATGAGAAAAGGGACCCCTTTACTTTTTTAAGTATGTGGGGTATAGGACATTGTAGTGGCGCATAACATAGCGAGGTTTGAGGTGCTTATTTCAGTGTTGAAAAGCCGACTTTTCTCTCCACCAACAGGGACTGGTCATCTTTCTGATGTACCTAATAACTCCCGTGAGTTTTGCACAAGTTTTGCACTCAGCTGCCAAGTCTTTTTTGGACTTCAACAAAAGATACACACGGCCGACATCACTCCTACTCCTTACCTAACACGCCAGCACACACTGTTGTTGTGAGCACGTCAGCTATCTGGCAGAGATGGAATTTGGTGCTCGTATCGGAGTGCCGTTATCGGAAATTTTAGATGCAGGCCGATATAATCCGATACTCGTTTTTTCTGATTGGTTCAGTGCCACATTAAAGAGTTTTTTCCCTTAAGATATGCATCTACAGTATATATGCAGCTACAATGTTCATTATTGTCACACTGACTTGCCCTCTTGTCTCCAAAATGTGCAAAACGTCCTCCACATGCTTATCACCCGATTCACACTTTGGGTGTCCAGGCCACCCTTCACTGTCTTGGTCCCCCCCCCCCCGCATATGTACTTTCCTACATTACCTCATTTTAACATGTTTAGTCATATAGTCATTTTTGCAAAAACCTTCTGTTTTGGATATTCATTTGTTTCCTTGCATTAAAAGGTAAAATACATTAAAAAATGTTTTAAATTGTACCTCATTATTCTCAAAGAAGTTGTCTTGACTATTTTGGATCAAGCATCAGATTATCCCTTGACATGAAATGTGTCCTGTGGTCCCGCAGGCTGTGTGTCGCACAAACGGCTTCTTCTCCATGCCCGTGTCCAGCTGGTTTGCTCTGAGAAAAGCCGTGCAGCCGCTGGTGAAGCGAGTGTGCGACAGGGACCGACTGGTTTGCAGCAAAACCTGCCTCAACGCCAACGACATCGCCTTCGTCATCGATGGCTCCAGCAGTGTCGGTACGGGCAACTTCCGTACCGTGCTGCAGTTCGTGGCCAACATCACACGAGAGTTCGAGATCTCGGACACGGACACGCGAGTGGGCGCCGTGCAGTACACCTACGAGCAGAGGCTGGAGTTCGCCTTCGGTCAGCACAACAGCAAGGCCGAGCTGCTCAACGCCATCAAACGCATCGACTACTGGAGCGGAGGGACCAGCACGGGAGCCGCCATCACCTACACCGCAGAGCAACTCTTCAGCAAGTCCAAACCCAACAAACGCAAGATCATGATTGTTATCACAGATGGACGCTCCTACGATGATGTCAGAGCACCTGCACTGGCTGTCCATAGTCAAGGTGAAGACTTGTCTCTCACTTTTCACATTTTTTATCCATCCCAAAAAGTACCAGTCCTTGTAAAGAGGACCACAGATAGTAATAAAACACGTTGACTAAGACGTTTCCAGGAGACGGACAAAAAGACAAGTTAGAGCAGGGGTGTCTAAAGTCCAGGGAGCCATTTATGCCCCGCGGCTTTTTTTTTTATTGGCCCTCAGCACATTCTAAAAATATAAATGAACAAGTAAGTCGATTACAAGTTGTAATCTAACAAAAAAAACATAGTTTAGCAACAATAATGTTGCAATATTTAGAGAAAAAAAAATGTTATTAGTACCACAAAGTTTAAATATTAAAGAAAAAAGTCCTAGTATTAGTAGTAGTAAACATACGAAACAACACAAAAACAAAACAAAACAAAATAAAGAAGTTACAATATTTTAGCCCCTCCGTGAATCACCACCTTATCGTGGTGGAGGGGTTTGAGTGCCCGAGTGATCCTAGGAGCTATGTTGTCGGGGGCTTTATGCCCCTGGTAGGATCTCCCAAGCCAAAAAGGTTCTAGGTGACGGGCCAGACTAAGAGTGATTCAGAAGACCCTATGAAGAAGATCAAGAAGAGTGA
The DNA here is from genome assembly GCA_024372805.1 of Oostethus manadensis. Classification (NCBI taxonomy): domain Eukaryota; kingdom Metazoa; phylum Chordata; class Actinopteri; order Syngnathiformes; family Syngnathidae; genus Oostethus; species Oostethus manadensis. The sequence goes on from QODF01000041.1 coordinate 3,854,339, forward strand.
TCGCACCTCGCCCGGACGTGGGATACCGGGGCCTCACCCTGGAGCCAGGCCTAGGGGAGGGGCTCGCAGGCGAGCGCCTGGTGGCCAGGCCTTCACCTGTCGGGCCTGGCCGGGCCTAGCCCGAAGAAGCCACACGGGAACTCCCCCCTGCAAATCCACCACCGGCACGGGCAAGCATAAGGGTGCGGTGCTTTGTGATTTGGGCAGTGGTCGAGGCCGGGTCTCCGGGCGACCTGGTCTTCGTCGGCCAAATCTGGTTCTTGGGACATGGAATGTCACTTCTCTGGTATGGAAGGAGCCCGAGCTTGTGAAAGAGGCGGAGACATTCCGACTAGATATAGTCGGACTCACCTCAACCCACAGCTTGGGCTCTGGAACCAAATTCCTTGAGAGGGGCTGGACCTTGTCTCGAACATAAGGATGTCCATAAGTGCACTTGGCACCAGGACACCCTAGGTCACAGGTCTGTGATTGACTTTGTGGTCGTATCATCAGACCTGCGTCCGCATGTTCTGGACAAGCGGGTGAAGAGAGGAGCTGAGCTGTCAACTGACCACCACCTGGAGATGAGTTGGATAAGATGGCATAAGATGGGAAAGATGCCGGACAGACCTGGTAGTCCCAAACGCGTAGTGAGGGTGTGCTGGGAACGTCTGGCAGAGTCTCCCATTCGTCGAGTCTTCAACTCTCATCTCAGCTTCGCCTGCATCTCAAGGGAGGACCGGGATATTGAGTCCGAATGGGCCGTATTCCGTGCCTCCATTGCTGAGGGAGCCAGCCGTAGTTGCGGCCGCAAGGTGGTCAGTGCCAGTCGTGGTGGCAAGCCCCGAACCCGATGGTGGACACCGGGGGTTAGGGCTGCTGTCAAGCTGAAGAAGGAGTCCTATCAAGCATGGATGGCTTGCGGGACTCCTGAAGCAGCTGACAGGTACCAGCAGGCCAAGCGGTGGTCGAGGCAAAAACTCGATTGTGGGAGGAGTTCGTTGAGGCTATGGAGCACGGCCTTCGGTCGGCCTCGAAGAGGTTCTGGCAAACCGCCCGACACCTCAGAAAGGGGAAGCAGCCCCCAGTTCACACTGTTTACAGTGCGAACGGGGGCTTGCTGACCTCGACTGTGGATATAGTTGGTCGGTGGAAGGAATACTTCAAGGCTCTTCTCAATCCCACTGACATACCTTTTGTAGAGGAAGCAGAGCCTGAGAATACGTACGTGGACAGTTCTATCACCGTGGCTGAGGTAATTGGGGTAGTTAAATCACTCCCCAGTGGCAAAGCTTCGGGGGTAGACGAGTTCCGCCCCGAATTCCTCAAGGCTCTGGATGTTGGGGGACTGTGTTGGTTGACACGCCTCTACAACATTGCACGGAAGTCAGGAAGAGTACTTCTGGACTGGCAGACCGGGGTAGTGGTCCCCATTTTTAAAAAGGGTGATCGGAGGGTGTGTTCCAACTTTAGGGGGATCACACTCCTCAGCCTCACTGGGAAAGTCTACTCCAGGGTTCTGGTTCAATCGAACCTCGGTTACAGGAGCTGCAATGTGGTTTTCCTACCGGTCGCGCAACACTGGACCAGCTCTACACCCTTGCAAAGGGTACTGGAGGGTATGTGGGAGTTTGCCCAACCGGTCTACATGTGCTTTGTGGCCTTGGAAAAGGCATTTGACCGTGTCCCTCGTGCTGTCCTTTGGGGGGTGCTCCGGGAGTACGGAATTGGTGGCCCGCTACTACGTGCCATTCCGTCATTGTACAATCGAAGCAGGAGCCTGGTTCGCATTGCCAGCAGTAAGTCGAGCTTGTTTCCGGTGAACGTTGGCCTCTGCCAAGGCTGCCCTTTGTCACCGATTCTGTTCATAATCTTCATGGACAGAATTTCTAGGCGCAGTCAAGGTGTTGAGGGAGTCCAGCTTGGTGACCTTAGGATCTCGTCTCTGCTATTTGCAGACGATGTGGTCCTTATGGCCTCATCAGGCTGTGACCTTCAGCGTTTACTGGAGCGGTTTGCAGCTGAGTGTGAAGCTTCTGGGATGAGACTCAGCACCTCCAAATCCGAGGCCATGGTTCTCAGTCGGAAACGGGTGGACTGTACCCTCCGGGTTGGGAGTGAGGTCTTGCCTCAGGTGGAGGAGTTCAAGTATCTCGGGTTCTTGTTCACGAGTGAGGGAAGGTTGGAGCGTGAGATCGACAGACGGATCGGTGCAGCATCTGCAGTAATGCGGTCGCTGTACCGGACCGTCGTGGTGAAGAGAGAGCTGAGCCGGAAGGCAAAGCTCTCTGTTTACCGATCGATCTACGTTCCCACCCTCACCTATGGTCATGAGTTATGGGTCATGACCGAAAGAATGAGATCGCGGATACAAGCGGCGGAAATGAGTTTCCTTCGTAGGGTGGCTGGACTCACCCTAAGAGATAGGGTGAGGAGCTCGGCCATCCGGGAGGAGCTCAGAGTAGAGCCGCTGCTCCTTCACATCGAGAGGAGCCAGTTGAGGTGGCTCGGGCATCTAGTCCGGATGCCTCCCGGGCGCCTCCCTGGTGAGGTGTTTCGGGCATGCCCAGCCGGGAGAAGGCCCTGGGGAAGACCTAGGACACGCTGGAGGGACTATGTCTCACAGCTGGCCTGGGAACGCCTTGGTGTCCTCCCGATGGAGGTGGAAGAGGTTGCCGAAGACCGGGAAGTCTGGACTTCCCTACTGAAACTGCTGCCCCCGCGAAGAAAATGGAATGGAATGGAACGGAACAATATTTTAGAAATGAAGTCATAATATTACAAGAAAGAAGGTTAAGAAAGTTTATAATAGTTGGAAAATGTTAAAAAAAAGCCCAAAAAACAGTCGTAATTTTACAACAATAAAGTCAAAATATTACAACATAAAAGGTCGATTCCAATGTGAAAAATACATACAGTAATTTTATCACAACAATGCTGCAATATTGTAAGGAAAAAATGTCCTTTTAGTATGATAAAGTGTGAAGTATTAAAAAAAAGACGTAAATGTATGATAAACAAAATGAAATTGTAATTTTTTAGAAAAGTAGGTTGGAGGAAAAAGTTACAATATTATGGGAATAAAACCATAACATTACACATCGAACATTTACAAGAAGAAAGTTGAAGTAGCTGGAAAATTAAAAAAAACGAAAAAAATAACAAAATATATTTGCAAAATATAATGTAATATGTAATATAATGTTGTTTTTAAGTGGTAATATGAGAAACAAAACAAAATGCATTTGCAATATTTGGAAAATTATGTTTGGGGAAAGTTAATAATGTGTAAATAAAGTCAAACTATTACAAGAAGAAAGTTACGAAGATTATTTGAGAAGAAAATTGAAATAATTGGAGGGAAAACTAACACCAACAGCAGCAATAACTTATTGGTGATAATCAAGAAATGACATGTGTTTGTTTGTATGTTACTGTAAGGTTGTTATTTTCCGCCACACAGAGATGCCCAAACAGAGATTGAAACGAGTCTTTGAATTTTGCCTTTAATTTCCTTGTAATGGAGAAGATGTCATAAATAATTGTCCAGTTCCTAGATGTCCTTGGTAACAAGTACTTTGGTTTCCTCCGATCCTCTGTCTAACTGTTGGTCATGTTTGGCTGGGAGAGGGAGGCAGGTATCATACATCGTGTTTTTGCCTGCCTGTGTTTAACCATTTTGCTGTTGCAGGCGTGATTGCCTACTCCATCGGCATCGCGTGGGCCGCCCAGGATGAGCTGGAGTACATCGCCACCGACCCGGACAAGGAGCACTCCTTCTTTGTGGATGAGTTTGACAGTCTGTACAAATTTGTGCCCAAGATCGTCCAAAACATCTGCGAGGAGTTCAACTCCCAGCCCAGAAACTGAGGACAGGTGTAACAGGGTTCCGGGCGTCTTGGTCCTGGGTTGTCCTAAAGAAACACTGACTGTAAATTTACTCTTTCTGTTGGCCACATGTGCCACATTAGCTGCAGCTCCCCATATTTGAACAGGGAGGGATGTTCATTTAAGTGAGGATCGGGGAATTCCGACAGAACAAATCTTTGAAAATCAGTATTTGTTCCCAAATCTAGCAGTGGTGCTGATGAGAAAGAGACTGAGTGATGTTTGTCATATGTGCACGAACAGTAACAAGCTAAATCAGGGGTGTCCATAGTGCAGCCTGGGGGCCTTTTGCTACCCATGACACATTCCAAAAATAAAAATTAATAATAGAACTTAATGGAAAGATCAACAGTAAATTCACAAGAAGAAAAATATCAAACTATTAATAATAGAGAAAGTAAAATTGTAACTGTAATTGTAACAAGAAAGTTGTAATATCAAGGGGAAAAATAACATCATTATATTATCAACAATTGAAAATATTAAAGAAAATGTGTTTAAAGTTCAACATCAATCAACAAACAGTGCGGTAGTTTTTAAGTTGCAAAATAAGTCTTATTGAGTATAACGTAAAAATATTATGGTAATAATATTTCATTATAATGACGAGAAGAGAATTTATAAGGAGAAATAGTTAGTGAATTGAAAAAAAAAGGAAATTAAACAGTTTTTAAGAGAATAAACTTGTAATGTTATGATGAAAAGTAGTGCTATTTCGTAGCATGCAGATGAAATATAAAAAATACAGTGTGTATACTGTATATAAGAAAAAAAAATTAGGTTGTATTTGTTTTATAAGGTTAGGGGGAAAAAATTATAATATTATGGGAATAACGTCACAATAATATAGAAGAAGAAAATTTACAAAAGAAAAATAGACAAACAGCATATAAAGGGGGAAAAAAAACTAAGACCAAAGTTCATGCTAATAAGCTTTTTCACACAAATCAGAGATGCAAATATATATGCAGGGTGGGCCAAAAGTAGGGTACAGTTAACACTTAGACATTTTAAATTTCCTAGATATTTATACATTTATCTACATACATTATATTTACATATTAGACATTTTTATTAAATATTTAAACTCAAGTGCGCAAATAAATGTAAATACTTGTCTAATAAATGTAAAATGTCAAAGTGTTAACTGTAAGCCAACTTTTGGCCCACCTTGTATAACTTCCAAAGTGGCCCTGGAATCCTCTCATTTTTCAGGATATGACCCTCTGGAAAAAGTTTGGACACCCTTGGTTTAAATGCTTTTTTTTTTTTAATAATCAGGATCAGCTATACTGTAGAACATAAACACAAAAATAATTCAGCTTACCAGACCGCTGAAATCCTCCTGGCTTCATCCTGTCAGCATAAACATGCAACAATTTCCATTCTTCTTTCAGCATTTTGCTACTAAAAATTAAAAATTGTTTTTTTTACTACTTGTAAACTTAAAAACCTTGCGATTTGTGTCCACGATAACAAGTGGCTTTTCATATGTAAAAAAGAAACGCTCCGAAAACCTTTTTTTTCATATGTCAGGGTATTTGTGGGGTCTGAAAAAGTTTAAAATCTAATTAGAGTTTAAGACCTTAATAAAATGTCTAAAATTCTTTTAAAATCTAAGAAAATGTTGACATTTAAATTGTTGTGGATGGAGTAACATAGACTATGTGGAAACCCATTTCCAAAGCCACTGAAGGAAAATATCCCAATGGTAAATCAGTTATGAAATATTGAAAATGGTCCATCATGTCCTTTTTTGCCAGTATGGATGCTTAAATTGCATTCTAAATTTGACTTGTTGAAACCTGCACAGACCCTAGTATGTCATATTCTAATTAAACTCCCAATTGTAATACCAACAGCTAAAAGCATTTGTCATTCATTGCAAAAGTTGGTCACATCACGTATTTGTGAGCTGCTGGTTGCTAGGCAGAGTTGGTATTGGTTCAATTATAACTGCCCCACATGCCAGTGGGGAAAAAGCCTATGAATCATGTTGATGTTTTTGTCTGTATGAAATATAAAAACAGTGCCCTCTGAAGGGACAAGCCTCTCGCTCACGTTCATTCAGAATATAAGACACAATTTACCTACAGTAATCCCTCGCCACTTCCAAATTCAAATTTTGCTGCTTCTTGAGTTTTTTAACAATGCGTGAAGAAATCATGATGTTTCATGGTTGAATGCGGCCTCGTATTGGTAAAAACAAATGCATATTAGCTTCCCGACGTGGCGTAAACAACATTGGACAACTCCGGTAAGCAAACATCTGAGAAATACTTGGCTCGAGGAACTCCACAAGTTTGATGAATCCGGCAGGAGTGCATTTTCCGCCAAGGAGTCTCCTGTGGATACTACCGCGTCTGCCTATCGTTATTTCCGCATTTTTTTTACATTTCCGCTGAATGTTTTGTCTGAAACTATGCTCTCAAAATGTTCTAATGACCAAATCATGCAGTCTGTGGGCCAAACACTACCAAAGGTTATTCCCTGGGATTTGGTTTGACCAGTAAAACGAGTCGTACAATTCCGTGGAGCACATGAATGAGGCATCTTTTTTGCTCTTATTCTTGTCACATCCGATGCGGCGGCTACATTGACGTATTTGCAGCGCTCGATGCAGCATCTACGGTACATATTTAAGTCTATGCACTATGCCACTCTGCATTAGCGGTGTTTTGACAACCCACCACGTCCTGCCACACTGACCACTGTTAAGCAAAGGATTGGCTCAAGTACGTCCTGCGTGTTGACTGACATGGCGAGCACTCGTTGCTGCACACACACAGGTGTTCAAAATCATAAACTTTGCATAGGAACACGCCCGCAAATTACAGATGCCCGACATCTCCTGGTGTAAAGAATAAACTACAAAGGCATCATATTAGCAGCAAATTCAGCAATGCTGCGATTCGGCGCTTACAGGGCTATATCAATTTTCATTATAGGGGAAAAAAACTATACCACTATTGACCAATATTACATTTTTATGCCACCGATATTATTGAACCTTTTCTAAACACAAGGCACTCAAGAGACATTCAAAGACCCTGTGACATGTAGCAGTCTACACTGGCCACTAGGTGTCACTCATGTTACTGTAATGCTCGGCGAGACGCACAAGCACCGGACTTGATTGCCGAAACAGACTTTTATTGCAGGTTTGAATTATCTCACTGCGAGGCACAATAATCCTTTTATTTCATGTCTACAGGGCTTTAGTAATGTTAAAAAACATATTTAGTAAGTAATAAACAGGTTTTCTCTACCTACAGAAATATTCCACTAATATTGATTCCTATATCCTGGAAATTAATTTGTCTGGAACCAATTATCGCGATAAACAAAGGATTAGCTTACAGTATATATAGCATTGCTACGTAACTTCCTGTTCATATTGGGTATTCTATTCAAAAGTGGTACCAACATGGCTGTCCAACAGAAAGCAACCTAACTTGGATGTGGTGATTGCAGAAGGAAATGTACAAATAAGCACACACAGTACTTCCTTATTTGGCTTCTTTGATTATGCTACTTTTATATCAAACTCTCAAGTGTTTTTCTTCCCCTCTGAAATGATGCATTTTCTTCCTAAAAGGAGAGATTTGTCAGTAGGGACTGTGTGGTTCTTGTGTGGCTGTCGGCATGACTGGTTGTTGGAATGAGGCTTTATGTGCACTGCATGACTTCTTTCTTTCACAGCACAGCGTATTTATGATTTTCTCCAAGTCAAATTTGTACACATTCACATCAAAGCATTTGCTAAGAATAATTTTTTTTGCAGTTTTTGTAAAATAAAGACAAGGTGATCGTTGTGTGTGATGACAATGATTGACACCAGAGCCAATTGGATAATTTACAGCAGGTTTTATTTTGAGCATTGCTTTGATTTACAAACCAGTGACTGAGAAAATGGCTCGTTTGATGCTGCACTCTTCATCAATTTGATTCGTCTCTCCTCACAGTTACAGTAAGATTAGAACAGGTAATTTCACCTCACACCGTGTTAAATGGCGAATGTATTATTTGAGAGTCCTAAGTACTGCACTAAGTTCCTGCTAAACACTGGACTACTGTCAATATCTGGACATGACACATCACGTAATCGAGCATGTCCACACAATTGGGACGGGGGACTACAAACAGTACAAGCCATTCAATTGGAACAAGAGCAAACTGGCCAAGATCAGTGAGTTATTCCTAAAATGGACATCAATAACCAACCTTTCAATGGTAATTGTAGGACAACCAAAAATGGTTTACTTTAGACACAAATGTTTGTACGTTAATCTTACTTGTCAACTGTACAATAATCTACCAAACAGACAATATAATCTATCTGCTCTGCGTCACTCTACCAGGTTTGCAATGAAATGCACAAAACTGATTCCCCAAATACATTTATCAAAAAGGAGCACTCAAACTCACACTGCACAGTTAATTTTAAGACTGAATATATATTTTGTCTATTATAAGCATGTCATTTTACACCCCATGTTAAAATCAGCAACCAGATTTATGTGTCTGTCGTCCGCTCCCTCCCTGTTCCCCCAAAACAAGCTTGTTAAAATAACATTACCTGATGCCTTTTAAAGCAAAGGCACATTTGTCCCAACAAGTGTTTTTATCAGGAAAATAAAAGGCAGACCAGCAAGCAGAGTCAGTCAGGGAAGAGAAGGAGAAAACAAAACCTAAGGTGTGTGTCTGATGAGGGAAAGGCCTGAGGGGTGTGGTCTGAAATTGAGGAGCAGAAGACCAGCTTGAAACCTTCTTTCTCCACTCCACACACGTTTGCACACTTTTGTCCTGAGCCTCCTTGCTGTGGAGGTGAAGTCTGTGGTTGCTGCTGCGCGCTGTGAGCGGTCACACCCAGGCCAGCCTGGATGCTAGATGGGGGGGCAGGAGGACAGTTCTCTCAACTGGCCTCCCAGCCCAACTTTCACGTGGTCAGCCCAGGCCTGTTTGCAGCTACATAGTCTGACAGGAAACCAGAGGGCGCTGTGGGGTGGAATTGGACCCGTGACTGTAGGTCTCTTCCCCTCCTGTGCCTCTATTGGTCCTTGATTACGGGAGGCGGAGTCGGGGGAGGGGGCCAAAGGGATAGACACCGCACTGCGTCATACAAACACCTTGGCGAGAGCGTCCGCCCCGGCGCTGGCGATGTAGCATTTTGACGGATGAAAAGCCACATCATGAATGGACTCCTCAAACTTCTTTCTGTGAGCCGTGAACTCCTGAATGCAGGTTTTACTCTCCAGGTTCCACAGGCGGATGGAACAGTCATGACCTGCAAGTTGGACAAAGTCAGTGTCAGCACTTACTTCTATTTTAGTTAGACCTGTCTTGCTCTGCTAATATTATTACTACTGTCTTGTACACTGCATTGCGTGTTGCTGTTACTGCAACCTTCTTAGGGATTTGTTTTAGGGATTATTGTTCCTGTTGTGAGATAAGTCAAACGTGCAATAAAAGCCTGTTGTTCTTGCGATCAGGTCTGATGTGTGTGTGTGCTTAAACGAACATTACAGTACATTAGTGGCAGCCATTGACCAGTGTAGAATACTACATATTATTCACAGTCTGACTGGGTCTGAATGCCTTATACACTACCAGGTCAAAAAAAAAAAAATCCCCCCCCCCCAAAAAAAAGAAGTTATACACTCTAATATTTCGTTGGAGCGCCTCTAGCTTTGATTACGGCACGCATTCACTGTGGCATTGTTTTGATAAGCTTCTGCAAGATTTATTTGCATCCAGTGTTGCATTCATTTTTACCAAGATCTTGCATTGATGATGGTAGAGTCTGACCGCTGTGCAAAGCCTTCCCCAGCACATCCCAAAGATTCTCAACGGGGTTAGGGGTCTGGACTCCATGTGTGAAAATGATGTCTCATGCTTCCTTAACCACTCTTTCACAATTTGGGCCCGATGAATCCTCCCTGGCATTGTCATCTTGGAATATGGCCGTGCCATCAGGGAAGAACAAATCCATTGATGGAATAACCTGCTCGTTCAGTATATTCAAGCAGTCAGCTGACCTCATTCTTTGAGCACATAGTGTTGCTGAACCTAGACCTGACCAACTGCAGCAACCTCGTACCTATTTGCTTAGTTCAATCCAGGTGGCGACTTTTTTTTGCCCAAGCAGTGCATTTGTATTTTACTTCATTTAGCCATTGTTGTGCTCGAAAATGCTTAATTTTAAAATTTGCTACAATATGCACATTTCGTTTTTACTAATAGACCATATTCAACCTCAAAACAATATTTTTATATTCATATTATATATTCATTTATCAATGAATATATTTTTGAAAAAAGGTAAAAGGTGAAGACGCAGAATTCAAACCACTAAGTGGCGAGTGACAACTCTATATAGCGTACTTACTTGAATATAAGAGGAAATTTTTTCACTTGAAAAAAAAAGTCTTAAAAGGACAAGTCCTATTATATTTGTAGTATTTTGCTTGTACAAACATACGTTATAAAAAGGATTGTAATGGTGTAGAACTGCACTGTCTGTTTCTTACTGTGTGCCCCTCATGTAGTTTTGGCCAGTGAGTGTATGCCTGAGTGAGAATACTTCTGTCAGCTGCAGGTTAAGACACTTACTGCCTGACATGAGATAGAGTCCATTTGGGTCCACGGCTAAGCTGGTGACAGCATCCAGATGGGCCACCATGGAGTGGATCAGTTTCCCAGTGTTGTTGTCAAAGAACTTAATTTGTCGGTCCTCCTGGGCTGTTATGGTGATGGGCAGGGTGGGGTGGCTGAGGATCTTGTTGATGTGACTGGGAGGACCTAGTTAACAATAGAAGGGCATATTAGCCAAAGAACAGACACAAGTGATGCAGAATCTACTACAAATACTGTAGACAAGACCCACTGTTTATTTAATCAAACAATCAAGACATCATCAAACCTCAAACACACTCATGACTGCCCCCGAATGTAATTTTATTTTATTTTTTTTTAAATAATTTGGTGTGGAAGAACATGAGAGCCATGACCAAACGCAAACAGACACCTTTCAGATGATCCAGAACAGAAATGGTAGGCCACCAGGCCCTCTCTCTGCGCCAACATCTGAGTCACTGCAAATTTGATCAGGAATCATGCAAATGGTTGATATTGTACAGACATTGTACCATAAAAGGTTTCCAACAAAAATATCAGGTTCTTACAAAATTACATCAAATAAAAATGCTTACCAGCTGCAAAAGCATGTCTTAAAAACTTAAAAACCAAAGAAATATGATATTAGAGTAAATGCTGTTAAAACACACAAAATAAAACTAACCAAATAAAGCTGCTTCAAGACCATATAAATAAGGTCGACAGTGCAATATGATCTATCTCCTGTTCAAATAATCATGCTAGTAAAGAGTTATTACATCAGTTTCCAAGTCTACCTTGCTCTCCATTGGACTCAAGACTGAGGACCTGCTGACACGTCTCCATGTTGAAGAGGCCGATCTCGCCGCTAGTGAAGGATGTAACCAGGTGAGCTGGTTCGCTGCACACCAGATCCACGGAAGAGGGAACTCCCAGCTCTGATGCAAACACAAGCACACATTGGTTACACAGAAGTGCATAGCACATTATGAGCTTAGATTCAAATGATTACTTTTATTTTCATTGAATACTGCAAGTGCTGGAGAAGTACTGTTGGCGTCCCACAGTCTCACAGTCCCGTCAGATGAACAGGAAAGAAGGCGCTGGTGTGTGCTGCTGTACACCAAGCCCCAAACTGAATCAGCGTGTCCACACAGTTCCCCACGCAGCACTGATGAATCTGTCAAACACCAGTACTCCATTAATCTGAAGGGTTCACATTTTACTACAAAGATGACAGCATTACCATAGGAGTCATAGGGGTCAATGTTGGGATTGGGCATGTTCCAACATTGAATGGTGCCATCCACTCCTCCGCTGAAACACTGCTCCCCACTGCTGCTCATGACCACGCTTAGTACAGCCCCCCTGTGTGTGTAATAGGCATTGAAAACACTTGTCTGTCAAACAAAACAAACATGTATTTATTTGTCAGTAGCATTTGTACCTGTGGGCCCTGAAAGTGTAGATTGGCTCCACATCTAAAGATGTACTCCTGTGAACACAATTGCCATTCATCACAAATGCAGAAGGCACACAGCACATTGTGCTCACTATCAGTTGCGTGACATTAGAAGTACATTAGTAAGTTCTTGCAGAAACATCTGACTTATGACATCCAAGCAGATTGTGTGTGGGTGGCAAAGCTGTACAGTAATCCCTTGTCACTGTGCTTCCAAATTCGCAGCTTCGCTCTGTCTTGGTTTTTGAAAAATACATTAATGAATACATGATGCTTTTTCCTGGTTGAAGATGGCTCACTGTTAGTAAAATAGACATATTTAAGCATATTTCACAAATTTTTGCATAAATTAAATCAATAAATACATTAATAGCCCAGAGGCAAAGCCATGATGGTGAGCGTCTGGTGGCCGGGCCTGCACCCATAAGGCCTGGTCGAGCACAGCCCGAAAAAGTAACCTAGGTCCCCCCTCCGATGAGCTCACCACTCGTGGAAGGGGCCAAAGGGGTTGGGTGCAAAGAGAGCTGGGTGGCGGCCGGAGGCAGAGGCCTTGGCGGTCCGATCCTCGGCTACAGAAGCAAGTTGTCGGTACGTGGAATGTCACCTCTCTGGCGGGGAAGAAGCCTGAGCTGGTGCGTGAGGTGGAGAAATTCCGGCTAGATATAGTTAGACTCACCTCAACGCACAGCAAGGGCTCTGGAACCAGTCCTCTCGAGAGGGGGTGGACTTCATTCCACTCCGGTGTTGCCGGCAATGAGAGGCGACGAGCAGGGGTGACAATTCTTGTTGCCACCCGGCTCCAAGCCTGCACGTTGTGGTTAAACCCGGTAAGCGAGAGGGTAGTTTCCACGCCTCCGGACGGGTCCTGACTGTTGTTTGTGCTTATGGGCCAAACAGCAGTTCAGAATACCCGCCCTTTTTGGAGTCCTTAGAGGAAGTACTAGAGAGTGGTCCCTCGGGGGATTTCCTTGTTCTGCTGGGTGACTTCAACGCTCATGTTCGGCAACGACAGTGAGACCTGGGGAGGTGTAATTGAGAGGAACGGCCCCCCTGATCTTAACCCGAGCGGTGTCTTGTTATTGGACTTCTGTGCTCGTCACGGATTGTCTATAACGAACACCCTGTTCAAGCATAAGGGTGTCCACATGTGCACTTGGCACCAGGACACCCTGGCCCGCAGTTTGATGATTGACTTTGTGGTTGTGTCGTCGGACTTGCGGCCACATGTTCAACTGATCACCACCTGGTAGTGAGTTGGTTCCGATAGTAAGGGGGGATGCTGGTCAGACATGGCAGACCCAAACGCATTGTGAGGGTCTGCTGGGAAAGTCTGGCAGAGTCCCCTGTCAGAAGGAGTTTCAACTCCAACCTGCGGGACAGCTTTGACCATGTTCCGAGGGAGGCAGCGGACATTGAATCCGAGTGGGCGATGTTGCGTGCTTCCATTGTCGATGCGGCCTATCGGAGCTGTGGCCGTAAGGTGGTCGGTGCTTTTTGTGGCGGTAATACCAGAACTCGTTAGTGGACACCAGTTGTGACGGATGCCGTCAAGCTAAAAAAAGAGTCCTATCAGGCCGTCTTGGCCCATGGCACTCTGGAGGCAGCTGACAGGTACCGGAAGGCCAAGCGGTCTGAAGCTCTGGCGGTCGCTGAGGCAAAAACCCGGACATGGGAGGAGTTCAGAGAGGCCATGGAAAATGACTTCCGGGTGGCTTCAAAGAGATTCTGGACCACCATCAGCCGTCTCCGGCGGGGGAAGCAGTGCACAGTCAACACCGTGTATGGTGGAGACGGTGTGCTGCTGAACTCGACTCGAGATGTTGTGGGCCGTTGGAGGGAATACTTTGAAGACCTCCTCAATCCCACCGACACGTCTTCCAACATGGAAGCAGTGCCCGGGGACTCTAAGGTGGGTTTTCCTATCTCTGGGACTGAGGTCACCGAGGTGGTCAAAAAGCTCCTTGGTGGCAAGGCCCCGGGGGTGGATGAGATCCACCCGTAATTCCTTAAGGCCCTGGATGCTTTGGGCGTGTCTTGGTTGACACGACTCTGCAGCATTGCGTGGATGTCGGGGTCGGTGCCCCTGGACTGGCAGACCGGGGTGATGGTCCCGCTTTTCAAGAAGTGGGACTGAAGGGTGTGTTCTAACTATCGTGGGATCACACTCCTCAGCCTTCTCGGTAAGGTCTATTCAGGGGTTCTAAAGAGGAGGATCGGCCGGATAGTCGAATCTCGGATTTAGGAGGAGCAGTGTGGTTTTCGTCCTGGTCGTGGAACTGTGGACCAACTCCATACTCTCGTCAGGGTCCTCGAGGGTGCATGGGAGTTTCCCCAACCAGTCTACATGAATTTTGTAGACTTGGAGAAGGCATTCGACCGTGTTCCTCTGGGAATACTGTGGCAAGTGCTCCGGGAATATTGGGTATCGGACCACCTAATCCAGGCGGTTTGTTCCCTGTATGACCGGTGTCAGAGTTTGGTTCGCATTGCCGGCAATAAGTCGGACCCGTTTCCAGTGAGGGTTGAAATCAGCCAGGGCTGCCATTTGTCACCGATTCTGTTCACTACTTTCATGGACAGAATTTCTAGGCGCAGCCAGGGCGTTAAGGGGTTTCAGTTTGGTGGCCGCAGGATTCGATCTCTGCTTTTTGCAGATGATGTGGTCCTGTTGGCTTCATCGAGCAGTGACCTTCAACTCTCACTGGATCGGTTCTGAGTGTGAAGCGGCTGGAATGAGAATCAGCACCTCCAAGTCCGAGTCCATGGTTCTCGCCCGGGAAAGGGTGGAGTGCCATCTCCGAGTCGGGGATGAGGTCCTGCCTCAAGTGGAGAAGTTTAAGTACCTCGGGGTCTCTTTCACGAGCGAAGGAAGGATGGAACGCATGATGGACAGGCGGATTGGTTCAGGGTCTGCAGTGATGCGGACTCTGCACCGATCTGTCGTGGTGAAAACAGAGCTGAGCCAAAAGGGAAAGCTCTCGATTTACCGGTCGATCTACGTTCCTACCCTCACCTGTGGTCATGAGCTTTGGGTAGTGAGCGGAAGGACAGGATCGCGGGTACAAGAAGCCAAAATGAGTTTTCTCTCCAGGGTGGCCGGGCTCTCCCTTAGAAATAGGGTGAGAAGCACAGTCATCCAGGAGAGACACGGAGTACAACCGCTGCTCCTCCGCATTGAGAGGAGTCAGATGAGATGGCTCGGGCATCTGGTTAGGATGCCTCCCGAACGCCTTCCTGAGGAGGTGCTCATGGCACGTCCACCCGGTAGGAGGCCTCGGGGAAGACCCAGGTTGGAGAGACTATGTCTCTCAGCTGGCCTGGGAACGCCTCGGCATCCGCTGGGAAGAGCTAGACAAAGTGGCCGGGGAGAGGGACCTCTGGGCTTCCCTGCTTAGGTGGCTGCCCCCGTGACCCGACCTCGGATAAGCGGAAGAAAATGAATGAATGATCGGGTCTGAACACAATTATCCACAATAATAAATGAAGAATTACTATACTATTACTATACTTATTGCTATACCAAATCAATGTATTGAGTGGGAACAATCCCATGAAGCTAACTATGTCAAGCCAGTGGAAAAATACCACCTTCACATTACACACGAGAATCTTTCCCCAGCATGTCATGCACAATGAGGAAATAAAGACAAGCAGAATGCTTACTTTTTGGCTGGAGTTGTTTTCTGAAGGTTCCACATCTTGAGTGTATGATCCTCCGAGGCAGTGATCAGGACAGGCTCAATGGGGTGGAATGTCAGGGCACGAATCCCGTCAAAATGGCTCCGGAGAGTAAATTTAGGATTCCAGGTTTTCCTCATGGCATCCTTGTTGTTACCAATCTGAGGAGGTAGTCTCTAGTCAAAACTCACTTTCAATAAAGTTGTGTAGGTTTATAGGAAATTCCAATGAACAAAAATTGATTTTTAAAAAAGCATTTTGTAAAACTCAGTGTATAATTGAAACTCATTTGTTGGGTCTTCATTTCTGCATCTGAAATATAGTCACCACATCCACACATATATCAAATCTACAGTTTTCTCTGACATTGTCTGTGAAAACAGAATTTTGAGATGTTGAATCACTTTCTCTTTGAACTCTAGTCATCACATGCTCAAAAATTGTTCTGCTCAGAATGATGGCCTTTTGGGATTTAAATCTACTTGGCCCTCCTACTCACATCGTATGCCAGGCTCTCTGCTTCATTGGCTACAGTGAGCCCAGCCAGCTCGCCAAGACCCAGCTCGCTTTCCATGGCCTCGTCTGAGCCCATAATGAATGACTTCCCAGAGGTGGGCGGGAAGGTCAGTGCCTCCACTGGAAATAAATAGACAGCTAGTGTCATCACATTGGAGAAGACAATTACGAGTAGGCTTAGACATAGCTTGCATCTACTGTACATTCCAACATATTCACCTTCATCTGGTCGGCCCCCCTCATGCTCGTTGAGGCGCACCACATTGGGACGTGATTGGGTGGTGGAGGGAGGCTGCATGTGGGACACATCCTCTGCATCCCTAAGGTTAGCCAGCATGTCCTGCAGCTTGGACCGATTGGGTCCTGTTTAAAGTAAACCATCAAGAAGTGTTATTAGGCACAAAAATGAAAATGCAGAACAAAAAATATATATAAAAATGAAAAAGGATGGAACGCAGAGCTGATGAGAAACTGGAAAATAATTAGAGATGCAGAAAGGTTTTAGGGGACAGAATGCAAGTTAGCAGCAGTGTCCATTGTCAAAAGGGAGGAAAGAGGTTGGGGTTTATCAGCAAATGTGGATTTAAGTTGCTGTATAGGATAGGATACATTTCAAGTATTTCTGCAATTAAGCCTCCATGCTTTGTCCATGGATCTCACACGGCAATATTATGGATGATCTAAAATATTTTAAATGGGCCACAGAGGAGCACAAACAGTGACGCAAGTCTTTTTGTCTTCATTTGAGACACCTAAAAATGGGTGTATACACCGGTATTCTAAACACAACAGAAAAAAAATTATCTTGCTTTTGCAGTTAAAAAATAACACCATAAAAAATTAAAGATGCAAATTTTGCTGTGACCTTGAATTATGATAGCTACGCAGTTTCACTAGCTGAGTGTCAAGCAGCTCTGCTCTTTGTCGAACCATAAATGAAGTTAAACACAGTATCAGTTATTATCTGTCAGATTAACAGTAAACATAAAGCTGTTGTGAAATACATTGCAGGTGTTGTATTACCTCAGCTGCACAGATATATTACTTAACTGACATCTCCATGTTCTGGCGACACAGAAGGACAAGATTTCCACGACGACTCTTAAGAATTGAGAGCCAAGTGCCTTGCAAATACAGTGGAACTTCCGGTTAGTATATGTTGCTGATGTAAAAGTAAAAACTATACACAAAACAGTTGCCTCTGCTTACGTACCCTGTCTTGGATGTTGTACAACATGGCATGCGCTTGAGTTATCAATACTTTGTGTACAGAGTTTAGCTGTGTATGTAAGTTATTTTAATTCAAGACGTGTCTCTTAGGAACCTGTTAGAATTCTTTTTTTTTTTCCATTCCATTTTTTTTCACGTATCCAGGTCCGGGTCACGGGGGGAGCAGTCTCAATAGGAAGTCCAGACTTCCCGGTCTCCGCCAACCTCTTCCAGCTCCACTGGGAGGACACCAAGGCGTTCCCAGGCCAGCTGTGAGACATAGTCCCTCCATAGTGTCTTAAATCTTCTCCGGGGCCTTCTCCCCTGGCTGGGCATGCCGGAAACACCACACCAGGGAGGCGCCTAGGGTGAGTCCAGCCACATTACGGAGGACACTCATTTCCGCCACTTGTATCCGCGATCTGGTTCTTTTGGTCATGACCCATAACTCACGACCATAGGTGAGGGTGGGAATGTAGATGGATCGATAAATTGAGAACTTTTCCTTCCGGCTCAGCGCTCTCTTCACCACGATGGTCCGGTACCGGGACCACATTATTGCTGACGCTGCACCGATCCGTCTTTCGACCTCACGCTCCAACCGTCCCTCACTCGTGAACAAGACCCCGAGATACTTGAACTCCTCCACCTGAGGCAAGACCTCACTCCCAACCCGGGGGGTACAGTCCACCCGTTTCTGACTGAGAACCATGGCCTCAGATTTGGAGGTGCTGAGTCTCATCCCAGAATCTTGACACTCAGCTGCAAACTTCTCCAGTAAACGTTGGAGGTCACAGCGTGATGAGGCCATAAGAACCACATCGTCTGCAAATAGCAGAGACGAGATCCTAAGGTCACCAAGCTGGACTCCCTCAACATCTTGACTGTGCCAAGAAATTCTGTCCATGAAGATTATGAACAGAATCGGTGACAAAGGGCAGCCTTGGCGGAGGCCAACGTTCACCAGAAACAAGCTCGACTTACTGCTGGCAACGCGGACCAGGCTCCTGCTTTGATTGTACAAGAACCAAATGGCACGTAGTAGCGGGCAGTAGAAGGGCCTCAAAGTATTCCTTCCACCGACCAACAATATCCTCAGTCGAGGTCAGCAAGCCCCCGTCCCCACTGTAAACATTGTAAACTGGCGACCACTTCATCTTTCTGAGGTGTCGGATGGTTTGCCAGAACTGTTTCGAAGCCGACCGAAAGTCGTGCTCCATAGTCTCACCGAACTCCTCCCACACCCGAGTTTTTGCCTTGACCACCGCAGAAGCCACGTGCCGCTTGTCCTGTCGGCAAGCCATCCATGCTTGATAGGACTCCTTCATCGTGACAGCAGCACTAACGCCCGGTGTCCACCATCGGGTTTGGGGCTTGCCACCACGACTGGCACCAACCACCTTGGGGCTGCAACTACGACTGGCTGCCTCAGCAATGGAGGTACGGAATAAGGCCCATTCGGACTCTGGCGTAGCTCTGCCTGAGATGAGAGTTGAAGACTCGACGAACAGGAGACTCTGCCAGACGTTCCCAGCACACCTTCATAACGCGTTTGGGTCTGCCAGGTCTGTCCGGCATCCTTCCCCGCCATCTAATCCAACTCATCATCAAGTGGTGGTCAGTTGACAGTTCAGCCCCTGTCTTCACCCGCGTGTCCAGAACATGCAGGCGCAGGTCTGATGATAGGACCACAAAGTCAAACATAGACCTGCGACTTAAAGTCTCCTGGTGCCAAGTGCACTTATGGATATCCTTATGTTCGAACATGGTGTTTGTTATGGACAAACTGTGATTCGCACAGAAGTCCAGCAACAACACACCACACGGGTTCAGATCAGGGAGGCCGTTCCTCCCAACCACTGCCCAAATCGCAATGCATCAGACCCTTATGCTTGACCCTGCAGGTGGTGGGTCTGCGGGGGGGGAGACGGGGAGTTCCCGTGATCCTGATTCAGGCTGGGCCCGGCTAGGCCCCACGGGTGAAGGCCTGGGCACCAGGCGCTCCCCTGCGAGCCCCTCCCCAAAGCCTGGCTCCAGGGTGAGGTGCGATCACTCCTCTTGATATTTTTCATTAGGGTCTTGTGAATCACACTTAGTCTGGCCCGTCACCTAGAACCTGTTTACCTTGGGAGACCTTACCAGGGGCATAAAGCCCCCGACAACATAGCTCCTAAAATCATTCGGGGACTCAAACCCCTCCACCACGATAAGGTGGTTATTCACGGAGGGGCTAAAATATTGTAACTTCTTTATTTTGTTTTGTTTTGTTTTTGTGTTGTTTCATATGTTTACTACTAATAATACTAGGACTTTTTTCTTTAATATTTAAACTTTGTTGTACTAATAAAATTTTTTTGGTGGTGATTCACAGAGGAGCTGTTAGCATTCTCTCAACTGGAAACTGGAAGTGGAAGTCATTGTTCCCCAGCTCTGCCAATCATCGATGAGGTCAATAGAATTTAAGTTCTAGCTCTGATTCCAAGTGCTTGTTGTGATTGGGGCTCCTAACGATCGTCGATTCCAGTGCTTTTAAGAGGCAGCTTCATACAGGTTTGCATGGTTCAAATGAGACCACTAAAGAGAGTTCCTTTTGGATAAAATGTCTAAACTTCTCCATGATTTTTTTTTTTAATATTAATTTTTTCTCAACTTTAAGACAAATTTCTCAGTTATTTTCCCCAGAGTAAAGTTTCCAAAATATTTTTACTTTTAAAGGCTCATGGAAAAACATTTCCACATATGTTGTTTTTGTGTTAGTGTGTGATGCTGCAGGCACTTAAATATACACTAACCTGCAGAATATCAACAAATGTTGGTGTACATTTTTTACGCCATCCTTGATTTGTTACCTCAAGTCTCTTGAGACACGCTGTGTACATGAATAATTATTTACACCAAACTTCCATGACATCAGTAGGCATCCTGAAACCCTTGGTAGCATTGGCATGAGATGGATGTAATTTGTTTGTGACTTCCCTGATTCCGACTGCTTATAGGAAGTCAGGCGTAGCAAGTCAAAGACGAGGCACGAGGTTATTTTTACACCATGAATTAGGAGGTGGTGGTGATGGTAGATCATGTTGGTCATGCACCATGCTTTACAAATTCACCCATCCTTCACAAATGACAATTCTTCATTGGTGCTTGCCGGCTTCTTTTTCGTTGAAATTCGCTGATATTTCTTCCGATCGGCGGAGTGAGCATCAAAAATAAGAATCAAAATTAAAAAATTGTAACAATCTAGGGAAAGTCAAAATGTTAATCCTCGTTCCCATCAATGCTCAAAACTTGATGTCCACCCCTAGTCATCAGTGGTAGACTCTATAGTTCTTCTATCTAGCATTTTTATGCCACAAGTCTCTGCTTTTCTTTACACTATTGAATTCAGGAAATAATTCACAGCAAAATGCAAAGTATCATTCATGTGATTTTCTCCTCATCACTTGCCACTGCTTCATAACTGTCTTTGTCAACAATCAATTCTTCAATCAAGGTAATGTGACGTTTAATGTTCATTTATTCTTTTCAATTATTATTATTATGTGCATTTTGGACTGTTTTCTGCATGTAACATGTGTTTTCTGTTATGTTAACATTTGTGGTTGGCTGGAATGGATTTTTTGGTTTTGCATTTTTTTTAATTATATTTAATTTATTATTTAAAAAATTGATTGGACATTTACGGATTGGTCGCACCCTCTGAAACAAATTAAACACACTAATCGAGGTTCTACTGTCAAGCTTTGAGAAAGACCCATACAACGGTAATATACATAAACTCAGCTATTGCTAAACATTTTATTTAATTCTGCACTGTAACAAAAAGCATCACCCTTAAAACCAAGGGAGTCTTTAAACTTAGAGAATCAAATCAAAATGTACTTATTTTCTTCTCCACACTTAAACAGTCGTGATAAATATATGTATCATTGAAGCAAATGAGGAAAAATTGATTGGTTTCTGCATTGAAACACAGCAACAACAAAAAAATGTTGAAGCAGAACACTATGACTCTGAAGTGTGTGTTTTTCTGAGAGCAGAGGCACTCAGTTAAGCCACTTGTGAAGTTACAACAGCAACACCTGTACACAAGCATCACGGCTGCAGTGCTAATAGAAACATGATTGTGAGATGAGTGGTTGCCGAGATGGAACCGTTTTCACATCAGTCTGATATCAGAGTTTTTTTTAAAGAGATGATGATGTATACAGGACTGTAGACCAAAACATTTGAGTTGGACAGGAAAACATGCAATGAGTGAGTGAAAGGAAAAAGTGGCAACAGATTTGGAATACAATAGCACAGAACAGAAACCATTGAGGATGAAACGACAGACGAGAAGAAGTCAGAGCAAAGCCAAGTAAAGGGCGTTTGATTGGAGCTTTTTGACTGAACTCAAGAAAGTGAGGCTCTGCAAAGAGAGGACAAGAGGGGAGGCAGTGAAGCCTGGCAGGACTTACTCTTCACTCCCTTTTTGCCCTTGCGTTCCTTTCTGTACTGCTCCTTGAGTTTGGTTATCAGATTCTGGTCCACGTCCCAGGCCTCAGATGTGGGACCTTGCTCGTCCTTGTCTACACAGGGGGGACAAAACCAGACCGAGAGGCTGTTGAGGAACCGCCAAGTGGTGAGCCCCAAAAGGCCCGGTGGTGTGGGGGTTTTAGAGAGCAGTGTTTCTGCTGTGAGGATACTGCTAAGGAGGTACAGTATACAGTATCAGAGCTCAAGTAGACAGTGGGTATACATGAGCATATTTTCTTTAATCAGCTCACTCCCGCCTCAGAGAAATATCTCTGACAACCTCACCCCTATTTGTAGGATTTCTTGCCTGCAAGGAATTCTCATATTTAGATATTTGGCTTCTGAATCAAGACAAATGTGACTGTAGAAATACTCCCCACAAAAGAACTAATTTAACCATGAAAGAACGTTTATAGGCTTCCAAGCTGCTAACTGACCAACTTAATAATTCTGCCTGTTTCCCTTTGATTCCACAACTATCAATATTATTTATTTAAATATACTAAATATAGCTAACACATACTTTCCTTTAAAAGCAACAAATATCTGGTTGCAAGCCTGCTATGATTCAAATGAAAAGAGCACATCAAAACTACTCAGACCAAAACACAAAGAAAAAGCCCAGCAAAACATTGAGCCCATTTTTGTCTGGCTTTAGTCTGAGGACAAGTAGGAGATGCAAACATCAGACTGAATAAAGATAGAATGTAAGACATTGGTGTCACAGGCTGGCTATGGAAACACACAGTGGAAGACAATATGAAATATACAATATGAAATTAATTCCATTGGTTGTGATTTATGAGCACAGGACAAATGAATGAAAAGTACAACAAACTAACAAATTAAGAGCAGAAATTAGACTTAAGAGTTAATTTTAAAAATGTAAATCATTAGCAATCTCTTTCAAATTCGTATGTTGCATGTGTATTTATTTGTACTATTCCTACAGTTTTCCAACAGACTCACCCCAGTCCGTGCCGTCGCCCGTGCCTCTGCACTCAGGAGAAATGTCCATCTCGTCAGGACTCGACAAAAAGTCAAAGCCTTTCAGAGCATCTTCTGTGTCTGGGTCCTCACTAGTGTCCATGCTGGCTGGCGATGTAGATGACGATGGCTTTTTCCTAATAATCTGCACAGAATTTGCAATCAGAAAATGCATATAATTATAATATACAGTAGTGTTCAATATAATAGCAGTGCAATGTGACTAACCAGATTAATCACTGTTATTAGTATATTTGTATTGCTACATGGCAAACAAGTTACAAGGCTGTGCAATTGGGCAATTAGTTGAAAATAGCAGTGTGGTATTCAATCAGTGATCAATTATGAGAAAAAAAGGTGTGAATCAGGTGCCCTCTATTTAAAGATGAAACCAACTCTTATTGAACATGCATTTCTCTTTGAAAGCCGGAGTAAAATGGGTTGTTTGAGACATTGTTCAGAACAACAGTGTACTTTGATTAAAAACTTATTTGGAGATGGGAAAATGTATAAGGAGGTGCAAAAACAATTTTGAGTGTTGAGCTAAAATAATCCCCAATGCCTTAAAAAAAACAAAGACACGTGGCAGAAAGTAAGAAAGAAAGAAAAGGAAGACAACTATGAAAATGTATCAAAGAATAGCCAGAATGGCAAAGGCTCAGCCAATGATCAGTTTCAGAAGGATCAAAGACAGTCTGGAATGACATCAAAGTACTGTGACAGTTAGAAGATGTCTGTGTGAAGCTATTTGCAAGAAACCCCCGCAATGTCCCTCTGTTAAAAAAAACAACAAAAAAAAACATGCGCAGAAGAGGTTACAATTTGCCAAAGAACACATCAACTGGTCTAGCCTAAAGAGAAATGGACGAACATTTGTGAGATGACCCCCAAACTGAATTCAAGCCACAGTTCATGATATGGGAATGTTTCACCTACTATGGTGTTGGGCCTATTTATTGCATACCAGGGATCATGGATCAGTTTGTATATGTCAAAATATGTAAAGAGGTCATGTTGCCTTATGCTGAAGAGGACATGCCCTTGAATTGAAATTGGTGTTTCAAAAAGACATAGACACCAAACACACGTGTAAACGAGCAAAATCTTGTTATGTTGTTATGTTATGGAGTGGCCGACCCAATACCTGGACATTAATCAAATGGAGAACTTGTGGGGTGACATCAAGAATGCTGTTTCTGAAGCAAAACCAAGAAATATCAACGAATTGTGAAATGTTGTTAAAGCGGAATAACAGCTGAAAGGTGCCACAAAGTTGGGTGACTCCATGCCACACAGATAATAAAAAACTGATCATACAACAAAATATTAGTTTAGTGATTCACAGGATTGCCAAATGGCCGCACGGTGACTGAGTGGGTAGCACATTGGCCTCTCAGTCAGGAGGATCAAGGTTAGAATCTCCGTTGGCCATCTCTGTGTGGAGTTTGCATGGTCTCCCCGTGCGTGAGTGGGTTTTCTCCGGGTACTCCGGTTTCCTCCCACATTCCAAAAACATGCATGTTACGTTAATTGGCGACTCTAAATTGTCCATAGGTGTGAGTGAATGTTTGTCTATATGTGCCCTGTGATTGACTAGCGACCAGTCCAGGGTGTACCCCGACTCTCGCCCAAAGTCAGCTACGATCGGCTCCGGCATACCCGCGACCATAATGAGGAAAAGCGGTACAGAAAATGAATGAATGAATAAAAAGATTGCCAAATCCGAGAAACAAAAAAGTTTGTACAAAATAGTTTTGTGTTTGTAAAGTCACCGGCAGACACTGCTATATTTCAATAGCCCCATTTCAACGAATTCTACAGCCTTAAGAGTGTGCGTATCAGGAATGCTGGGTCTTGTTTGTTTTCCGAGAATCTACTGCACCTACTGGTAACTTGTTTGCCATGTAGCAATAAAAATATACTAACAACGGTGATTGATCTTGTTAGTCGCATTGCACTGCTAATATTTGGAACTACTACATAACAGAGATGGGACACTCGAGTCACATGACCTGACTTGAGTCAGACTCGAGTTACAACTTTTAGGACTTGCTTGACAAATGTTCCAAAACGACTCGACTAGACTTTGACTTGATGTTCTTGACTTTAGCCTTAACTCCGACTTGAGCTAATTGACTTGAAATTACTTGGTTTTGGTTTAACGCTTTGTTTTTAAAATATCTAAAATATACTTGTATGACTTTATTTTAACAAGTCGGCTTTCGGCTGCTTTATTTTACGCATGCGCTCGCTTTGGCGCAATCTGGCAGAACACAGCATGGATAAGACAGAAGGAAAAGAAGACACCAAAAGATTTTGTGAATGTTTGTTTATATACCTTGTTTTCGAACAGTAACACGGCAGTCAAACGGCTCAACGTAACTGAAACGTTGTTGCTTTTATTCATTCTCTTCCTGTTGAAGAGCCTCAGTTACCGCTGAAGTTGTGTTTACATAACTTTACGGGAATAAAAGTTGTAACTTTATTTTAGAGGCATTGCCTGAGATCGCTATGAACCAGAGAGCCGTATTTGGAGGGGCAGGCTATTAGCGTAGCGGTGAGATGATGCTAGCCCAAGCTAGCTGGTTGTGACCAACTTTTCTATTTTGCTGTCCCATTATAAATAAAAGCTTGTCTGAAGCCAGAGGGAAGTTCCCCTCCCCACTGAAGAACTACGCTTTAGTTTCCCTCGGACACGCAAAATTATCACTTTTAATCTCGTAAATTTACGACTTTAAATCTCGAAATCTTAAATTATCAGTACACCTAATTTTATTTTTTATTATTTCATTTGTTTATTGTTTTATGTTTTTTTTTTAAACTCAGCTCTGTTTGGTCCTACAAGTTGTTTGTTGTCAAAAATGTAATAAAAAAGTCAAAAAGTTTATAACTCTTGTTTTTAAACTTTGAATCTGTAAAACTGGCCTAATTAAAATGTGTATGACTTGACACAACTTGCAGACGAAAAGCAGTGACACGACTTGACTTGCTTGATTCTCATAAAAATTGACTCGGACTTGCTTGTAACTTTAAGGTAAAGACTTAGTGCTTACTTGTGACATGTACATGAGTGACTTACTGCTAAATAATAACCATGTGATTATCAAGTCTATTCTTACCGTCCTGGACTCCACATTAGTCCTATCCTTCCCCTCACTATCTTCGTCGTCATCTTCATCACTGAACTCAGCTGCCGCATTCTCAATGAACTTGAAGGCTTCCAGTACAGCGCTCGTGTCTGAGAGCTCAGTTTTCCTGTTGAGGGATCGATAAACATAATCATAGTAACAAGTTGACTGCTTGTCACATAATTTATAAACCAACTAATCACAGTACTTTGCTGGAAAATGTCAGATAAAAACATTCTGCATCATTTCCTTTATATATTAGGTTGCTATTTTACATTGCTATAGCAGTGAGTGACCTCATCTTATCAAACTGCATCTTATTCATACAGCTGTTAGCCTGTTGAAGCAGTCTGTATATTAGTTTCCAACAATTACTTAAATAAAATTAAAAAAAACAGTACTACCATGAAGCTCAATGACAATAGCAATACACATAGGTGCTTGTTTTAGTAAAATACCAAGCAGGACCGCAGAAAGAACTTACCCTCTAGCGCCGATGCTCTTTGACGATGTGTCTGTCCCATTGACCAACGGCTCGGTACCCATACGCTCACCAGTCTTCCCACTCCCATCGCCGGCTAGCCCTAACAATGCTCGGACACGCTGTGACTTCACATCTAAGATGGTGTCTGTGTAGCCCACCTCCTGCAGGTATCTAGATGGTGACACATTCACATTGTTAAGTGGCTGTTTGAGGTCTTGCTTAAACAAAGAAGGAGATGTAATGTGGACAGGTCTAATTCTGCTGTGAAGCAGGACAATGCAACGGAATTGAAGAGATGAAGAATACATTTTTTTCCAACATAATGCCACAGGTGTAGACCTAAGTGGTAGTAATCAGAGTGATAAATTAAGTTGTTTTTGGTGCTAAATATTAATTTCACATCACAAGAAGCGTCACCCAACCTGTGTGAGACCTCACCATTTAGTGTCCCTGAGATAAGGCAAAAAATGAGGTATAGTACCACAGAGTCAACTGACATTAGTTTTTCACTTACGGAAAATGGTGAGCATCTACCTAAAATGCTGCTAAGTTTGGTTGTACTTTATGTCAAAAGATGCAAACTCAGTCACCTGCTACAAGTACTTACAGGTGATATTGTGCACAACTCTTGCATGTAGGGTTATTTAGCAAACACAGTCACCAGAATTTTGTATCAACAACCAATTTCCACTCGAATTTTGCAGAATGTAAGCACTTAATATGGCGGAATATATGAATTTACAGTACTGCAAAATACAGTAAATGTTTTTGCACATTCCTTGTTTTCTGTATTTCTGCTAGTTTGTTAAGCATTGTATTTTTTTCCTGACCATTGTACTACTTAGTTATCATTTTATTAATATTATTGAAGTATTTAATGTCCAAAATTCCATTTCAGACACTATTTATGGACTGGCCCGATTTCAAAACGATACGCAACCCTAATGCCGACTAGCAAAAGTCTGATTAACATAATTTCAGGCAAGATGTTCCTCATCAAATTAACAGTTTGAACAACAAAATATGGGCTGTGTGATAGCCCCGCATGTTGGGGCAGAAGATGTGTGAGCTGCAGACTGGAGAGACCACATTTTCCTGGGCTTAAGGCACAACATAGTAAACACTAAAAGAATATGGTGACCTCAACCATGGCTTGTCACTGGCAAAATCAATAAATGAACAGACTAGCGTAGGATCTATGAAAGTATTTCAAAATGGGATTAAAAATCAGTTCCTACATAGCACAACAAATTACTGTAATTACAGATTTCACTGACATCCATCATTCTAAAATAGGATGATGGATAAATAAATTACACATACAGTAGATAACAAAAATACCTGATCGTGTACTAAAAAGTCAGAATAAGTAATGACAGCTGCTGCCCATGTGAGGGAGCTCTTGTCCAAATTTTGGGCCTTACTACTAGTGAGAAAGAAGTACACCATCATACCCATCTGTTATTTGTATGCAGTCATGCATGCATATGCATCGGGAGGTTTCCAAACAGCCAGCTAATTAGATTCACACTTCATGGGGTTTAACAATTGTAATCCAAATATGAGGGTTTGCATTCTTACTGTCTGAGGAGTTGACGGCCTTGTTTCCAGGACAGTTGATTGTTCAATGATCCAGAAGTCTCATTCTCATTCGTCTCGTCTGGAGGAGAAGACAAGGACACAAATCAGGGCTCTGCAAAGAGCATGGCCTAACAACATTCTTGCAACACCACATTCTGGTAGTTACTTAGTGTCTCAACAGAACCAGAACCAGTCAATAGAAGTATTTATATAATATAGTTTCTAGTTCGTGAAACTAGTTCCTAGTTCGTGAATTGTTCACTTACAATGGCAATAAAGTTGTTCTGATTCAGATTTCTCTTTACAATTTAGTTTTA
The DNA here is from genome assembly GCA_024372805.1 of Oostethus manadensis. Classification (NCBI taxonomy): domain Eukaryota; kingdom Metazoa; phylum Chordata; class Actinopteri; order Syngnathiformes; family Syngnathidae; genus Oostethus; species Oostethus manadensis. The sequence continues at coordinate 3,882,704 of QODF01000041.1, forward strand.
TTAATTTAATTTGTATTGTTGACATTTTATGACATATACTGTTACCAACAAAATGAGTCGGTTTAGTTTAATATGCCACACAGAAAAGAGCAATGATGTGCTTGTGCTTGCAGTATGCAGAACTACTAACATTTCTTATGCCACTCTAATAATACCATAGGACTCAGAGCTCACTGTGTAGTCATTGTCACTCTGCTTGCGAGTCAGCTGGAACGTTTGCACAGGGCATTGATAACTAACCACATTTGAATGGGGGTGAGACGTGTGTATCACAGGAGGGTTGGGGAGCCAAATAACTAGAGTTGTTTAGAAGTGGGTCACATGCCTAAGTCAGGGAGGTGAGCTTTGGGCAGATGTCTCACCATATGAGCAACACCTCCCACTTTGTGTCTCTGTGCCACCCACCCCTCACCGCCTAACACCTCTTCCCTCACCTCCCTTCATCATCAACACTTCAAGGGTTTTGGAGCTTTGAACTGCATTCGTGAATAGAGATGAGCATTGTGGAGAAAAATGATCAAAATGTGACTTAATGACAGCACAGGGCTTGACCATGAACAGCTATTGAAATGACAATAAAATGGCGGTGGGTAGGACGCATACAAAAAGTGATGCATTTTTAAAACAAATCCAGTTTCACACAGTTCACATCAAATTATACTAGTGATCCTGTTTACACTGACGTAAGCAAAGATAATGCTGCCTCAATTTAGTTAGCATGCACCTTACAGAATGGCTTTGAACAACCCACGTGGAAATAAGAACAATTTATGTGTATTATTCAGTACAAAAACATCACTAACCATGGGTGTCTCATGAGGATGTCGGCTTGATAGATGTCATTTGAAGTGATTTTATTTACAGAATTATGAAGTAAAACACTTTGATATGTGCTATTCTGTTTATAACAATTTTCTTGCATAGCCAAAAAATACGCAGAGGTAATTTTCTCTGCACTGAAAAATGCTTCTAAACACAGAAATATGTTACATAGCTGTGTGACAAAAATGTTAAATTTTCCCCAAATCAACACAAAATGTAGCCTATGAGCAGCATTGACACAATTTCTATATTGAAGGACATGAAAAGGAAACTATGGAGACAAACAAGATTCAACATTAACAAAGCCTTCACATGCAAAATGGTGATGTAATGAAAAGGTATGTGAACACAACAATAACAGTGATTTAGCAGAAAAGGAGGAGGCAGCTGCAAACTTACCGGAATCGTAGCTTGGAGGTTTCATGTCTCCTTGATTTAATTCTGTCCCATATTTTAATTTATGGTATTTTGCCCTGTAAGTAAAGCAAATGATAAAAGATTCACATGTAAGGAAACTAGGCTGATTAGACAAAGCTTAAAAGAAAAGCAAAAATCGCCAAGTTAGTATTTTCACATAAAATTTAAAATGACCACAAATATATAAAGCCTTAATATCAAATGTGTAAAATAAAAAAATATTATTTTTTTGGGTGCACTCACACTAGGCCAGTTTCACCATGGGCATGATTACCCCGCCCTCTCCAGTTCTCCACCAGCGTTCACTCACACTGCTCAGTCGTCATTCGAGCTTCTGCACATTCAGGAGTGTACTCACAATAGGCCAATCCTACCATGCCCGGGCATACTTCGCACCTAAAGTCTGGCATGCTTGGCTAGTGCATGGGTCATCAACCTGCGGCTCTGGAGCCATTAAAGGTATTCCGCCTCTTTGTTTAAACCACCAAGTAGGGAAATGGCAGTCTATCTGTAGGACCATGAATGTAAGGAAGAGAGGGGGTGCCGGTGTTGAGCCCGCCTGCGTTGGTTGTGACGTGACAGTCACGTCTTTTTACCTCACAGTAAACTAACAATCAACGTATCCCCCCCAAAAGAAACATAAGAAAATAAGAGTTTTAATTCTGCACAGACAGATTGCTTTGTCTTTTCTGCCAATAATGCTGGCTTACCTATTAGTAGTGATAAACGACAAAAAAGGCTCGTATTTTCAAAACAAGCACTCAAAACTTTCTGAAAAGTAGTCATTTATTTCAAAGTAGACCAACATGTGCAAAAGTGGTCATCGCTGCAGTCCTCCCCGGTACAAGCCGAGCTACACGAGCAACTACATACACCCACTTATTGATGGTCTCCACACACGGCAGGTGACGTCATGTCTAGTCCACTGATTTTCAATGGAACCTGCGTGACAGGGCGATTATTGCTAGTCTGTAGCCCGCCAAGCAACACGAGAAATTCCTGCGTGTTAAATTTTGCGCTTGTGCATATCATTGTGCACATGCTGGCTAGAGACACAATCCCAGAAAGTTGAAAAATGTTAAATTTTTCATTGTTTTCACCCAGACAAAAAACAATCAGGAGCAGTTTAACTGACCTATAAGCGGACAAGATGCTGTCCAGTACTGTCACGCAGGAAAACACCAAGGAAAAAACAGAACTTGCTTTTTAATATTTCCCGGTTCTATTTGAAATTTCTAAAAAATAATATGGAGATAAAGAAAAAGCAGAGGCATAGGAACTTGTTAACCAGAGTAAACATATCAGGGAAGTTTACATTCATTTACACGGACATTTCTAAAAATGTATGTCTAGTACTAGCAAGATCCGGTACTGGGAAGAGTAGTTATTATATTTTGTAATTAATTGTTTTTTGTAAAAACACAATAGAGTGGTGAGTGATGCTCGATGTAGTGAGGGATGACTGTATGCATTAGGTGTCAAGTGTGCCAAAGTATGAGTATGGCCTTAAACTCTTCCTTTACTACTTATGCTGTTGTTTGTTGCTGATATGCCAGTTTGACTACAATTACAATTACAAATGGATGATTTCAGAAAATAAATCAATTATGGCATTTCAAAGTAGTTTCCTACTTTCTTGCATCAAATTCACACATGTATTAGCAGCCCAGCCTGGTTCCCAAGAGTACTTTCACACATTTCAGTGCAAACAGCTCCAGCACACGACTCTCTTTATTTTTTTAAATTCATTTAGAGTCATGTACAACCTACACTCAGAGACCAATATCTCACACTGCTTTTCAGAAGCTCTTGGAGACATGACCGGTTGCTAAGCAACCGGGGAATGTGGTAGTAATTCTGGGTTAAGCGTTGCTTCTGAGGCAGTCGTGTGCTCTCACACAGGGAAAAGTGAATAAATACACATTAAAAAGAGCTAGAGGGCAGTCCCACGCTTGAAAGAAGGGCCAATGAGGTTCTTCACATCGTAGAGGAATGAGGAAGAGTAAGAAAGTGTAAGTGATAGGGAGAGAAATCAGCTCGCTTGATATAGATGGCTTCATTGCCATCTATATTTAAAAACACAAAAAATGAAGATACTACCAAGATATTACTATCCTAAAAAGATGTGATCACAAGTGATCATCTGGAGACCCAGTTAGACCACACTCCTAAAACAGAATCTTCCAAAACCGATGGGAGGCTGAGTATATGTTTACTGACATTGTCGGTAAACCCTTGTGTCTTATTTGTGGCGCTAATGTTGCTGTACTTAATTTAATCTATGACAGCACAGATGGAGCATCGGCGATGTTGGGAAAAATGTAGACTTGTGGGAAAGATGGGGGACAATACACAACATTGGGTCTACGAGAACAAGACGAGACCAGATTGCAACAATACTTTTAAGAAAAGTAGCATGAAAAAACGTTTTTTTTATTTTTATTTTTTTAATATGACAGTATATAAGGTATCAATTTAATTTCTACAAAAGCTACACTCTTATGCAAGCTGTGTGCATGCTACAGGCCCCCCTCCACCCACTGAGACAAAGAGACTCGGACTCACTCTTCAAGCCATTATTCTATGGAACAATTGCACATGGCAACACATTGAGGCTGGCAAAATTATCGACTTAATTTTCAGTTAATGTGTGATTAATTATTTATTTTTGACCCAGGGCCTTGTGCGCACAAGACAGTTTTTTTCCAATCTTACTTTTTATTCTTGCGAGATCTTGTGACACCACTAATGTGTGACAATTTTTCGGTGGAGTAGAAAAAACTGTTTTACGCATAAGGACCAAGTGAGATGGTGACAGGCTGGTACACTGAAGAATGACAACAATATAAATCTTTGGATTTGTGAAGAAAGAAGCTATGGCAGAGACCTTGTTTTGCCTAAAAAAAAGAAAATAAATCTGATCTAGGCCTCCTCCAGACCATCTTGCTGACACATATTCCCTTAGATGTCACTCAACTGAACCTGGGAGAATCTCACACCACGGGCAGCTTTTCTGCTGATATCAGCTGAAACATTGTACTAGGATATAAGCGAAAGGAATAAGTGGAGGCTAGATTTATTATTGTCATGAATGAAACACCCCCAAAGGTCCAACGGATGTTCATTTATTAACTGGTGAGAACCACGTCTTCTCTACCTTTTCCATATATCTCTGGGCTGAAAGGCATTTTTAGCAGCAAGGAAATTATGTAAACAGTGATTATAAGGAACTAGCAGAGGTACATGTGTTTGTGGGAGGGTTGAAGCAGGCGTTATGACACTCACCTCTCTTGCTTCAGCGCAAACTCCAACATTTTGATCCTCCTCACAAGGTCTTTCTTCAGATTCTCCTGGCCCTTCCTCTCCCCTTGCAGGAAGGCAATTTGAGCCTGCAAATGCAAAAATAGGTGACATTTTAGACGAAGAGAAGAAACACATGCATTTCTTTAATAACTGCAGACATTTTTTTTGGTTTGCTGGCATCCTCATGACAGATGTGATGTTTCTTGAAACAAATATTGGATGTGAACCTCCGCAAAAGTACAGCACATCAGAGAGCAAACTACTTTTGTGGAGACTGAAATAGGACGATGTCAAATCAATATGCGTGGCAGGATGGAAAACAATAAGTAAATCTGTTCCCTTCTATTTTAATCTAACCTACTCGCTCTCCAACACACTAACTTCCCCCTCCTCCAGAAAATCTTTTTTTTTTTTTTTTTTTTACAGGCAGCATCTGTTGACGCACTCAGTTTTAAGTCAGCATTACATGGGTGCATACACACGCATGCATAATAACTCTTTGTAACTCAATTTTGGCTTTTCTTGAGTTGCTAATTTGAATAGAGCAGACTTTGACAAGTACAAGTATCAGTGATATGCGTTATGGATGAGCATAATAATCTATTAATTATTAATCAATGTGAATAGGGTCATTACAGCGGAATTAATTGTTGATAATGTCTTGAACTAACCACAATAAAGTAGGCTGAGCTATTTTGCTGCAATGTATTCAAAAATGATCAATATATCCCATATGAAGTTTTTTATGATGTTAATACGTTACCTTGCTTAAAAGTCCCTCAAACAACATGGGGGGATTCACCAAACATCAAGTTGGTACAGACTAAGTGTGGGCATAATTGATTTAGCTATTGTTCAAGTAAATACAATTAATTGACTGTGTGAAATTGATTGTTGAATAATCGCATCTTGAATCAACTGTGCTAATAAGTTACAACCCTGCAGACTTCATGGAGTCAGAGCAACATTACTCTAATCAATATCATCAGCATCAATAGAAAATTACTATGATTGTTAATTCTCCCATGCAATTGATCATTCAAATGGTCATCCCTAGTGTACATGTGAAGGATTTGCTTTACCTGCATAAGATTTTACATACTTATGAAGTGCAACGCTTGCTTTGGATTAAATCTGGCAGACAAATTAGCAGAGAGCAGCAAAGGCAAGATGGGAACACATACACATCACCTCTTTTTTGTTAATGTCCCAGAGGGAATAAAAATGAAATTCCAGCATTGAAATCTATAAGCAGAGGATGGTGTGAGTTTGAGTGGGCTGGATGACAAGTTCACGCAGATAGCAAGAGGAGCTGCTCCAGCCTGCAACAATGAGTCATAACTGCACTTCAGTCTGGCTCACATTGAAGGCAGCACTCTAACCATCCAGTTCTCCGCAAACTAACTCACCACTGGACTGTTCATTCTGACAGTTACTGGTAGTAATAGTAGTAATAATGACAAAGAAATATTCCATGCAACTATTGATGCTCTTCAAAATCAAACTTACCTATTATGTAGCAATTACTTATTCATCATCATCCCTGACTTGACAATGAGTTGAATCCGTTGAAATGCATCCTGCACTTACAACAATGTTAGGAATGTTCAGTATGTGTCTGGTTTTCCACATAAATCAAAGCACACACATTTGAAGGCAACTAGTAAAATGGCTACAAATGTGTCAAATGGCCCCCACTGCACATTTTATTTGAGTTCAGTTAAAGCCATGTGTAACAGCCAAATAATTTATGTCAACTAAGTACTGACTCAATCTTACCATCCTTCTGTGTAGACCGCAACTAACTTGTTTGGAAATAAATTAAGACCCAATGAAATCCATTTTATTTTTATTCCAATCCCATTTACAGCCGCCCCTCGCTGTTAATTGGATCCAGACCCAACTGCAATAGTTAATTTCCATGACAGTGTTATTAAATAGAATATTCTCAGAGTTAATAGTATAGAAAACCTGTTTTATCAATTAGTAAATATGTTTAACATTATGAGAGCACTGTAGACATGAAATACCACCCCATTTAGCCACATTTATACTTTTAAATCACTACTGTTTAAATCACATTGCACAACTCTTCTGCTGCAGGGACACGAGACAGTTGCTAGCTAGCAAACTAGTGCACTAAACTTCCTTAGGCACCTCCGCGTATCGTAACTGGGAGAACAAGAGTGTACAGAGGGAAGAGCCGCCTACCGTGGCCGTGCAAGGTGCATTAATGTCCGATACGCTATGTGAGCAGCTGCCGAGCATGCACAGAGGTTAGGGAAACCAGAGTGTACAGCTGAAGGAGTTGCTGCTGTGGCACGCAATGTACACACTTTTAAATTTGTGACACACACGCACTCCTACCCTGCTTTGCTCCTGCAAACTGGCAGGGGGCGAGGTTAAAATAATTTGAATGGCAATTTTCTTTCTATGGGCTTTCCCTACTATCTGCAGGTTTGAAAATCTGTGCGGGTCACGTGCATGTATCTTGCTTTTTGCAATTTTTTATTTTTCACAATACATTGTGAGAATGTAAGGTCTGCTTTACATTAATAAGCAGTAAAACACAACATGGTGTAAACACATTCATACAGTCTGAGCTGCACACACACAGTCACACTAGCATGCGCTGCTAAACTAAATTAACCCACAGCTTTCATTCTTCCATAAGGGAGGAGTTGTTTTTTCACCAACCAGTGTTTCAGGTTGCGTTTTTGCCATGTTTAAGGGGAAACGGGCGGGTTTGTGTTACTTCCCGCCACAAACGTTCCTTCGCTTTACTATGACGTGTTTTTATTGCTCAATTTCATTATGTCAATTTCCAAAAGATTCCGTGTTTAACAGTAGATTCAGTTTTTATTGACTAATTCAGCGATTCCATCCGCAATTAAATGCTGAAATCATAGGGCCCTAATAAGTGCATCCCGGGGTAAGAGATGAGGCACATGTTATAAATGTTGTTCGGATAATACTACATGTAGAAGAAAAGTGCTGGCTCCCAAAATAGCATAATTTGGCTTCAAATCTAATATCAGTCTGAACCAATGCCCCAACGACCTGAAAGTATATCATAACAATTGGTGTGTTCAAACCACACAAATTCTTAATCTATCTTATTATGCAGTTATTTCCCACTAACTCTAGCTTTATGTCAAACACGATTCCAAAGAGATTCACACCTTGATATCTACTGTTCACTTCTTTATCCACTTGAAGCCCTGGGCCGGAGACTCCTAGACTTTGGTGGTGGCAGACACTGTGAAGACTGAATCTCTGTGAATCTCTGGCTCATCATTTATACCCCCGATCAAACATTAACCTTGGGAGGAATGTAATGAGTCAACTAAGGCAGTAAAGAGACACAGGAAGCTTTTAATCCTGGCCTCACACTGAGTGCATTATTAGGCTGAGGCATAAGAGCTCCTCAGTGTGTCAGAGCGAGGGACATGTAGGACAGGGCATCCATCTAGAGTGCCAGGCTTTTCAGAGACAGGAAAAGGAGGGAGTGGTGATAGGGTAAAGGCTACAGAGGACAATAAACACCAGACACACACAATTTTGCTAAGCCAAGGTAAGAAAATGTGTCTCTGCCAATCCTCATGTGCGAGTCCTTTTTGTACTCTGAACAAGAAAAAACGGAAGAAAGACCGTACACAGTATATTAACAATAACATTGGTAATTAAAGAATACTTAATCAAGACAAACAACTAGATGTAAAACATAATTTTGATCATATTTTTGGATTAATTGAAATTTTGATAAAGGTAGATGCATTGTAGCCATTACAGAAAACATGTAAACTACACAACAAATTCTGAGTCTTTACTTTAACCATCAATGTTAAGATTAGTAATGTAGGAGCATTACACACAGCAATATTAGTTTCTAAATGTAAATGTAAAATTAAATAAACGAAATTGTTCCAGATCGCCAATACAAAGAGTCCATTGGCTGATCTCAAACATTATTCACAGTGGTGCCACACATTTTGTGGGCCCTATTATTTTCGCATAGGGAACGGAATTGACTATTAAACACGGACTCTTGCAGAAAGTGAAATAATGTGAATTGAACTGATTGTATATTATGTCATCATGATGAAAGGGAAAGTTTGTGTGGGGTCGTATCGCCTCAGCAGACCACTCAATCGTGGCAGGATCTTATCACAATCAGTAACCTGCCCAAATTAAACATGTCAAAACGGTGGCAAAAAAACTTGGAAAGTCCTCGCTTACAGAGCGTGAATTGAAGCTAGCGGGATTAGCTTTGTTTAGCAGAGCATACTGGTGCGGCTGTGTGTATGCGAATTTAGCTAGATGAGTGTTTACACTGTGTTGTGTAATGTAAGCAAGCGTTTTACAATGGCTGCTAACAATGTGCAGGTTCTAAGTTAAAAAGACAGGAGGTATGTTTATTCTGTTAGCAGGTCGTTGTAGCTGTCAAGACACATGCTAAACAAACACGACATATAACTGGTGTAAATCACATATTTACAAAGCAAACAAGCGTTTGATGAGCGAAGTCAACTCACAGCGACCCACCACGGCCCCAACAGCAACATGATGGTCAACCTGATAACATGCCAAGTACATTCCACACATACCATTACACTGGCAGCTGAAAGAGAGATAAAAAAGCCTAACTACAAGAGCAAAACAGGTGCACGGCCCCCATCAATAATACCATTAGTAAAAACCACTCCAGGGGGCTCTAGCAGAAGTGTTTAATTGGGAAAAATATAATTTATATTTAGTTTACTTAAAAGTGCTTTAAATACTGGTTAAAATTTATCAATATTAGTTGTGAGGAATTAAGGAACTGTGGAGAATTCCGATTTTTATACAACAGCTCAACAGTCACACTATTTCAGAAAAAGTGGTAATAACACTCATGGTATGTGTGAGGTTTACACTGTGCCTTGCCGCCATCAAACCAACTGCAGTGTTAAATACTCATACATTTTGCTCCACCTGATATATGAAGCCTTGTGTTAACATGAGAAATAAATGTACTGAGAGCTGGAGCTCACCTCTTTCAACACTGAGTGAGATTTAATGTAAACTGGATTTTCCACAGATTTTGTTTTAATTTTCGAGAAAACCAAACTGCTCCACACTTTTTCCTTATAAGAAAAAGACTTGCTGTTTGCCTTATGTCACAGCTTTCCATCTGAGCTTTGCTGTGCTGTCACACTACTCAAGTCAGCTCCACACTCCAGTGCTTTTAAGTGGCAGAAACAAAAGCAGTGTGTTACCCTTCACTCAGTTTACATGCACTAAAACAGTCGGTTTCTCAATTTTCCACACTTCTATGTAGCGTCCAACTCTCTCTAATGCAATGGTGGGCCAAATGCTGTGTGCCTCTGAGACACTAGGGGACAAATGTGGTCACAATCAAAAATTGCCTTTATATAAAAATTACAATCATGACCAAAAACAGTAAAAAAAAAAAAAAAAAAAAAAGACCCTGTCTCTGTTAGAAAAAAAACACACTCCAATACAAACCACACACAGAGAGACACAGTTATGTAGTGTATTAGTGTAGTATATGTAGTGTAAACTAATTGTATGGGTCAAATTTGAGCCGGACTATATACAAGACCTGACCAAAATCTTAAGACCTGTTAAAAAATTGCTAGAATTTACCTTTGGCACATTTTGATGTTGAGGAGGTTTTAGATAGATAGATAGATAGATACTTTATTAATTTCCAAAAGAAATTTAGGGTTTAGGTTTTAAGTAAAGCTACAATATGCAGAAGCAAGAGGGGGGAGTGTGACAAAAAGCTCTTTGAAAGCACTTTGAAAAAGTAATTTATTGAAAACAACAATTAAACTGAAAAAGGCTGTTTATCAGCTGATAAAAAGTTTAAAACCATCGCTCAAAAAAATGACAAAAAAACCCCTCCAATCCTGAACAAAAAAATGTTCTCAGTTGGACTCAGTAATGAGTAGCTCCACCGTTTTTGTTAATAACTTCAAAAATTGGTTTGGGCATGCTTGATGCGAGTGTTTCCAGGAAGCTAGTGGGAACATTGCTCCAAGTGGTGAAGATGGGCTTACGAAGGGCATCAACTGTCTCAAACTGATGGCCATTTTTATAAACTTCCCTTGCCATCCGTCATCAAATGTTCTCTATGGGATTTAAATCAGTGAAACATACAGGATGGTCCAAAAAAGTGATGTTATTCTCCCTGAAGAAGTCAAGCGAGCATTGTGAACTGAACTGCAGCATTGTCCTGTTGAATAACCCAGCTGTTACCACACAGGCGAGGGCCCTCAGTCATGAGGGATGTCCGCTGCAACATATGCACGTAACCAGCCGCTGTCTTACAACCCTGCTCCACTTGAAGCTCCAGTGTTCCACTGAATAAAAAAGCACCCCAGATCATGATGGACCCCCCTCCGCTGGGCTGGGTAGAAAACATCTCAGGTGGTATCTCCTTGTCATGCCAGTAACGTTGGAAGCCATCTGGACCGTCAAGGTTAAATTTTTTCTCATCAGAGAAAAATGTCCCATGTTTGATGCTCTCTGGAAAAGTGTAAACGGGCAGGTTTGTGGCGTTGAAGGAGACGAGGTCTTTGAATTAGTTTTTTGCTTTTGAAACCCTTTTCCCGCAGATGCCGTCTGATGGTTATTGCACTGTAGTTGGCACCAGTAAGGGCCTTAATTTGGTTTGAGGACCGTCCTGCTTCTTGACGGACAGCCAATTGGATCCTCCAGCTTAGCGCAGGTGTACTTTTTTTTGGATCTACCACTTGACATTTTTGTTCCGTAGTGCTCAGGATCTTTCAAAAAAAATTTAAATGTCTTACTGCGTCCCACCTCAGCAGCAATGGCACGCTGTGAGAAGCCTTGCTTATGCAGCTCGACGATCCGACCACGTTTAAGAATAGAAAGCTTCTTAGCTTTAGCCACTAGGAGGGCATGACCGTGTGAATGCCTGACATAAAATGAGAATTTTGAGCAGATTTTGGCTTTTATAGCCTGTGGTCTTAAACTTTTGATCTGACTTTTGAGCCGAGCCAGAAGGCAAAACTCTCAATTTACCCGTCCATCTGCGTTCCCACCCTCACCCCCCTGGTGGAGCTGGACGAGGTAGCTGGAGACCAGTATGTCTGGACTTCCTTAGTGAGACTGCTGCCCCTGCGACACAGACCCAGACAAGCATTTCAGTTTAATGTGTGCTTGCTGAAAACATTTTTGCTTCACTCCCATTTGTTATTTTTGCATTTATGAAGCTCTACTTAGAACCTCCTTAAAGTAAAACTGCACTTTTTTGGAATTATGCCTATCATCCACGATCCTTTTGTGAAACATGATCACATACAGTATTTCTTTTCTGTGCGTTCTGAAACCAGAAAACGAGTTTGTATGAGGATGTTAACATTAACTACATTGGAGGTACCTATTTAGACTATAAAATGCTGTAAAAAAAAACTATTTTTATTGTTTTATATACATGCTTTGATCATGCATTAACAGTTATATTGATGATAACATGTAATACTTACAGTATCTTGCAATATTTTGATTATTTAAAACATTACCGGAAACATGCTATTGTCAAAGTCAGGAGATTTGGAGGACCTGGGTTTGAATCTCCACTTGGCATCTCTGTGTGGAGTTTGCATGTTCTCCCCATGCGTGCGTGGGTTTTCTTCGGGAACTCCAGTTTCCCCCCACATCCCAAAAACATGCAAGTTAGGTTAATTGGTGACTCTAAATTGTCCATAGGCATGAAAGTGAGTGTTTAGCATGCCAGCGCATTTCACAATGTCCAACGACGATGTGTACGTTCTGAGTGAAAAAAGACAAGAATCGCGTTTATTTTTTCACCCAACTCATCTTTGCCGTAAAGTAACATTTTCACAGACAGAGCATACTTACGGCCTTCAAAATAAGAGCATGCTTGCCACATGTCATCTAAATGTAAACAAAATGAAGTGTCATTGATTTTGTCATCAAAAATATTGTACATACGCAGTGGGAATTGAATGGCAGATTACATCTTCATTAATCACGAGCACAGGCATTACAGTTTTTGTAGCAATGTGTGCTGTGGCTGACATGCCATTAGAAAAATTAACCAAGCTACAATCATTCCTCAGTTACTGGGCAAAATTGTCCATTGATGGTTGCATGAGTAAATGTAAGGTTTTTTGCATTTAATTAACGGACCTTTTATTTACTACCCCAAAAATCACACTCACACGCACACACACTATGCTGGTAAAAATAAGTGTAAAATGTAAAAAACTTTTTTGTAAAAAAATTTCAGCGGAATTCAGAAAAAACTAAAACGGATATTTGTTGGTGCACAACCTCAAGTTAATTCATGCTAGTACACTGCCTTTTACCACACACATCAAACGTTGTCGGGTGGATGGTGGGTCTGTATTATTTTGCGCTTTTAATTTGATGTCGTTACAGTCACAGTTTCACACAATAAAATAAATGAACAATAAATAAGACACATCAGATTGCTATAATGTCGCAGTTTCTGCTTAAAAGATCTTAGGCCTGTCTTTGTTAAAAATGGAACCATGTACAGTACTGTCTTTACTAAACTGCATATTGCAGCATTTCCCCAACCATTATATTACAGAGGCACCACATTTCTGTCTCTACATAGTCACGCAATTATCTTTTGCTCTCTGAATCACTGATTGAAGCTACATGTGTGCATGCTAACCAGTGACATAAAGTAGGTCAAATGCAGCAGTTAGAGAGCCAACCTCAGAGAGTGTGAACGTGGAAGCAGCCTGCACCTCCTTGGCCTCTTGTGAGAGGTTGTGGCTCCACAGGATAGAAAAGCCCAACACTATCTTGACTAGTTTCAGGCATGTCAAACAGCTTCACTAACATTAAGACATATTAATACACACTTAATACACTATCCTCCAGTTTCAGCATTACATGACCTGAGAATTTCTGGTTGTTATTCATAACCTTGGACTAGGAAATAAATTATTCATTTTTTACAACAAAACTGTAACTTGTGGGAGTAGTTAAGTAAAGAAGCCCAGGCTTTAAACACAACATTTTATGGGACACGATGTTATCTGGACATAGTGGCTATTTGTCAAAGACTGCAACAGAGGCTTTGTGTTACCTCTAATGACTAGCCTGCTGAAACTATGAGTTTGTGATCTGCTTACATGAGACAGAATGTGAGTTGTCAGACTTGTGATCTTCACAACATTTGAAATTGTGCTTTTGTTGTATTTCCCAAGCTGGTGCATATGCATGAAAAGTAATAATAACTGGCCTGGGGAGTGGACAAAGTATTGATTGAGGAATGACAGTGACAAGCCATTTCTGAATTTAGGAATGCCACCACAAGTGAACTTGTGTGTTTAAGCTTGGCACAGAGTGTCTTTTTTCCTGCGCTGTCCAGCCAAATTGGCCTCTAACTTTGTTTTTAGTGCAAGTCAACATAAGATCTTAGTAATAAGTCATCTTACCAAAGCATATTAAGCTTATCCAGCAGCTAACTGTAGTTGTTGCTGACAAATTAAAACCACAAGACACAGGCTATTGTTTATGTGAGTTTTTCTTTTTGATGTTTCTAAGTAGGCCCATGTTAGAGCCTGTACCCACTTAGTGCCACCTTACACCATTAGCAACCTTCCCTGGGTATCAAATTATAGCAGCAGACAGATTCTTCAGGCAATGGGATACAGCACGGAGCAGGGATTTCCCCATAACTAGAAGGCTTCTGAGGGCTCTCCCATGTAGGGCATAACTTATTCTCTGCCATGAGACTGAGACAGGATATCAAGGCAATGAATGATACTACTGTATTGTTGTTTTTGTTTTCTTTTTATCAAGTCAAGGTTGATTGATGTGGCTATAATCCTGTCCTCACTCGCATGTTACCTATGTTTGTTTACCTATGATGTTTTTTTAAATCAACATGTACTTAGACTTTTGAGCTATGGCCATGTTAAAAAACAACACTGAATACAGATAGCGACAGCCGACAAACAATAAAAAGTAAGTTTCCTTTCAACGGCTGCATCTGTGTCTCACCCCCACACATTAGCATTACACAAACACAAATGTACTGCAAAGTCAACCACTTTTAATTACTGACTTTGGTTTACAATGTTTACCTGAGCTTTGGTGTCACTGCAATGCACACAAGACATTTTCAGCTTAGAGGTAATGTTATTTATTTATGCAATACCCTTGTTTCTTTTTGTTACACTTTCATTCTGTAAGCATCTTAGCGATTCTTCACAGAAATATATCTACTACATTATGAACTAGCATTTAAAAATGGTCTCCTAATTAATCACAATCAATACAAGTTCTTCCTGAGTACTGTATTTCAAACCCATTTCCTTACATTTTACAGAATGAAGAATGAATTACAGCTCGGCTCATTTCATTTCATTCATTAGCCAGTAGTAAGATGCTGGCAGTTCCCAGGCAAGTGCTGATTAAAATAATCAGTGTCTTGTCAAATACATACCCGGAATAAAATATCAGCGTTTCCCGCACCTTAATTTGTTTGTAGTGGCCCATGACAAAATTTGATCAGTTTGGTACTACCTGTCTGAAAACTACTGAACCTTTAAAAGTGTCACTTCCACCTCCTGTTTGTGTGTCTGAACACCAGCTTACATTATGGTTAACACTATGGTTGGTTGTTAATATTTAAGCAAAATTTTTTTTGTTTTTCATTATTTGAAAAACAACTAATTTTGTTAAGGCGACTACATGTAAGCTACACTTTTTTTAAAGCCTATTAAGTTATTATGCTTTCACAAGCACAAATGTATAAATTAACTTGACCAAGGCAATGTAGTGATTAGCTATGACCACTCGACCAAAGGCGAATCTTAACAGACAAACTCCTCGTCATTACAAAACATCAACACAACAAGTTGAGTTGCTGACATGTACAGTACGGTTTCAGGGCTGCCGAGATAGACGGGGAGTGGTTTTTAGTGTGACCCAACAGGCTTGTTAGACAACATTCTTGTGAGCTGTGGTGTTCGTCTTATGCCCAAACAGGAAAAAAGACATGTTGTCAAATGCCCTTGGTTTAATGTTGGAACAACCAATAACAAAACAAAATGGTGGTAAATTCTTACAATTATTTTCATTCTTACAATTTATTAATAATTATTGAAAGTAAAAATTTTAAAAATGACCAGTAAAATACAGTTGAAAACAATGTAATATATTGTATGATACACATATAGCTTTCTACACAAATATTGACCACAATTAGTTTATAAACAACTGAAAATATTATCAAAATGTTTTACTGTGCTTCAAGAAATCGCCTGTCGGCTCTGTTGGAACTTGCCTATGTGCGACCAGATAAAAGTATGTGAAATCATTTGCAAATGTGGTACAAATGTTCAGCCAAAATGAAAAAAACTGTATTCAGCAAGAAAGATGTTTGAGTGAGTCTGTTGCACATCCATACTATCAAGAGAATGAAAAATAGTCCGTAAAATGTGTAATTGATTGACTATGCTCATATTTGCCAGCGTGTGCAATCATTCCACTTTTTGGCATCTTTGTTTGCACATTTTGCCTGGATCTCACTGCCTTTCTAGAGGCAGATAGCTGGCTTGTTTTTGTCCCACGGACGGCAATCAAAACACTAGATGTGTGTCGAAGTTGTTCAAAATAAACAGAGTGTTCCCGTTTTAAGATGATGACACTGTCACAGGGGTCTCCAACAAGTAGCTCGTAAACTAGATGATGTTGAGTATTTCAGTAATATTCAGTAGTATTTCAATATTTTCTTCACCTCTTACTATGTTTTATACTATAAAAAAATTACTTAAAATGTTTTTATTTTTAAAAATGCAAACATTATATATTTTTTAATAAATACAATTATAAAATAAATTCCGGTGACATTTCAAATAACTCAGCCTCTGACTTTTTAAAATAAAAAAATAATAAAATAAACTGTTATAGTATTTAAAAAATATATATGTATAAAATTACAAATTAACAAGTTGAAACTGTAAACTTTGAACACTATTCAGGCAATAGCCTGAATATGACAAATGTAACTATTCAGGTTTTAGACTAAAAAAATAACATCCACATTTTCTGCAGAAAGCACAGTGTACAGTGGTACCAGTGAAAATATCTCCAGCAGAGGAGAAAACCCGCTCACTAGCAACAGAGGTAGTTAGCTGAAGCTATCGGTGTTTGCACTAAGCTGGGTTTTCTTTCTTTTAGATGTAACATTCACTGCCAGATGATACCGTTTTAAGTGCACTAACATGTTAGACGTGTTTCCTGCAGCAAACCCGATCTCTGTGGAAAAATGTCGACACACAACTTTGGAGTTATTCGCTTGCCTTTGTCCATCCGTAATTGTAACAGGGAAGCCAAAGTGTTCCCAAACAGGAGACTGTAGTGAGATGGGAGGGTCTTCCAGCTCAGCATTTCTACTGGCATTTGCTATGATAGTGCTACGCTAACGTTCCTCCTCATCAGTCAGTAGTGTCCGACAGAGTCCACACGGAACTCTGTCAGGACATTTGTTCCGCTTGGAGGACTTAGATCATTCTAGGTAATGAGAAAAATAGCAAAAAATATAACCAAAACGATAACCCAAGTGGACCAAACCAAACCGAAACGGTTCAATACATCCATGTGAACCGTTACACCCCTATTTAATAGTACTGCAAGTTGAATACACTCTTGCTATCATAACCCTGAACTCTGAATTTACAGTTACCGCACAACAAAAATATTTCAATTGGTTTTGTTTTAAATGTGTTATTTTGAACTAAACCTATATTACTGAACAATTAATTCCCCGCCTATTGGTATTACTTTAAAACAGGCATCAAATTAAATGTCACATGCAAGACTGAGCTGCCTGTCAGTGGTTTAAACGAGTGGAGGGACAATCTCATTACAATGTGTTTATGAGTGAGGGCAAACAAGCAGTGCCAAATATATTTGTGTTATGCTGCCACAAATAAATTGGTGTATGAGGTCAGTGTTTCCCCCAGGTTGAAAGCTTTGTGAGAGCCACACAGTCTTGCAATCGCCCCTTCACAGTTATATTTTGCAAACTTTCACAATCTAAAGGACTAAAAAGTAGGGATGTTTTTTTTTTAAACTTTTTTTAATTACACCTCTAAGTAAAAAAAAAAGTTTATTCAAGTGTACTACAAGTATACTTATTTTATACTAAAACTGAACTGAGGACGTATACTTGAAGTTGACTTTTTTATAAAAATTGTATATACTTAAGAACAGTACAAATAAGTATATTTGGCTTATATTGAAAAGTATAAGTTTAAGAGTAAGTACAGTAATACTAGGACTTACACTTATAAATTTATGGTAAAATGTATATTTCAGTATACTTTTTAGGTCTTTCTGCCACACAGGAGTAATAAAAAGTATTTCTTGCTTCAAGTGCATAATAAGGTCAAGGCGTTGACTTGCGCTTAACATTTAAATATATCATTTCCATTGTACCCAGTAAAAACTTGATTTCAAAGGACTTTGTTTTTGAAATGCTCAAAAACATACCAAACTTGTTTTCAACATTCCGTCTTGTGATTTTGTAAATGCGTCACACTCTTGTGAACATACAGTATGAGGAAACTTTCAGAATACTTTAAAGAGTATATTTTAAGTATATAAAATAGTAAGCTGCGAGTAATGTGCTAAGCAAACTTAAAGTAATAATAATAATAATAACTAGAAAAATAACCAAAGTTTATAAAAGTATACTTAAACTACACTATACAAACTAAAAATGGGTACTCTATGTATGTAAGTAGTACAATGGCCATATATAGATAAGTGTACTTGTGGTATACTTCAAGTACTGTACATGAGAGGGATATGATCAATGCTCTCATCTCCTATTCCAAAGGTCCTGTTTTCAAGCCTTTCAAGCAGTGTGAAACAGGCGTGTACATATACCAAGAACATTAATAACATATAGTTAAGTGTTTTTGTTGTATACTTCAAAGTGTACTTTTGCCAACGTAAAACTTAAAATGTGCCAATTTAATCCGAAAAGGTATTACATTATTATACTTTTATTCGTGAAGATCGAATGGGGACATCCCTGTAGAAGGACTCCACAAATAAGCCACATAGATTGACCCATATTTGTCAGGATAAATGATACAGAAAACAGAATGAATGGGAAACAAACACTGAATAATACCATACAGAAATTCAAAACGTTTACTATAAACAAGAGATAAGTCTGGTATGCTGCACTGCACTAACTAAACATTTGAATAACATTCAGAACATAAACCAGTCTTTGGGGAAAGATATCAACAAAAGCTGGGCCAAAAATTGATAGTGCACCAGTTTGCCACCACAAACAAGCCATTTAGCAACCCCACTCACCATGCTTTGCCAGAGTTGATGCTGCAGACAAACAGGAAGTTGAAAACATCGGCAAAACAGAGAGCAGCATAATTTCAGTTCAAATGTATTACAATGGTGCCCTGCGATTGACTGGCAACCAGTCCAGGGTGTACCCCGCCTCCCGCCCGCAGTCAGCTGGGATAGGCTCCAGCATACCCGCAACCCTAATGAGGATATGTGGCATAGAAAACGGATGGACGGATAGATGTATTACAATGACAAGCAAGTTTGCTGGCAATGCACGACCAGGATTTCCCAAACTTAAGGCTAGAACCTAATGTGGGTCAATTGTTATTGGGTCATCGTTTGTGAGGGTACAATGCTGAAAGCTATTAAAGTGATCATCAATTAGGCAACTTCCTGGCACAGGATTTGTTGTAGTAGATTTATCACTACCTTACGTATAGTTGTCAATGTTATAGCAACACAGTTGTCCCTCGTTTATAGATGTTAATTGGTTTGGAGATCCGACCAAAATAAATGAATTTCCACAATACGAGATTCAATCTTAATAAATGGAAGGTAGTGAGCTAACAAGTTATTTAAATTTTGTTTTTTCTAATTTTAAAAAGCCAAAAACTTACCACTTCCACATGGCATGGGAGGAGATTTTTTTTGACTATATCAGACATGCCATGACTGACTTAATGCACTGTTAAGGTAATCTAATGAAAGGTAATATCTCATATGTCTTGTATAATTACGGCCACAGAGTGACCAGAATACTACATATCACTTTTATTTCAATACTGTATGTTTTGACAAGTAAAAAAACATAGTCTACCATCCAACAGTAATCAATTAATTTCTGAAAAACTGCGATATAGAGTATAGTGAGGGGGGCAATACTCATGATGTTTTTTTAATAAGGAACAAAATGTCTAAGTTGGTTCTTCAGCTGAAAAACTCTGGGAAGACCTAAGGTTGCCATTGCTACGCACTCAGCTTTTTGTCAAAATCAGTCGAGCTTAGGGGTGTCCAAAATGTGGACCCGGAGCTTGTTTTTTTATTAGCACACGACACATTGTAAAACTAAAATGGAGTAACCAAAAATAACAATATTAATGTACAAGAGCAAAAAGGTAACATATTGATACTAACAACTAAATAAAATAACTGATTATAACACAAAAGTTTGTCTTTAACTTTTTTAGTCTTTCTACAAAAATAAAAAATTGTATGTGTGCCTCTGTGCGAAAAGGCTTAGACACCGTGGTCTAGACCACTTATTCTCAACTGGTGTCACAAATTGCAGACCTGTTTTTCAGTGAGTCTTTGACAAAAAAAAAAATCATATGAAAATAATCCTCCAATTTCAATTCTTAAGGGAGTCTTTTCATTGCAGCGGTGTGTCGTCCATTTATACTTTGTAAGGTGGCAACAATGCTCTATAGTGATATTTAAACACACCGTCCAAGACCGACATGGTTCGTTAGTATATTGTAGCAAGATTGAGACCTACAGAAAATGGAAAGAAGAAACCAAACTTGCTTTAAAACTGTGTTCCTTACTTGAAATCAATTCCCTAACAATCACACAAAAAAGCCCAGCAACTCATGATACAAACTATACTAACTCAACATATATTGAATACACAAAGCAACTGCACCACACAGATTACATGGATATCAAAATAATGCTTACACAATAACATACATGTAAAACTATACATGTATACAACCCGCAAAGCATGCTGGGCAATGTTGTGCTTCACCGGCACATACTGTTATGCAGCAGTATGTCAAATTTTGCATAATGTTTTCAATAATTTCAGATTTTAAAGAAAATTATGCAATTAGGGTTGATGCTTGTAACTGAGGGTAATGGTGGATACAGAAAACAAACCTCAACTGGTATAGATAAAAGTCAATGCCTACTCGTCAGAGTTTTTGCGTATTATAATCCCCCACGGAAGGCCAAATATAGCAAAATCTTCGGCATGAAGACGAAATTAAATCATGAAACAAAACCTGTAATTCTGGCCAACCTCCTGCTGGAAGTAGATCATGTGGTTTGCTTATGCTTTGTGTCCAAATTAGGGTGCTATTTATATGTTATATACTACAAGTTGCTACCCAAAGCAGCCAGAAAAAAAGTACTGTATTTAGTTGTATCATAAAGTATTGCCACACAAAAAAGCAACAATGTGTGAGCATGCAGGGTAGCACTGAATACTTTTAGCATTAACACAATTCACCACATCTGAAAATTGTGAGAAATGTCTCAACAAATTAACACCCGGGTGTGGGAAACAGTAGCCGAATGTATTTTAAAGCCTCTTCCTGGGGAGTGGCAACAGCTCCCATATGATACATTCCATAACAACACATCGTGACGGGTAGTCTGCTATGGGCGCTTCTGGAGGTGCCAGATATGATCAGATACAATAATCAAATATATCATAAGAGTTTCTTTCTTCTCGATCAACAAAAAAGTGTCACATTAAAACAATTCCACACATACAGCGCCCAGTCAAGTTAGCTGGGGTTGTTGTACACAGCAGGCTAGCTAACAACTCAATATTACTTTGCAAGCTGATTTTAAAATCTATATACGGTTTAATTCAGTCCAGTTTTTTACCACAATAACTAACAAACACGCAAAGAAGCAAGTTCGGTGTGATTTCGGTCAGAGTAATGAGGCAGAAAACCGTCGTCGTGCTGTCGGGTCAAGGGGGCGCTATAATAGCCTTTAGCTCCTGAGCTAATGCTAACAAGCTAGTCCAGCAACGAGAACAATCACACCAGAAGACATTGCGATGCAATAACGCCATGCCTCGAAACTGTCACAGTAAAATAATTATACACGAATAAAATGCGATGATTTTCACCTGTAACTCGGCACGCTCCACATCCCATTGTGCTCTCTCTACTTCGAATCGGGCCCATTCGTGCTGCAGGAAGTGTAAGATCCCCGGGATACTGTACTGCGCCCGAGCCGCCTCCCCTACGTCGCCATCAGGCAGTGGTCCTTTACCAGCGCCGGGTAAGACTGAGTTGTTATTATTATTGAAGAACACGCCGGGGCCCGCCTGTTCGTCCATGGCCGGGCTCGGTGGAATGAATTGTCCACTTGGCTTACTCTTACTTGTCGACAAATGCAAGCAGAAAATGGGTAAAGCTCTCGACGGCGTACAGTCTTCTTGAGTCCGGGGAATGAACTCACTTTCTGACAGCTAGCTGTCATCCAATGACGTCAGTGCAGAGGCCACGCCCACACCCTGGCTGGGCGGGTGGGGGCGAGACGCTCGTCTTCAGTACGTTACACCAGCAAAGAAACATGGAGAATGAGCCTTAATATTCTGTATATTTATTTTCTCGTCTGTTACCCCAGCAAAAAACTTAAAACGAGGGGAATTAGCCTAAATCACGCTTATTAACTAGTGATGTGGAAAAAACAATAAGGCAACATGAAGGTGAGGTTAATGCAACTTTATTTACATCTGTATGCAGTCAGTGAGTAATAATATATACCCGTTTTGACCGCCCTCAGAGGACAATACAAATGTATAAACTACTTATAATCATTAATCATTTTTTTGCTAACAAATTGTTTGATAGATACTGTACTGTAGTTTTAAAATCATTTGCAACTGTGGTACAAATGTTCACCCAAAATGAAATGAACTGTATTTAGCAAGAAAGATATTTGAGTGAGTCCGTTGCACATCCATACTATCAACTTATGCATGACAGCTAATTTAGAAAAAAAGCTAAATTACAGAATAACCTTAACATTTTTTATTTTAACCCATTCAATATAAGCCAACAATGCCTACGGGTCAGAATAATCACAATTAAAACATGGCATTTAAACGTACAGAATTAAAAAAACACTATAGAATATAAATAATTACTTTAAGGCTTAAGGTGATGGAAAAATAAGAAATAGGAATTGCGTTAGCATAGGGGAAAAGTAGTTCATGCATCGTATCAAACAAGTATATGATACACCTGCACGATCATAATGTAAAACAGAATTTGCCGTGAATATTAATTAATCTTTTACATGAATCAACTTGAATTTGCAAAGATGGATACAGTATATTCAAGACACTATTTGATACAGACATTCTGTAGACACAAATTAAAGCAAACATAAAATAAATATTTATGTAGTCTGTGAGAGTGTGAAGAGCATTTGAAGGTTTTAGAAGAAGCTCGTTTTGAGTTTGATGGTTGGTGCAGCTTGGACTGTCGGCTGAGCTTGCCGTGCTGCATCTTTGGCTTTGCTGCTGGCCTGGTTCGCGCGAACAGCAGATTCCAGACGGGTTTTGAGCTCAGGTGCAGCGCCAATAACCATCTTGAAGGCAGCTGGATATAGAGGGCCAATTCGCATTAAGTTCTGAAGGGCAAAGTCATGCAGGCCTTTGGAGGCTTGGGAAGCAGAGGGAATGGCATTTTCATCCAAAAGGTAGGAGATGAGAGTTGGAACAAGGAGAGCCACCAACTGCACCCCTATAGGACACATTAAAATGACATTGTAAATATATAATAATGATAATAATTAAATAATACACCAAGTTTTATGTAGCTGGATGCTTTTGCTTGATAATTCAGAGAAGGGTCTTCTTCTTCTTTTCCTTTTGGCTTATCCCTTCTGGGGTCGCCACGGCGAATCAATTGCCTCCATTTAACCCTGTCTTCTGCATCCTGTTCTCTCAAAACAACTACCTTCATGTCCTCTTTCACTATATACATAAACCTCCTCTTTGGTCTTCCTCTAGGCCTCCTGTCTAGCAGTTCAAAACTCAGCATCCCTCTACCAATATATTCACTCTTCTTTAGACATGTCCAACCCATCTCAGTCTGTCCTCTGACTTTATCTACCTCTGATGTACTCATTCCTGATCCTGTCCATCCTGGTCACACCCAAAGCGAACCCCAGCATCATCTCCTTCACCTTCATCTCTACTACCTCTAGCTCTTCCTCCTGTCTTTTCTTCAGCTGCACTGTCTCTAGACCAAACAACATCACTGGTCTCACCACAGTTTTGTACACCTTCCTTCCTTTCTTATTTATTTATTTTATATATATATATATAAATAAATTTATTTCACACACACACACGCACGCACGCACACACACATATATATTTTACACATTTAAATAATGATTAAGGACATTAGCATAAGCAGAATACAATCTTTAAGTACACATACTAAAATGTACATTTCCAATCTGAGTAAAAATTTCTATGGATTTTTTTATTGATGTTGTAGCTGTTGTACTTTGGTGTGTATGAATATTAATAGAACCAACAATAACAAAATTGCCAGTAAATTGGAGCTGGCATTCTAAATATAGATGCTCTTTTGTGCAGATCTAGCTGATGTAGTGCACATCTACAGGTAATGAACTGAATACTTTAATAGCCCCTTTCCTCTAAGAGCCTCTTTCCTGTAGCTTAACACTTAAAAGGAAAAAATACAGTACATTAGTGATCCATTAAGCAAAGAGATACTTACGGTTCTGCGCCTCACCCATGCCCACCAGATTCTCCAGGACCTTGATGCCCTCCTGCACAGCCTGCAGCTCTGCAGTAGTCCTTGGCCGACTACGCTCCACTGCCTTCAGTTTCTCCACGATGAGTGGAGCCAGAGCGTGAATGTACGGGGTAGAAAGGGGACGGCTGGAATGCTGAAACACTGACAGCAGCAGCTGGTAACACCGTGCCTGAACCTGTAGTAAAGCAACAAAATAGAGTGGAAAAATGACTAACATGAACAGGGCACATCCTGGATCTACATCCACGATCTACACTGTGCCAAAGGAATCTTCTTAGTTTCAGCCACTCACCCAAGGATCACTGGAGTTAAGACCATTTCGGTAACGCTCCATGCAGCCCTTCTGCAGGACAGTCACCCCTACAAGTTCATTACTAGCAGACAGTAGGAAAAGTGTAATCGCTGTCAACATGCTGATCTCATCCAAATCAGGTCTGGACTCAACTAAAAAAAAAAACACAAAACATTTGACATAGAGCGTATCCTCTTTTCAGGGGTCATTATTTCACGAGTGTGTATAATATGCACAAACCAGGCTGAGAATCTTCAAGTACAGACGCCAGACTGCTTCTCACAAGGGCCGTCCACTGCGTCTGCAGGCTATCCACGTGAGCCAGTGGGGAGGTGATGATGGTCTTGATGCCCTGCAGCGCAGCAGACACAGACGTAGGTACCGAGTTGTCTGAAGTCTTGACTGCAGTTTCCCTCAGCACTCCGGTAATTAGGAAGAGCACAGTAGGTAGAATGGTCATGCTTCCTGTGAACAGAAACCACGAGAGCATGGGCAAAAGTTCATGGTGAATAACAACAGTAATATTAAAAGCACCATTCAAAAGCACAAATGTTGTTTTTCTTTACAACAAAAACGTAGTAAAATAAGTAAAAATTTGTATTTTGTAATAACAAAAGTTACATTTATAAGTTGTAAACTATTTAAATGTAAAAATGCTGTGTTTTTGCATCCTTGTCAGTGAGGTTGAGTGCAGACTGTAGTAATACAAAGTAATATTATTAGTGAGACAATACCATTATTTTATTTAAATTTCTATCTTACATGCCACTTGGTAGGTGTGTGGAAGTGCATGTCCTGATGCACAAACCCTTACCAGCAGGAGAGCAGAGCAAGGGCAGTTCAGCCAGAATGGAAACTGTGTTTGCCACAAGGCGTGCACTCTCATCAGGTAGTCGCTGAGGCCTCATCGGCACATGACTCGGTGACTCCTTAACACGTGTATTGAGCTGCGGTAAGTGACGAACTAGGATGAAAACCAGCAGCTCCATTGCTGCAAACACCAAGGAGCTGCCTGGGACAAGCTCTCCTGTCTCTCCTCCTTCCCCGAGGATGAGTTGAGAATCGATCTGGACTTCCTCCTCTTTTCCTGTAAAAAATACACACAGATGAAAAATACTTGGAGTAGTTTTACTTATATTTTCTGCAGAAAGACAACAGTGACTCTGCATAGTAAACAGAGATGTAAAATTTGATAATTCTGACCCTTGTTGATCTTTTGTTGCTGCAGGTGGTCTAGTGCAGCTCTTAAAGTCTCCTGTACCACAGCTGTAACCTGGAGCTGGACAGTAGCAGGGTCCCGGGTCAACAGCAGTCTGTGAAGTACATTCAGGAGCTCCACTGCTAACAGCTAGAAAACAAAAGCAACACGTTTAATGACACTTGACATTAAAAGACAAAGATCCGTTACACTTCTGTTGTGGTGCTCACAATTATTTTGTTAACACATTTCAAAAGGTCCTCCTAGCCAATCAACCCACGTTAGGCTATTGTTTGATGGAGCACTCAAGTGGCCTTTGGCACCTTGTAAAGGCACTAAATATCACATGGCAATGTTGTATTGATCAGACGTTTGCACCGAGGAGATCCTGGCAAATGTGTCACTTGAAAAACAACTGTGAAAGAGCTAAAGTATATAGATACTATTTTAAAACATGTAAAATGTAACTAAAAAAGGAACACAAAGTTTGCCATGAAATATTGTAAATTATACAAGCATTTAGTCATTTTTCCACTATTAGGCAAAAGGCTATACAATTGTCCAAATTGTGTTACAACCACTTACTGACATTGCACTCTGCAAAGACTGCCTGACTGCAACATGCAAAGTACAACCCTCTTCCTGCTCCTATTGCACCATTTTTGTTACTCATCTGTTTTTTTGTGTTACCTGGTCCTCTGCAATATGTGTCTTTGCACAGGGAGACTCTAGCATTGTGGACAGAGCCTGGAGGCAGGACATAACGTGCTCAATGGGTTCCTCGGGTCTGGGGAAGCAAAGGAACTCTATACTGACACCTGAAAGACAAAGAAAAAAATATATAAACTTAGGGCATGTTGACATTATAATTTCCCCTTAGCTTTCCACAACCATTGCACTGGAGCAGTCTCCAGAAGTCAACAAAATATTTATTTTTAAAGTGAATGTTAAATAACCCCATCAACATGCTGTATGTATGAAGTCCCAAAGGTGTTGCCAGCTTAATGATATTGTGGGCAACCACCAAAATAAAACGCTCTACTAAAGTTAATTGTATCCACCGTATGTACCTAACATTAGATGCATCCTGTCTCTGACAGACTCCTCAAAGGTCTTGGTGGTAGATGAAGCTCCTGTGTGGAGGGCAGGAGCCTCTTTTTCCTCACAAGCTCCAAACCCAGTGCTGCTCAGCCACAAAGCCACAGCATGCAAGACAGGAGCCCACGAGTTGCGGTAATGGAGTCTTGCTGTGTCTATGGTCTCTGGAGTATAAAACGCTCCACCTGAACACAAATTAAGGAAGATTTTACATGTCTTGCACAATATCATTGTTGCATGTTAGGCCACTCTAAATGTATATTTTGTCTGTTGTATCGCCGACAATGATATGCCCCCCCCAAAAAAATAATTTAGCTGGAGTAAAGCCAAGCCCAAATATAGAACAAAACAATGGGAACAAGGCATCAAACAGTGAAGAGCATTTCATTGTCTGGTGCTGTACCATCAGGAGGCAGCTGACTAGAGAACTCAGCAGGAAGAGTGAGCAGAGCATAATCACGGAGCATGGCCAACCACAGTCGACTCAACGAGGGCAGCTCAGGCTGCACTAAGGTGATGAGACTGTCAGGTGGAAGAACATTTGCACCCAGGTCATCCTCTTCCTCATCTCCACTTCGAAGTGGTTTGTCAGGCTTAGCCTCTGCCTCTTTCTTTATCTTCATCGCCACCACATAAACCTGCGCAATAATATCCGTGCATGATTATAACCTATATTATTTACACAATTAAAACTTAACACATCTGGTCTTTGGTCTCACCTCTGCCCATGCTTTCAGCACAGCCAATTTCTCCATTGTGGTGGCACTCTCACTGTATAGCTGACTGGATGAATCTTTCCCAGCTTGCACCTTGTCCAGTGATGACACAAGCAGGTTGTGTACTCGCCGTAGGTCGTTGAGGTCACTAACGACACCACTACCAATCCAAGTGCTACACACCTGTGGTCACATTCAGCAATGACAGTGACCAAATTCTTCATTATAGCTCTCAATTTAGCTTGCGCTCTTTCATTATATGATGAACATACACTCACACTGTACATACACAAGATTGTTTATGTGGATTGCACAGACGATAATTTCTGGTACAATTTAAACATAATACTATTAACATTAAGTGTAAAAGAAAATAGGTGTTACAATGAAATACTACAAACCAGCAGACTTTAAGAAAACAACCTTATCATTATTACATTTTTCCCCCAAAAGTAAAGTATCTGTTGCTTTTACACACAATATACAATTTAGACAGAACAAAATCACGTTTGGAAACAGTAATACAAGGCAAAATATCTGACCTCACCTGGCTCCACTGTGCTCAGCCATATTTTAATTCCATATTTCAATACTAGCATGAGTATGTGTGTGGTTGGGGTGCAGGGGTAATAGAAAAGGTGGTTATAGGGGCATTGTTTTTAACTCTGTAAAGCACTTTGGGCTGCATTTTATACAGTGGGGCAACAAAATATTTAGTCACCCACCAGTTGTGGAAGTTCTCCTACTTAAAAAGATGCAAAAGGCCTTTAATTTTCATCATAGGTACTACGAGAGAGAGAGAAGGAGAAAAAAAATCCAGAAAATCACATTGTCTGACTTTTAAAGAATTTATTTGCAAATCATGATGGAAAATAAGTATTTGGTCACCTACAAAAAAAAGCAACATTTCTGGGTCTCACAGACCTGTAACTTCTTCTTTAAGAGGCTCCTCTGTCTTCCACTCGTTACCTGTGTTAATGGCACCTGTTTGAACTCATTATCAGTATAAAAGACACCTCAAACAGTCAGACTCCAAACTCCACTGTGGCCAAGACCAACAAGCCGTCAAACGACACAAACAAAACTGTAGACTTGCACCAGGCTGGGATAACTGACTCTGCAATAGGTAAGCAACTTGTGTGACGAAATCAACTGTGGGAGTAATTATTAGAAAATGGAAGACATACAAGACCACTGACAATCTCCATCGATCTGGAGCTGCGCACAAGATCTCACCCCGTGGGGTCAAAATGATCATAAGAACGGTGAGGAAAATTTCCACAACCACACGGGGAGACCTAATAAATGACCTGCAGAGAGTTGGGACCAAGGTAACAAAGGCTACCATCAGTAACACACTACACTGGCAGGCACTCAAATCTTGCAGTGCCAGACGTGTCCCCCTGCTTAAGCCAGTACATGTCAGGGCCCGTCTGAAGTTTGCCATTTGGATGATCCACAAGAGGACTGGGAAAATGTAATGAAAAATATAACTTTTTGGTAAAAACTCAACTTGTTGTGTTGGAGGAGAAAAAATGCTGAGTTGCATCCAAAGAACACAAAACCTACTGTGAAGCATGGGGGTGGAAACATCATGCTTTGGGGCTGTTTTTCTGCAAAGGGACCAGGACAACTGATCCGTGTAAAGGAAAGGATGAATGGGGCCATATATTGTGTGATTTTGAGTAAAAACCTCCATCAGCAAGGGTATTAAAGATGAAACGTGGCTGGGTCTTTCAGCACGACAATGATCCCAAACACACCGGGGGCACCTGGGCAACGAAGGAGTGGCTTTGTAAGAAGCATTTCAAGGTCCTGGAGTGGCCTTGCCAGTCTCCAGATCTCAACCCCATAGAAAATATTTGGAGGGAGTTGAAAGTGTGTTGCACAGTCACAGCCCCAAAACATCACTGCTCTAGAGTATATCTGCATGGAGGAATGGGCCAAACTACCAGCAACAATGTGTAAAAACCTTGTGGAGACTTACAGAAAACATCTGACCTGTGTTATTGCCAACAAAGTATTGAGATTAACTTTTATTATTGACCAAATACTTATTTTCTACCATAATTTGCAAGTACATTCTTAAAAAATGAGACTGATTTTCTGGATTTTTTTCTCATTCTGTCTCTCATAGTGGTAGTGTACCTAATGATGAAAATTACAGGCCTCATCTTTTTAAGAGGGGGAACTTGCACAGTTGATTTTTTTTTTGCCCCACTGTATGTATGAAAACACTGTAAATCAAAACAAACGTTATTCATAAATTCTTAATATATTCACATTTAAGTGATTTAGTTGACTTGTGATGAAGCTATAAAATCATGCAAAGATATTGACTACAGGAAAATACATCAATTGGAAAATATTACTAAAAATCAAAATGTCTTACCTGGCATGCTTTAGCCGTTATATCAGATGGAGTATCAGGAGAAAAAGCAGGTCTGAGAGCAGCTCCAACCTAAACCCATATGATTGACAGTTCAATGTTTAGATTTACTGTGTACCTAGTCTATTTTGACTTTGCCATTTAATTGAATTCCTACTAAGTACTTGACTCACATTAGCTTGGTACTGTTCTAAGATAACGTGCCCTGGAAACTCGGGTTCGGGAACAGAGGCAAACTTTTTAATGATGTCTTCCAGGGCCTGCAGACCAGCCATCCTCAGCTGGTTACTGTGGTCTGTGGCAGCCATGAAGGCCATCCTTATGAGATCAGACAAATGAAGCACCAGTAGATCTCCTAGGCAGAAAGAGATGAGAAGGAAATTGAAGGATTCTGTGTGGAATGCATATGAATGGAAGGAATGTATCTTTAGTGAGCCATTCATTCGTTAGTTAGACAGTCCTTTCACTATTTTCTATTTAATCCTTTTTCCAAGGTACTGTTACATGTTCTGTGGGCAATCAGGCTTATACTATATATATATATATAGCTAAATATTTATTCAAAGATATGTCAGTGTTTTCCAAAAGTTGAGGTGTTTCACCTTTAGAGTTCTTAGCTTTGGCAGAACGTGCTGCTGCCAGGTCAAAGTGCGCTCTGTCTGCATTTTCACATAGCAGGATGATGCGGCACAAACAGTCTGCAGCAAATACTCGTGTCACCCAACGAGGAGATACTGAAGGCTTAGACTTTTCATCTTCTCCTAGACCCGTGAACATGATGTCATCGTCCATCTCGTCTTTTTTCTCTGAGTCTTCATCTTTTTCCACCTCAAATGCAACAGCTCCTCCTACATCTGAAAGTGCAGATGGACACCCACTCACACACCCAGAAAAATCACTCCATAGTAGCTCATCTTGAGTTCTTTGGAGACAGAAAATAGTGGTCCAAACTCTTTTGTAGAGTCACCTGTTGTTGCTGCAAGGACATCCTTGCAGAGTTTAAGCCAATGGGAAAGCTTTTGCACAGCAAGCGATGACAGCATGTGGCCCAGTGTGTCATGAATATCAGAGCACAGCTTCCTGTCCGTTTCGTGATCCAGCATACCAAACAGTGCCCCTTCCAGACCCGCCTCAGTGATGTTCAGATCTGAACCAGACGCAAAGTCAAAAGAAGAAAAGCACCAAAGTCTCATTGGAAATCCTGACAGCACAAAATGTTCTTGTCAGGTTTGTACTCACATATTGCTGTGTCTTTACCATCCCCTGCCTTTTTTGCCAGGCTCATGGCATACTCACACACCTCAGAAGCCTCTCTCTGAGCAAGTTGTCTCAGGCAGGCTACAGCCGCGCGGCGCAGCAACAGGTGAGAGCTGCAGAGGTGCACCTGTGAAGTTTCCCAACGTATGGGCAAACACATTACTCCAACAGCAATAAATAATTGTTATTAATGCTAAGAGTCAAAGACCAAATTTAATAACATCCACACAGAGTAAAATATGGATAATAAATTCCCAGTAATCTTACACAAAGGCATGGCACCAGGCTTGAGAGGTTGACATGACGAGGCGCAAACATGTGTAACTGCTGCAGACATGAGATGGCAGCTGCTTGTACAAGGGAGTCAGAGTGATCCTGCATTATGGCGCAGCCAACCAGGCAGGACGAGCGGATGGTGGAGATGGTGGCACCATTTCCTAAATTAGAGTAGTGATAAAAAAGATGGAATTTAGAGTTGGTAATACTGCCACCTGCTGGTAGATCAAATTGAGTGCAGTTCAAATCTTAGATGTTTGTTCGATCGCTTTACCTTGTAATTCTGGTCCAACGGTAGTAATGAGAGCACCCAAGCAACGACCCAAACACTGATGCACCTCTGTGTGTGACGGTGGCACTGTGAGGAGCAGGGTAAGAACCAGGGACAAGGTGGGCTCCACATAGCCTCTGTACATGGGACCACTTGAGTCCACAATCAGAGCCAGAGAGTGCAGAGCCCATGTCTGTTATAAAATAGAAAGTATTTATATAGAGATGTATGTAGTAAATAGCTACGTTTCACCCTACGTATAGGTGTATGCTCATTATGTTCTGTCCTGTGTATTTTGTGTGGCTCAAAATAAACAAACAAAATCAGATACATATGTAAATATATTGTAGCTTTAAATCACTCCCCAAAACCTAGATAAATCTTTTCCTGCTGGTGTATATTACTGTACCTGGACCTCATGAGAGGATCCATCCTGGGCCAACGCCAGTAGGATGCTAACACTGGTCTTTAAGTGCTGGCCAGAGCCAATCCCTCCAACATATCGATGCAGACAGCCGAGAGCCAGTGAATGACCTGTCCTTGACACCACATCACGGGCTGATTTTAGTCTGCAAACAAACAAACAAGAGAATATATTGATAATTTTAGGTCACAGTTTGAACTCAATATTCTAAACATAAAATGTAATCAGTCTTAAACTGATCACATTAGAGCTGTGCTTTTAGCAAGGGTTATTTTCCAGGGCCACCAATGAATGGCAAAAAAACAGAGTATTTGATTAAAAATGTATAGGTTCCCACCACTAATTAATAATAATTTAAGATGGTCAAACATGGAATCAGGAGTCACTGTGTAGGAGCTATACAATGTAGAGGTTTCACTTTTGCACAACTAAGGTGTGTTCAAGGACTGCCCAACAAGATGCGAAATCCCAATGCTTGACAAAAAGACAAACTTGTAAAGTTGCTGGCTTTTACAAGTGGTGCATCTATGCTGTACATTTTACTTGTATGGTCGTGTTTATAAATGATTTCACATTTAAGGTGAATGAGATGTGTTCTGTGTGGGGAAAAAACTGCCTATTTAAATAACAAATATACAATGTGTTCCAAATTTTTATGCAAATGATATTTTTCTGATTTCGCCAACTAGTCAATATAAATTACTGTCAACATAATTTAAGTAATCGACCTTTTAGAGTACAATTTGAATGTTGTTGAAAGTTTTGTTTTTTTTTATTGCATAAAATGCACTATTTCACGTTATTAGGCACAACAAAGCTTCAGAGCATTTCACAGTTTGTTGAATTTGCAGCATATTTACTGAAATCAAAAGCTATTTTGATCACAAACATTTTAACAGGCCAAGTTACATGTTACTCCTCCCTGAGCCACTACCTTATCGTGGTAGAGGAGTTAGCGTGTCCCAATGATACTAGGAGCTAGGTTGTCGGGGGATGTCATGCCCCTGGTAGGGTCACCTCATGACAAACAGGTCCTAGGGGAGGGACCAGACAGAGAGTGGCTCAAAAGACCCTAATGATGAATAACACAATTGGACTTTGTTTTCCCTCGCCTGGACGTGGGTCAGCGTGGTCCCCCTCTGGAGCCAGGTCTGGAGGTGGGGCACTATGGCGAGCGTCTATTGGCCGGGCCTGCACCCATGGGGCCTGGTCGGGCACAGCCCGAAAAGGTAACATGGGTCCCCCATCCCATGAGCTCACCATTCGTAGAAGGGGCCAAAGGGGTCGGGTGCTAAGTGAGCTGGGTGGCGGCCGGAGGCGGAGGCCTTGGCAATCCGATCCACGGCTACAGAAGCTAGTTGTCGGTACGTCGAATGTCACCTCTCTGGGGGGAAGGAGCCTGAGCTGGTGCGTGAGGTGGAGAAATTCCGGCTAGATAGAGTCGGACTCACCAATGCACAGCAAGGGCTCTGGAACCACTCCTCTTGAGAGGGGCTCGACTTCATTCCACTCTGGTGTTGCCAGCAATGAGCGGCGACATGCAGGGGTGGCAATTCTTGTTGTCCCCCGGCTCCAAGCCTGTACGTTGGAGTTTAACCCGGTAAACGAGAGGGTAGTTTCCCTACGCCTGGAGGCGGGGGGACGGGTCCTGACTGTTGTTTGCGCTTATGCGGCAAACAGCAGTTCAGAATACCAGCCCTTGTTGGAGTCCTTAGAGGAAGTACTACTCAACTCCCACCTCTGGGAGAGCTTTGACCATGTTCCAAGGGAGGCAGCGGACATTGAGTCAAAGTGGGCGATGTTTCGTGCCTCCATTGTCAATGCGACTGATCGGAACTGTGGCCGTAAGGTGGTCGGTGCCTGTTGTGGCGGTAATCTCAGAACCCCTTGGTGGTGGCCCAAGGGACTCTGGAGGCAGCTGACAGGTACCAGCAGGCCAAGCAGTCTGCGGGTCTAGCAGTCACTGAGGCAAAAACTCGAACATGGGATGAGTTCGGATAGGCCATGGAAAACGACTTCCGGGTGGCTTCAAAGAGATTCTGGACCACCATCCGCCATCTCAGGAGGGGGAAGGAGTGCACAGTCAACACAGTGTATGGTGAGGACAGTGTGCTGCTGACCTCGACTCGAGATGTTGTGGACCGGTGGAGGGAATACTTTGAAGACCTCCTCAATCCCGCCGACACGTCTTCCAACATGGAAGCAGTGCCCGGGGACTCTAAGGTGGGTTCTCCTATCTCTGGGGCTGAGGTTACCAAGGTGGTCAAAAAGCTCCTTGGCGGCAAGGCCCCGGGGGTGGATGAGAGCCGCCCAGAGTTCCTTAAGGCCCTGGATGCTGTAGGCGTGTCTTGGTTGACACGAGTCGGTGCCCTTAGACTGGCAGACCGGGAAGATGGTCACGCTTTTCAAGAAGAGACCCGGAGGGTATGTTCTAACTATTGTGGGATCACACTCTTCAGCCTTCCCGGTAAGGTCTATTCTGGGTTTCTGGAGAGGAGGATTCCGCCGGATAGTCGAATCTCAGATTCAGGAGGAGCAGTGTGGTTTTTCGTTCTGGTCGTGGAACTGTGGACCAACTCTATACTTGCGGCAGGGTCCTTCAAGGTGCATGGGAGTTTGCCCAACCAGTTTACATGTGTTTTGAGGACTTAGAGAAGGCTTTCGTGTTCCTCGGGGAATACTGTGGGGACTGCTCCGGGAATATGGGGTATCGGACCACCTAATCCAGGCGGTTCCTTTCCTGTATGACCGGTGTCAGAGTTTGCTTCGCATTACCGACAATAAGTCGGACCCGTTTCCAGTGAGGGTTGGACTCTGCCAGGGCTGCCCTTTGTCACCCACTCTTGGTTTTCCATTTTGTCCATTTTCCATTTTGAAATTCTGTCCATTTTCATGGACAGAATTTCTAGGCGCAGCCAGGGCGTTAAGGGGTTTCACTTTGGTGGCCGCAGCATTCGATCTCTGATTTTTGCAGATGATGTGGTCCTGTTGGCTTTATCGAGCAGTGACCATCAACTTTCACTGGATCGGTTCGCAGCTGGGTGTGAAGCGGCTGTGATGAGAATCAGAACCTCCAAATCCAAGTCCATGGTTCTCGGCCGGAAAAGGGTGGACATCTCCGAGTCGGGGTTGAGGTCCTGCCTCAAGTAGAGGAGTTTAAGTACCTCGGGGTCTTGTTCACGAGTGAGGGAAGGATGGAACGCGAGATGGACAGGCGGATTGGTGCGGCGACTTCAGTGATGCGGACTCTGCAACAATCTGTCGTG
This sequence comes from Oostethus manadensis, assembly GCA_024372805.1. Lineage (NCBI taxonomy): Eukaryota > Metazoa > Chordata > Actinopteri > Syngnathiformes > Syngnathidae > Oostethus > Oostethus manadensis. The sequence goes on from QODF01000041.1 coordinate 3,918,337, forward strand.
GTGAAAAGAGAGCTGAGCCGAAAGGCAAAGCTCTCAATTTATTGGTCGATCTACGTTCCTACCCTCACCTATGGTCATGAGCTTTGGGAAGTGACCGAAAGGACAAGAACGCGGGTACAAACGGCCAAAATGAGTTTTCTCCACAGGGTGGCTAGGCTCTCCCTTAAAGATAGGGTGAGAAGCACTGTCATCCGGAAGAAAGACTGAGTAGAACCGCTGCTCCTCCGCACAGATGAGGTGGCTCGGGGATCTGGTTAGGATGCCTCCCGGACGCCTCCCTGGGGAGGTGTTCAGGGCAAGTCCAACCGGTATCATGCCTCGGGGAAGACCCAGGACACGCTGGAGAGACTATGTCTCTCAGCTGGCCTGGGAACACCTCGGCATCCCGCGGGAAAAGCTGGACGAAGTGACGGGGGAGAGGAATGTCTGGGCTTCCCTGCTTAGGCTGCTACCTCTGCGACCCGACCTCGGATAAGCGGAAGAAAATGGATGGACGGATTGAAGTTACATGTTAGCTTCTGTAGCCGATGATCGGACCAACAAGGCCTTTGCCCAGCTCATTTTGCACCCGACCCCTTTGGCCCCTCCTGCGAGTGGTGAGCTCATGGGAGGGGGGACCTTTTCAGGGTGTGTCTGACCGGGGCTCATGGGTGCAGGCCCAGCCACCAGACACTCGCCATCATGCCCCACCTCCAGGCCTGGCTGCAGAGGGGGGCCACGGTGACCCGCGTCTGGGCGAGGGAATACGAAGTCCGTTGTAAGAGAGGCACTCTTTGTCTGGTCCCTCCCCCAGGACCTGTTTGTCATGGGTGACACTACCAGGGCATAAAAGCGCCCGACAACTTAGCTCCTAGGAACATTGGGACATGCAAACTCCTCCACCACGATAAAGTGGTGGCTCAGGGAGGAGTTAACATTAGAACATGTTAACAGAAGATCCCTTCTTTCATATAACCTTCACAATTCTTATTTTGAACTTGTGAGTTTTTGGAGCACATGCACAAATAGCCTCCCACAGCTCCTCTTTTGTTGTGATCTGTCTCCCACACTGCCTCTATATTTTTTGCTGGACTGTGCTCCATACGTCCTCAATTGTTTCTCTTTTCATATCATAGAAGAAAGTGGTCAGTCAGAAACATTACGTACTTTGTTGAGGTCATTTTCACAGCTCTAATGACCTTAAAGGGCCTACCAGCTCTCTCCCAATGATTCCAATGCAATACATGATTCAGCCACCTCCTTGCTGTCGTCACAGCCTTGTTAAGATATGCTGGCTATACTCTACTTCCATCAACACCCAAGGCTGCACAGCCCTCATCAGTACACAGGATTGTTTGAAAATTAATCTTCATGTATTTGTTGACCCAAAGCATACATTTCTGCATGTGAGTATTGGTTAGGGGTGACCAAATAGATTTATACATAACTGCAAGCCTCTAGAGGATCCTACAACTTGAAAGTTCAAGGAACTTCAGAAGCACCAGCAGCTTGAAATAGCTGTTTGCTGCTTTGTAATGGTTTTTTACAGCAGGTGCTCTCTTGATTCGATAAATGTATCTGACAGAAACTTTTCTCATTATGCCTTTATCAGCACAGCCACTAATTTCACCGTACGATGATCCCGCTGAAGTTTTTGTGAATTATTGAATGTGTTGTATGCTTTGTCCAAGGCATTGCAATATTTGACACTTTTTGTCTGCAGAAAAATCCCTTTTCTTTCCTATATTGCTTCAACTCTGTAGCATGCTTAATAATGTGGATTGATATCAGTAATACAAAGGTCCACAATGCCATCCATGAATTTCATTGTAAAACAAAATAATGTTTATTATACTATGATAGTGATAATAATTTGGAACATAGTGTGTAATATTAGTTTACTGACAAAAAAAAAATCTGAGAATTTGGTGCGCTGTGTTGCTGAATCGCGATTATACTGCTATAATGCTGATTGTGTCTAATCTGAAAAGAGAGTAAAATACTTACTTGTCAAAGCTGGTCTGTGCCATTCTAGCAATGAAAGTAGCCTCTCCCACCACTTGAGCCATTCTGCCGAGGGCCTCACCAGCAGCGCAGCGCAGAATGGGGTTGGGATTGTCCAGGGCTCCCATCACCAGGGCCAGGGCTGACTTGCGAACCTCCTCTGGGCCCAAACTACTCTTGTTCTCAGCCAAACCCTTCAAGCATGGCATAAAAACAGATGAACAAGTGATGATGACAAATGAATAGTAATAATACTTTTCTAATAACGGCTACAATTTTTCTTACCTTCAGAGCACTCAGCACAGCAGTGAAGATGTTCAGTTGCACAGACTGCTGACGAACACCTTTTGCCTGCTTGATGCATTCTGCAAAGTGGTCTAGCATCTGTAACCTGAAACATGTAGACAAGACTGATTAACGTAATTAATTCTATACCTACATTTATTTAACAGCAGGGAACACATACAAATTTAACCAAAAATAATATTGAGATTGCTGTTGATGTTTGAAGTAAAGTTAGAATTTTGCATGTATGCAAATTTGCAATTTTTCAGCTTCATTCAATCACTTTTTTCCAAAATATATTAATAAATCATTCTGTTTTGTGATTGAATAGGACTTATTAATCAAAACATATTCATATTAACGAAAATGTTACATTTGTGTGGCCCAAATTAATCAGGTTGAAGCATAAAAACATCTAAATTAACTAAAATACAAATACTGTATAAGGCATTCATGAGATGCATTCAAAAAGGTTGATGTAGTATTTTTCACTAGTCACTGGATGTCAGTAATGTTTGGTGAGACACACAAACCTGATCACCAAAGCAACAGGCTTTTTTGCTAGTTTGAATTATTTCAAAACAGGCACAATAATTATTAATAAAAACACAGACTACTGTTGTGGCCATAACCCATGGCAGTCTGAAACTCAACTCTGAACCTCCAACTTCACTCCCTTAACAACAGTCACTCTCTGCCCTTAGCACATTTATGGCAATACACAAGCATAAGTCTTATGTCTAAATGCTTATTTTTCGTTATTATGGTAATGGTATAATTTTATTTGAACATGCATGTAAATTACATTAGAACACATCACTTAATACACCTGACAGTTCGCACATGTCCAAAAGGAGTAGGAAGAAGCAAAGCTTATTAAATCCTACCACCGTCGGGTCTCCCCTATTTCAATACATTTGTAGACCTCCTGCAGTTACTAAGTTTGAATCTATAAGTAAGGTAAAGTGACAGTGTGTTAAAATAGTAGTCCTTATCTTGGTAAATACATTATATTGCCATCCTGATGAATGATACTCATGATAAATAATAATAGTGATGAGTGGTGTATAACAATTGTAACAAAACATTGTTGTAGTACAGACAATGTTCTCACTCGGATGTAAAGTTCCTAGTACAAGTATAAAGTGATAGTAACAAACATAGCATTGACAGTCAGACAGAAAATGTAATCTCCAAGGAATGAAGTAATACAGTATGGCCTTGGTTGTACACAATATTTCACAACTCTTCTTCCTTGTATTTTGTAAACATCAACTGTTTGTAATGTTTCTTTTAGTCACTCATTGTAGAGCATTGTTTTAGTTCTTTACCTAATCCATTCCACTGTTTGATTCCACATATCGAAGTACTAAAAGTTTTTAGTGTTGTTCTTGCATATTTGTGTTTTAAGTTTAGTTTATTCCAAAGATCATATTTCTTATATTATAGCTACTATATTGTCTAATGCAAGCGTAAATTGTTTGTTAATGGCGTTGTTATATGTCTAGACAGTCATGTTCAACTGTATTTAAAAGGTCTTAAACAGATTTTCTATTCAAAAATTAAATTACAATTATATATAAAAGTAATCCTACTTCACAGAAATTCACTTATGAAGGAGTCTGGAATCAATTAACGATAATAAACTGGAGATTACTGTACTAGTGCTCATTGCTCACCTGTGTTTGAAAGACACATGGGGGAATACTACACCAAACAGAGCCACAGAGGCATCTATGACAGACACTCCCAAAGGGAGCGGTCCTGGAATGGCTTCACCAACAGGTACTCGCAAGTAAATGGAGGAAGGATCATGCTCCAGAGCGCCGCTCCCAGACGCACTGTTAGGCTGCAGCTATTAGGCAACAATAATAGTTTAGAAATCAATAACTTACTAATGTGGCCCTGAGACCAAATGTAAAACAAACAATGGTAAAAAAAAAAAAAAAAACATCTGCATTTACATACAACACAGGGTAATAGATTTTTTTTTGGACCAAATCAAGTCATTTTCACCTGATCCTCTATGGACTTGTGGTCAGTTTCCTGCAACCACGAGCCCATGAGCACACTGTCATCATAGTGGCAGAGAGAACGCAGCAAAGAGGTGGTGGTGTTAGACGAGTTGTCGGTCAAAGTGAATTCTGCCACCAGCTCCCTAAGAAGGGCATTGAAGATGCCTGTAAGAGTGCAGTACAAGTATTAAAATACAATATCTTCATTTGTTCTTAAAGAGAAACCATAGAAAATTATAATGAATGTTGTTTCAAGTGGGCAGTAAAGTACACCCCTTCAATGCAATTTTCAAAATACAGTGGAACCTCAGGTAACATATTTTCAGTTAATGTTGTAAATGTATGGAATAATTTGCCTCAGTTTGTGTGCAATCTCCAATTAGTGTACCGTATGGTGCATGTCTTATTGTGTTAATATACTGTGTGAGTCCAACTGTGTGTTTAATGTATTTTTTTAAATCACAAAACGTCCTTCCTTGTTAGCATCCTACTAGCCAGCTAAATAAACTGGAAGTTATGTCACCTGTCCATGTACAATTCCAAATGCATATAATAATAAATGAAGAGTATAAATGAGCAATTAAGCTTCCTTTTACATTCACTGAAGATGTGATTGTTCCCATGGACACAAATGCATCAAGAAGCTAAACCAATTTATCATTTATTTGTATTTATATTGCAATTTGAATTGTTTACTGCATGCCCATCCGTGAATCACAACCTTATTGTGGTGGAGGCGTTTGAGTGCCCGAGTGATCCTAGTAGCTATGTTGTCGGGGGGATTATGCCCCTGGTAGGGTCGCCCAAGGCAAACAGGTTCTAGGTGACGGGCCAGAATAAGAGTGATTCAGAAGATCCCTATGAAAAATACCAAGAGGAGTGACCGCACCTCGCCCAGACGTGGGACACCCAAGCCTCACCCTGGAGCCAGCCCTGGGGGAGGGGCTCACAGGCGAGCGCCTGGTGGCCAGGCCTTCACCCGTGGGGCCTGGCCAGGCCTAGCCGGAATCAGGAACACGGGAACTCTCCCCCGCAAACCCACCACCTGCAGAGGCAAGCATAAGGGTCCGGTGGAATGTGATTTGGGCAGTGGTCAAGGGCGGGTGTCCGGGCGACCTGGTCTTCGCCGGCCAAATCTGGTTCCTGGGACATGGAATATCACTTCTCTGGTGGGGAAGGAGCCCGAGCTTGTGGAAGAGGCGGAGACATTCCGACTAGATATAATCAGACTCACCTCAACCCACAGTTTGGGCTCTGGAACCAAATTCCTTGAGAGGGGCTGGAAATTGTTCTTCTTTGGAGTTGCTGCAGGGGAGCTGGTGTGGGCTTATTAATAGCCCCCCGGCTTGATGCCTCTGTGCTGGAGTCAACCCCGGTGAATGAGAGGGTTATTTCCATACCCCTTCGGGCTGGGGAAAGGGTCCTGACTGTGGTGTGTGTGCGTACACGCCAAACGGCATTTTAGAGTATCCAGCCTTCTTGGAGTCTATCAAAGGGGTTCCGGAGAGCACCCTAGCTGGTGACTCCATAGTTCTTCAGGGAGACTTCAACGCCCATGTGGGCAATGACAGTGTGACTTGGAGGGGCGTGGTTGGGAAGAACGGCCTCCCTGATCTGAACCCGTGTGGTGTGTTGTTGCTGGACTTCTGTGCGAACCACAGTTTGTCCATAACAAACACCATGTTCGAACATAAGGATGTCCATAAGTGCACTTGGCACCAAAACACCCTAGGTCACAGGTCTATGATCGACTTTGTGGTCGTATCATCAGACCTGCGTCCGCATGTTCTGGACACACGAGTGAAGAGAGGAGCTGAGCTGTCAACCGACCACCACTTTGTGATGAGTTGGATTAGATGGCGGGGAAAGATGCCTGACAGACCTGGTAGACCCAAACGCGTAGTGAGGGTGTGCTGGGAACGTCTGGCGGAGTCTCCTGTTTGTCAAGTCTTCAACTCTCATATCCGGCAGAGCTTCGCCTGCATCTCGAGGGAGGACCAGGATATTGAGTCAGAATGGGCCGTATTCTGTGCCTCTGTTGCTGAGGCAGCCAGTCGTAGTTGCGGCTCAGTCGTTAACAGGTGGACTGTACCCTCTGGGTTGGGAGTGAGGTCTTGCCTCAGGTGGAGGAGTTCAAGTATCTTGGGGTCATGTTCACGAGTGAGGAACGGTTGGAGCATGAGGTCGACAGACGGATCGGTGCAGCGTCAGCAGTAATGCGGTCGTTGTACCGGACCGTCGTGGTAGAGACCTGAGCCGGAAGGCAAAGTTCTCTGTTTACCGATTGATCTACATTCCCACCCTCACCTATGGTCATGAGTTATGGATCATGACCGAAAGAATGAGATCGCAGATACAAGCGGTGGAAATGAGTTTCCTTCGTAGGGTGGCTGGACTCACCCTAAGAGATAGGGGGTGAGGAGCTCGGCCATCCGGGAGGAGCTCAGAGTAGAGCCGCTGCTCCTTCACATCGAGAGGAGCCAGTTGAGGTGGCTCGGGCATCTAGTCCGGATGCCTCCCGGGCGCCTCCCTGGTGAGGTGTTTCGGGCATGCCCAGTCGGGAGAAGGTCCCGGGAAAGACCTAGGACACGCTGGAGGGACTATGTCTCACAGCTGGCCTGGGAACACCTTGGTGTCCTCCCGGTGGAGCTGAAAGAGGTCGCCGGAGCCAGGGGAGTCTGGACTTCCCTACTGAGACTGCTGCCCCCGCGACCCAGATAAGCGGAAGAAATGGATGGCCTACATGTAAAACTGTGATTGTAAAACTATAAAAATTTGTGTTGTGTTAACGCAATTAATCTGTTCTAGAAAGCCAAAAATGTTATTTGCTTATAGGGAAAATGTATGCGGTTGACGTACATTTCAGTTGGTAGGACCTATTGGAACGAATGAAAGACACTAACAAAGGTTCCACTGTAAACAAATAAAAGGGAAAAAATTTTTACATAACGCAGTTTGAATATTCTGGAACCACAAAACTGTTTAAAACATAAGTTATTACTGCGAAGAAATTAGTGACTAATTAGTACCTACTGTGGTTTTAAAGACATGGTTCGGTACAATAGGAGAACAAAATGAAAAACAAAACTGCAGAGCATTTGTGTACACAGCTTTAATGATAACTGCTAGTTACGCAATGAATATCAACTCTCAAAAAAAAAAAAAAAAAAAAATTCATTCAAAAACTAAATTAATTCATTCATTCATTTTCTGTACCGCTTATCAATAGGGTCGCAGGTACTTATAAAATTATATATAAGGATTTACATCTTTTAGGAAAGTAATAAACTATTACTGTTGCAGTTTTCTAACAGTCTAAAGTAATTCATTTTTAGAAAATAAAAGGTTCTTTATTGCCTGAATTGTCGCATTAATAGTTCCTACTTCTAGTCTCATTTCTGACCTCCTCTGAACAATACTAACACACTGCTTAGGTCTTCTTGCCATGCCTTTGTCCGTTTACATATTTCAGACAGAGGCAAAGTGGTTCCAAAGGAGAGACTTGCTGAAAGAGGGTTTTCAAGTTGTGTAATTAATTGGGTAAAACGAGTCCATCTCACATGCAAACACAAGTGAGAAAAGGCCAGACCACGAGCTTGGCCATGCGTATTTTACGCACAAATGCTTTGGATTTCATCCCCATTATGCATAGTTTTTGTTTATTCATATTACATATACATATTATGTTACATATTCATATTACAAATATAGGTTACTAAATGTGAGTGCCTTTATTAGTGGGGAGAAATGCTTACCTTACCTGTAATACCAACCTCAACATCACCGAAACCCTCAATACTGACAGCTGAGAGGGTAGAGGACACAATGGCCCCCTGCCAGGCTCAGTGTCACACTGGTGGAGGGGCCACACCCAGTGGCCCCCGTGTGCCTCCAGTGCTCTAAAAGTTTTTGTTTTGCTCTTCTGACATCATTGAACTGTTTTTACTCTGGGTAACGGTTCCCAGTACGTCAGGGAAAACCTGACTTACGGTACTTGTAATCTCCTCCCCGGCCGCTTTTGCATCATCGACCCGTGGAGGTCTGCTCGCGTGACCATATATTCCGCCAATGCGATCTTGAACCTTCCGGACCAAAACATCACTTTCCGTCTGGGAGAAGATCGGCAGTCTTCCGCTGTCTTTATCCATATTCAACTAAACTTGCAATGTGCTTCGCCAGTGGCGCATTTAAAGGTGAGGAGAACTCATCTGATTGGTGAAGATTTGACCCGGCTGTGTCAAACCCAGTCATGCCTTCTCTCCTCCCTCTTTGGCACTTGCGCTGGTAGGAGGGACGGAAGAGTACTCACGCCAGGCAGTGCCTGGCACGAAATTGCAAAATGCGCCTAAAACACGCCTATTGGCGAGGCGCAGGCGAAGGTGAGCTTTGCTTGCGCCTGGTCTATGAAATTAGAGCCCTGTGGGTCTACTTCATGCCCCTCTGAACTGTACCAAATGTTCCTCGTCAAAAAATTTGATCACACGATTTGCAACATTTACACATGATTCTTGTTCAGGTAAGCACTGAAACCCACGCTTGACCTGATGTACCACAAACTTTTGCTGGAGTGGAGCTATTGTAGTGTAAATTGCTACCCAGCTAGTGAGTCATTCACCTGCTTGAGAGGGTGAGTGGGAGGACACATTTGATGTAGTTTACCTTAACAGAACTGGTTACATCATATCTTTCGAATATAAATAAAAATGTCTTACCTTCGTATGTTTTAGGAGGTAACAAAGCCAAAATGTCGTACAGTCTGAGTCTCACCATGGCTGCACTTGCTTTCAGATGTGCACCATGGACTTTAATAATGGCAGGGACACTGAGGAGCAACCGTTACAACATCTATTATGAAACCGTCAACATATGTGGAACAAAAATAATATTAATGAAGGCATCATACTCACTGAGATATCATAGTCATAGCACATTCAATGGGAGTCATCAGCCTCCGAATTACATCTTCTGTAAGCAGTTCGGGACAGTGGGCCACAAAACTACGCATGGCTAAAACAGGAAAGGACAGCATCAGAGTGTGTTGACATTGAGTGATGTATAAACAAGCAGGAGTGTTCTTTTTTACCACAGAGTGCTCCTGCACGGCCTTCCAGTGTCACCTGCCAGGTAAAAGAGTCGCCCCTAGCCTTTTCTGCCTCCAACTCCTTCTGGGAGCGGGGAAACACATTCCTCCACAATAATAGCATTTTGGGAAGGTGATAACGGACCAAGGAAGGACCTGTGTATATATACAAGGATGCAGTCAGACAGAAAAAGGGCTGCTGCTAAATAACCACCAAGAAAAAGGATGACAGCACTAACCCAAGGTCATAAGGGCACCCAGTAGCAGCCATCCAGCCTGTGTGCGCTGCAAGGAGAGTCGGCTATTCTGAGCCGCTGTTCGCAAGAGATCTTCAGCTATACTCACCACCAACTACAATAAAGCAGTTTTAAATCTGGTAAGGCCAAAAATTCGGAACAACAATAGAATTGCAAGATCGACGAGTGTGAGTTAAAAGATCTAAGTTGATGTCTCCTAATATGTCCTTCACACACCTTGCCCTTAGAATGTGGGATTCCCAGAGGGCATTGGTGTACACCTCCAAGAAGAGCCGCCATTGCAAAGCTGTATCCGCTCACAGCCTCAGGTGAACTCTTGAGATTGTTAATTCTCTCGGCACAGCGGTCCAACAGCGGGGTTAACTGATAGGGCAGTGCCACAGCAACACAGCGCAGGCACCAAGCTGCAGCTAAACGTGCTGCCATGCTGGGGTGTAGCAGCACTGAGGTCACGGTTTCAAGAAGTCCTAAAGAAGATGACATTAAAAGCAGCAGCACATACGTTTTTTAACATCAAAAGGAGTTGCTTAGGTATGGACTGCATTAGGACTATCATGACACATGTATGTCTTACCTATGGAAGGCTCCTGGATGAGAGGCGAGGCTGTGGCACTCAGACTCTGAACAAGGCTGCCTAACTCTTTGAGGGCACACACCATAACATGCTGGCTGGCCGAGACATCAGCTGCCCCAGTCTTGTTCTCTCCGTTGAGGTCATTCACAACTGCTTCTGAAATAAGTTCCAGAGAAAGGCATAACAGATATATTTTAGCGGAGAAAAACACTAAAATACATAGTGGGGCAACTTAAATAAAGAGATCATGTGACCAACATTGACGTATACATGCTCCAGAAAGCTGGCCTGAAAATGATGTCTTGTTGTTCTTGTTGACTTTGAAAACTGCATGAAAATGTTTCAAATTAAACTTAAAAATTTAAATAAAATGATGACTAACATTATTCCACATTAGTTGTTTTACAACATAAACTTGGAACTACTCAATCCCCATTGTGAAAAATGATGAGGAGCATACTTTACTATGTGCCAAAAGTTCATTGGTCTAAGGTTTTATTTCATTAATAGCATTTTCCAACTTATAAAATGTTGTAACATCAAACAAGTAAGAGTTTTATTTAAATGCCAGAAACGGTAAACCCCAGGATATTGAGTTTTATATAAAAATAATACACAAAACAAATTGCGCACATATATGCATTTCATGAAATAAAGATTTTGAAAACCAAAATGGGGTCACTTGTAGCAGCACCTTTTACAGGTTACAAAGCAAAATAGCCAAAGAGCCATCACTTTGGAATTAAATAAATGAATGAAAAAATGGATGAATAAATGGCACAATTATGTATTGGTGCTGAGTGGAAATGGCTTGTTCCTATGAGTCCACATTTAGTGGCCTGTGCAGCTTCTGTATTAAGTGAGGGTTATGTTATCTGTCGATTATTATAATGTATAATGTAAAAATAAAAAACTCATAGGCAAATGACTATGAAAGGAAAGAGAGTAAAAGCACTGACTAATCAACTAGCAATTTACCAAAGAATAATTATGTATGATAATAATGACAGGTCAATAGGAAGCTAGTGTAGAAGGTAGTGCCAATGTCAAGATAGTGCTCTATACTATATGTATGGAATCACATGAGTGCCAAAATTAAAATGGAAATACATGTGGAAATATAAAGAGAATATATAAAACTAAAATATGGTCAGATTCTTTGTATAGTTTGTCTTTGCTCTTTCCAATTTGTCACTGCTTTATCGGTATTGTCTGTTTTTTCTTTGCAGTTTAGCGTTTTCCTGTTTGGTCTTTGGCTTTTTCCATTTGCTTTTTCTCATTGCATTTACCGGATGGCTGAAGCTGGCAAATGTCAAAAAAGGAAAAAAAGCAATGACAAAATGGAAAAAGCAAAGACAAAAAAAAAATATGACCACATATGTATATTTTTGTGTTATTGATTCTCTGTTTCCACCTATATTACCTTTTAATTGATAAATGGTTCTCCTGTGATTCCATACACAGTATACGTAACACAAATGAAAACCATGCAAAACATTCAGAACATGAATGGAAAGTAAATTACTTTAGATGAGTACTTGTAATGCCCCCTCTCCCATCCTCCTTACCCACGGCCCTCATTTGCTTGCTGATGGCTTGGCAGATTTCTTTTCCAGCTGCAATCTGCGCCTTCTCGCCGAGTAAGGCACCCAGGGTGGCACGTAGCATGAAGGAGACACACCGTCTCGAGTACACAGCTTCAACATGTGTTTGGGTGGCTCGTGGGTGAGACACGAGGTCCAAAACATGGGAGAGGAAGGTGGCAAAGTTGCGCTCCAGCCACTGACCACCAAGTGTAGTCACAAATACAACATAAGCCTGTAGAAAAAGAGCAGGGAGGCCATGTGGCTGTATAAGATGCATATCTGTTACATTTTTTTTTTTTTTTGAGAATTCAGCTCACCTGTGTGACGCCCACCCGGACTTCTCTGCTGACTGAAGCCCCTCCCTTCAACATCTCCCCTCCACTCTTCAAGAAACCAGATCCACCACGCAGAAAGCCTGTGGCCATTAACTCCAACACTTCCTCAAGCGTGGCCCGTTTCACATTCTGACGCATTACTTGAGGAAAAAAGAAATCAATGGTGAGCTACCATATTAAGTTACAGAACTTGAATACCATAAATGCTCAAATTACAGCAAGGGAGTTTATTTACCTAAACTGCAGAGGATGGGGATTAATTGGAAGCAGGCAATAATTGGAATGAGTCTGTTATTTCTACTAATTAAAAACTCAAGTCATTATATATAGTAAATGAATGTTTTACCTTCAGTTCAATAATGATTTGCAGAACACAAGAAAGTGGAAAAGTAGCTGGTCGTTTATTGGCAAATATGTTGCACAACACATCAGCAACAGGACCAATGCTGTAATTATATTAATACAGTTTATAGAGCACTCTATTCATAAAATAGATCATTTTCAAAAGCTCAAACGACACTTTACATGGTAAAAGTAAACAAATGCCAGCATTTTCTATGCCCTTGTCATTTTGTGGTATTAAAACCACCATCAAGGGGTTGCCTCCAGCCACATCTGTTAATACAAATGTTTTTTGAGCCAGCATGATAGAAAATAAATGAGAACCAATGGGTTAACTCAATAGAGGCAATAATTGGAGCATTTACAGTAAGCGTGACTATACTTGTCAATGCAGGATAGTACCAGCAGCTTGTTTGGGCATCAGAGCTGTGGCCATGACAGTCCCGAGCAGTTTGGCCACAGCAACCCGAACACCATAGTTGGAGCCTTCCAGAGCCTTGAAACACAGTGTGGCCATGTTCTCCAGTTCTGTGGTCCACATGAATACTGCCTCGTTCTGGAGTTCTAATAGACACTGAACAGACACAATGCATCAAAATGAAGTCATGTTGGTAATATTCACAGAATGTGTTTATTTTTGCTTGTGGCAAAAACGACCGATACAACAGGATTACACAGCAATATACACATGTATAGATTTTCTTAAGTGAAATCCTATTTCCCAATAGAGGGCATACTGTATTTTCACTGTGCAGCTTAGCTAACATTACATGATGTATTAGGGCTATACAGTATCATCAGTACATACTCAAAGTTATTGCCACAAGAATAAAGTGTTGGCAGTAATGTAGAGAGTTTGAACATCACGTACGGTCAGTTACATGCTTTGGAACATTTACAAATTGTGCAAATTATGTTTTATAAAAGTTGTGGCCTACCTTTGCCACTGCACAACGCACAGCCATGGACCTGTCTGTGAGTAAAGAGCGGGCATTCTTGTAAATGTCCCTGTGACATGAAGCTGCAGCTCCACCTAGTCCATTTAGCACCTTCTGCAGACTGAGCAGTATCTCTCCTCTGCCTTGGGACTGTATGTAACAAAAGAATGAATTACAAGAAATGACATGCCAAAATACCAAAAGTGTGGACACACCTTGTCATTCTATGTGTTTTCTTTATTTTTTAGTACTATTTACATTATAGATTCTCATTAAAGGCATCAAAACTATGAATCCGCACATGTGGAATTATGTACTTAACAAAATAGGTGTCTTATATTTTAGATTCCTCAAAGTAGCCACCCTTTGCTTTTTGGATTGCTTCATGAGGTAGTCACCTGAAATGGTTTTCCCTTCACAGGTGTGCCTTGTCAAGGTTACACAGTGAAATTTGTTACCTTATTAAGTAGGTTTAGGGGCCATCAGTTGTGTTGTGCAGAAGTCAGGTTGATACACGGCTGACAGCCCAAACAGACAAATGTCTCTTGGAGACTAATAAGGTAAAACTGTTAGAATTCAGATTACGGCATGAACCAGTCAGTTAACTAAAGATAAACGAGTGGCCGTCATTACTTTAAGAAATTAAGGTCAGTCAGTCCAGAAAATTGCAAAAACTTTGAATGTGTCCCCTAGTCAATAGGAAGGTGTGTCCAAACTTTTGGCATGTACTGTATATCCATTATTTCATAATTCATGTAACACCATGAAATACACTCAAGCTAAATAACTATTGTCACGATTATATAATGCTGTCATACCTCTGCACTCTTCAGTGCCTTCAAAAGATTATTAATAGTATCTGGAAAGGAGCTTCCAAGCATTCTCCCCATCTTCTCATAGAAAGCACCCACACATGCCACTGCAGCGCTATAACCAAAAATAATCACAATTTAGTAAATAATCATATACAGTAGTGCATTGTGTGATCACATTGTCATACCCTTTTAGTGCAGCCATGCTGTAGGGCCGCTATAAATAATAATGTATCCGTCATGAGGTAGGCTCATGATTATATTAACATAGCAGACTAGAGATGCTCATTATAATCAATGAATGTATAGTTAAGAATTCAGTCGGTTTTGTGATTGTGGATAAGTTCAAGTCTTAGCAATACAGGGAAAAGAATAGTGTGCAGGTTCTGTTGATTCGATCTCAACTTGAACGATATTACAGCTAAGATAAGTTGAGCTACATCTATGCACAAAAGCATTATGTTCAATTGCCCCCATCACATTACAAAATTTTCCACTATTGTACATCAGGGACTGTCACATATACATGCATTAATGACTAGACTGCATTAGTGCCTGCTAGAGCATTATCTCTTCATGTACGCTTAATCCCCCCCATTAAAACATGGACCATGCTTCTGGCTTTATGGTTTCCCTTGACTAGGAAAACATGGTGCAGTATATTGCTATAACTTTGAACACATTGCAGAAATGCTATGAAAAATTTGTCACAACAGCGGCTGAAATTCAACAGACTCTTACAGTTTTGTGGGCAAGTAGGCAGGTGTGTCATCCTTGCTTTTGATAATATCGTTGCATTTATCCAGCGTCTGGAAAACAGTGAATGTGTCTCCAATGCTGTAGAGAGTGGCAAGGTTTTTGGCAAGCAGCTTTCTTGTTGGTGGACCTGGAGCACTGCTTATCAGTCCGGTCAGCTGTTCCACCAGCTTCTTCTGCTTCTCCTTCACGTCCACCTGCCGTGCAAACACAATCGCTCCAGTCGTTTGCGGTCTAATGAAGCCTGCAGAGACGGGCTTATTGAGCAATGCAGTCACCTTATTTGCTGCGACAAGGACTTTATCCAAGAAACGAAGCCATTCGAAAATAAATACAGGCCTCTTTGCTTCGGTGATCTGGGCTAAAGCTTCCTCGTTGAGCAGGAGACTGTGAGCCAGCTCCATAGTGAAGACTTTCTGTAATGAACAGCTTTTGAATGATCAAAACATGATAGCGGCTATAGCTGCATTACAGTTTCAGGTATGATTACCTCATCTGGTTTGATATTACCAGACGGTTTCTATTATCTCGTTAAATGTAAGACCACTTACCGTATAAATTTAAGCCGCCAGACGATCCGTTGATGTGTTGACAGCTTCTCCCAGCTGTTTGATAGGCGAGCGAGTTAGCAACCTTAAGCTAGCTAGCCTTTACGATGGAATGCTAAACTTCCCCAAACCCAGATTGAATTATACCCTCTAATTATACACACTCCGTTTCAATCAACGGTGTCACAAACCATGAGACACTACAACCAAGTGAGTCATCCTGTGTCTATAAAAAAAAAAGGAGAAAGAGAACCCGAGGAGCATTATCCCCAGCATACGTCACGTGGTGTCCCATTAACAAGTGTCCGATGTTAAACCAACGAATTTCCCGAACGTTGATTTTTCTCTAAATAAACTATAAAAATATTATATACATAGTAATGTTAAAATACTTCAAATCACCTATCTGTTGAATTCTTTTAACAAATAGATAGAAATGAAGGAACGTTAAAAGAGTAATATTGCAGCTAGTCGGAATGTATTGTCAACGAACCAAACATTATCGAAACCACAACCGACACCCCCAGGAAGTATTAACGCGTACCCTTTTTATTTTTCCCTCTAGTTATTTCTATAATGTCTGACGAGGAAGAGGATTATATGTCCGATGCTTTCCTCAGCCAAATGTAAGCGTTGTTTTTGCCAGTGTTTGTATTGAAATGAGTGTAACGTTGCTATTCTGTGACCATTTTGAGATGTGATGTTTATACAGTACATGTATGTAAACAACTAAGGGGAATTTAATGATGTTATTACACCATAAAGCACTTTATACACGAACATGTTAAGTGTTTCTTTAGACTCACTCCTCATATGCTATTCATATTCCAAAACAGTACTGTGTATCAGCAGGCATGCACGTACATCAGTTTGTATCAATTTCAATTTGACTATTTTTTATACCCTTTTCCCTCTGTGACAGACAAGATGTCAAACCAGGTGTCTCCATGGTGAGGCGTGTAAAAGAAGCCATAAAGAGGGAGGAAAAGCACAAACAGAACAACATCAAAAACCGTCAAAAAACCTACAAAGAACAAGAAAACGAAAGTCGTGAAGCAGCTCTGCAGAGCTCCATTACCAATGAGAATAAGGGTTTTGCACTTTTGCAGAAAATGGGCTACAAAGCTGGACAAGGCCTTGGAAAAGAAGGCAAGATTTCCTCTTGGTTGCCATATTAAACTCGGATATGCTTTTGTATTTGTGCTTGCGTTTATAGTAATAACCTACTGTGTTCTATTTTAGGAGCCGGCAGAGTTGATCCAATTCCACTGAATATTAAAACTGGTAAATAAACAATTATCGTCATTACGTTCACATTTAAAGTATTGTCTGTGTACACACAATTGATTTCCTTTAATAAACCAGACAGAGGTGGAATTGGCATGGAAGAGGCAAAGAAGAGAAAAGCCGAGGAGGAACTGGAGCACTATCGGAAGAAAGTACAGGCCAAACAACAAAATGAAACCAAATCGCTGGAAGATTTCAGGTAAATACTGAAACAAAAGCTCTAAGCACTGTGCCATTCTACAATGCCAAGGTTTCATAGTCTGTCTTCTCTTAAGGTCGAGAGTCCGGACTGAGAGAGAGGAGCGAAAGATTGAGGGAGACCTCAGAAGAAGTCAGCGAGCCTGTGAGCAGTTAGATTCTCAAAAGGTTGGACATTGATTAGTTATATCTCTAGATCATCATGACATAATAATAGACATACCGCTACAGTTGATACAGGGGGAAAAATACATATTTTGATCATTCACTGGATACTCTATCAGTATGGAACTATTGAGGTTTTCTGTTTGTAAATCATTTGTCCTTCCATTTCAGGCCATCACAGTCCCTAGGGAAGAATGGTACTGGCCTAAAGTCGAAGCTGAAGAAGAGGTGGATGATCTTCAGGAGGAGGATGAGGAAGAAGATATTGCAGAATTAACTGTTCGTATTTATTTAATATAGTAAAATGACTACCATCCCAAATGTTATATTCATACAAATATGGTATTGTGTAGTATGGTGATATGGGGCAGTAGTTGGGGCCGCATGGTGGTCGAGTGGCCACACAGTTAGGAGATCTGGAAGACAGGGGTTTGAATCTCCACTTGGCATCTGTTTGCATGTTCTCCCCATGCGTGGGTCTCCCCAAAAACATGCATGTTAGTTTATAAATGTTAGACTCTAAATTGACACAGGTAGACTACATCTTGTGTAGAAGGTGTAACCTGAAGGAGGTCAGTGACTGCAAAGCCAGACAGCATAGGATGGTGGTGTGTAGGTTGACTCTAGTGGTGAGAAGGATGAAGAGGGTGAAGGCTGAGCAGAGGACAAAATGGTGGAAGCTCAAAAAGGAGGAGTGTTGCGTGACATTTAGGAAGGAGTTGAAAAAGGCTATGGGTGGCCAGGAAGTCCTTCTAGATGACTGGACAACTACAGCTACTGTGATCAGGGAGACAGGTAGGAGAGTACTTGGTGTGTCATCTGGAAGGAAAGTAGATAAGGAGACTTGGTGGTGGAATGAGGAGGTGCAGGAGTGTATACAGAGTAAGAGGTTAGCTAAGAAGAAGTGGGACACTGAGAGGACTGAAGAGAGTAGACAGGAGTACAGAGAGATGCAGCGTAAGGTGAAAGTAAAGGTGGCAAAGGCCAAACAAGGGGCTTATGATGACTTGTATGCTAGGTTGGACAGCAAGGAGGGAGAGAAAGATCTATACAGGTTGGCAAGGCAGAGGGACAGAGATGGGAAGGACGTGCAGCAGGTTAGGGTGATGAAGGATAAGGATGGAAGGGTATTGACAGGTGCCAGTAGTGTCATGGGAAGATGGAAAGAGTACTTTGAAGAGTTGATGAATGAGGAAAATGAGAGAGAACAAAGAGTAGAAGAGGTGACTGTTGTGGACCAGGAAGTAGCAAAGATTAGTAAGGAAGAAGTGAGGAGGGCATTGAAGAGGATGAAGAATGGAAAGGCACTCGGTCCTGATGATATACCTGTGGAGGTATGGAAGTGTCTAGGAGAGGTGGCAATAGAGTTCCTGACCGGGTTGTTTAACAAGATCTTAGATAATGAGAAGATGCCTAAGGAATGGAGGAGAAGTGTGCTGGTGCCCATTTTTAAGAACAAGGGAGATGTGCAGAGTTGTGGCAACTACAGAGGAATAAAGCTGATGAGCCATACAATGAAGTTATGGGAAAGAGTAGTTGAAGCTAGACTAAGGGCAAACGTGAGCATTTGTGAGCAGCAGTACGGTTTTATGCCAAAAAAGAGTACAACAGATGCAGTATTTGCTTTGAGGATGTTGATTGAGAAGTACAGGGAAGGTCAGAGGGAGCTGCATTGTGTTTTTGTAGATCTGGAGAAAGCTTATGACAGGGTGCCCAGACAGGAACTGTGGTATTGTATGAGGAAGTCTGGAGTGGCAGAGAAGTATGTTAGAGCGGTGCAGGACATGTACGAGGACTGTAAGACAGTAGTGAGGTGTGCTGCAGGTGTGACAGAGGAGTTCCGAGTGAAGGTAGGACTACATCAGGGATCAGCTCTGAGCCCCTTCTTGTTTGCTATGGTGATGGACAGGCTGACGGACGAGGTTAGACAGGAATCTCCATGGACTATGATGTTTGCAGATGACATTGTGATATGTAGTGAGAGCAGGGAACAGGTGGAGGAGAAGCTTGAGGGGTGGAGGTTTGCCCTGGAAAGGAGAGGAATGAAGGTCAGCCGCAGCAAGACGGAGTACATGTGTGTAAATGAGAGGGACCCAAGTGGAAGAGTGAGGTTACAGGGAGAAGAGATAAAGAAAGTGGAGGATTTTAAGTACTTAGGGTCAACAGTCCAGAGCAATGGAGAGTGTGGAAAAGAGGTGAAGAAGCGTGTGCAGGCAGGCTGGAATGGGTGGAGAAAAGTGTCGGGTGTGATGTGTGATAGAAGAGTTTCAGCTAAAATGAAAGGAAAGGTGTACAAAACTGTGGTAAGACCAGCGATGTTGTTTGGTTTAGAGACAGTGCCGCTGAGGAAAAGACAGGAGGCAGAGCTGGAGGTAGCAGAGATGAAGATGCTGAGGTTCTCTTTGGGTGTGACCAGGATGGACAGGATCAGGAATGAGCACATCAGAGGGACAGCACATGTTAGAGGTTTTGGAGATAAAGTCAGAGAGGCCAGACTGAGATGGTTCGGACATGTCCAGAGGAGAGATAGTGAATATATTGGTAGAAGGATGCTGAGTTTTGAATTGCCAGGCAGGAGGCCTAGAGGAAGACCAAAGAGGAGGTTTATGGATGTAGTGAAAGAGGACATGAAGGTAGTTGGCGCAAGAGAAGAGGATACAGAAGACAGAGTTAGATGGAGGCAATTGATTCGCTGTGGCGACCCCTGAAGGGATAAGCCGAAAGGAAAAGAAGAAGACTCTAAATTGTTCATATCTGTGAATGGTTGTTTGTGCGATTGACTGGCAACCAGTCCAGGGTGTACCCCGTCTCTCGCCTGAAGTCAGCTGGGATAGGCTCCAGCATACCTCCGCTACCCTAATGAGGATAAGCGTCATTGAAAATAGATGGATGGAGGGTCAGTTATTGTGGGGATAAATGAGGCACCAAACCCCGACATGCAGCTCATTCACCAGTGAATGTGTTTTTTTCAGGTGTCTATTGTATCCATCCATCCATTTTTTATACCGCTTATCCTCATTAGGGTCGCGGGTATGCTGGTGCCTATCCCAGCTGACTTAGGCCGGGAGGCGGGGTACACGCTGGACTGGTTGCCAGCCAATCGCAGGGCAGACATACAACCCACATTCATGTATTTTTAATGTGGGAGGGAACCGGAAAAAACACACGCACGCACGCACACACGCATGGGGAGAACATGCAAACTTTACAGAGATGCCCAACAGAGATTTGAACTCAGATCGTGTCTATTGTATATCTAAAATAATACCTGTAATGTCTAAGGTTGCTAATAGATGTCGTAAATTTTTCTTTCAGTCTTTTGACCAACTGCAAATTTTGACATCGTATTTAAGAGGAATCCATTTTTACTGCATATGGTGTGGAACCACCTTTAATGGTAAGTTAACATTACACTTGTTGTTTATTTCCTTTGTTGACAAAAAGGTTTCCTTCTTTTCAGATGACAAAGACCTGTCCTCTAACTGTCCTGGGGATACAGCAGCAGACCATGAATGAACTTGGCTTATATATGTACAGTAGTTACAAGCGAGAGGCTTTTACATTGTGAAACAGAAAATAAAAGTAGGCGCCTAATTTGGCAAAAAACATATGTTTTGTAGGGCAAAACTCTTTATACGAGATTGTAAATTTCTCATAAGTGTGAATGTGAGTGTGAATGATTGTTTCGGTGTACTGTACCCCCTCTCGGCCAGCTGGGATAGTCTCCTGCTCACTCATGAACTTTGTGAGGACAAGCAGTACAGTACAGAAAATTGATGAATGGATGTTTACTGAGCCAAAAGTATTCAAGACACATTTTCTTTTACCTTTAGACACAGGTCATGGTGACGGCTGTAGTAGATTATGGTTGTAAAGGCCAACCAATATTTGTATTATATTACAATGTTTGCTTTTATTGTATTAAATACATCCAATATTTGAGTCAGTTTCTGAAAATCTCAAATTTAAAGTAAGAGAAAATATTACATTGGCAATAAATGATGTACTGTATTAGACTGTATATCAATTGAAATTTATAACAAAAATAAGAAAAACATTGTTATAAGCAGACTCAGATTTAGAAGTATTTACAGATTGTGTGGAAAAAATGTTTTCGTCATAAGTAAATAAAAAGTTATTAATCTGTGGAGATTATAATATTGATCTGACGAATCCAAATAAACACAAAACAACCGATACATTTATCAATAGGATTTATAGTATGAGTTTATACGCAAGCGTAACGACACCCAGCAGAATTACAATGCACAGTTAAGAAGTCTACACTAGTCGAATGTATTTTATATTTTTACTATTGACACAACTACAGTTAATGTATTCTAAATACAATATATGGACTTTTTAAACACGTTGCACTTTTTCACGACCCGGTCTTCCTTGAATATTTGACGAAAAAGTGGTGGACTTTCAGATCTCCGTGGGGAGGGCGGCGCCGCACTGAGGCATTTGTGGAAAATAAAACCGAAACCGTTTACGGGCTAGGTGAGTAGGGATGTGTCGGTCGCTAATGAAACGGCTCTTAGAGCCGGCTCTCTGAAGTGAACAACGGGAGCCGGCTCCTGATTGGGAACCGTGTTTTTTCCAGCAACAGCAAACACGCTGGAGACAAAGAGCCAGGGCTAACAAGAGACAACATCGACTGGTAAAATAAGTGAGACCGGGAAAATAACCGATTCAAGTTGTTTGACAATACAAAGGCAAAATGTAGACTCTGTAAGAAAAGAATTGCAGTTTTCTAAATTGGTTCACTTAAAATTTGTTTTTTTAAAAAAACTGAAAATTAAAATAGTTAAAAGTAGAATTGTAAATCCTAGGTTTTCGTATTTTAAAAAAACAACCGTTGTTTTCATTAGGTATTAGTAATTAGTTTTGTGCGTAGTTTAAATTAATCGATTTTAACAAAAAACAATCTTAAGAGCCGTTTAGGAGTGGAAAGAGTCGGCTCCTTTTAGTGAGTCGAGCCGAAAAGGCCGGTTCTTCAAAAAGAGCCGGAATGCCCATCGCTATAGTTGACGACGCATATTCGTTCTGGCTACAAAATCCGTGCTCTCTACGCGTACTTGAGGGAAGTTGCATTGTTTTGACGTACCACTGTATGATCGATGATGAATGCTGAAAATTACGTAGATAAATTAAACCAGTACCTACAGAAAAACGACTTCTCGGAGTTTAAGTATGAAGACGTGGGAACTAATGGGCCGGACCACATGAAAACGTGAGTTGACGTGATTTGGGGGACTTTTAAAGGCTTTAAAAGTCAACTAAATACTTCCATGCTGTGTGCATTTGTACCGCATCAGTGCAGCGCTTGTGTTGTGAATAATTCTCGACGCAGGTTCACCATAAGAGTTGTGGTGAATGGCAAGACCTACCCCGACGGAGTGGGAAACAACAAGAAGGAAGCCAAACAGAACGCAGCCAAACATGCTTTAAAGGGCTTATTGGAAAAGGTTATTATTATGCAAAATGATCACTGTGTTCATCATCTTCATCATCATCATTCATCATCATTTTTGTGGAAACATACAATTTCCAATTCAGTTAATGTAGATTACTTGTATGTTGACAGAGTGAGAATGCATCAGATGCCTCTGTTGGACTGGTCCTATCACAAGATTATGTATCGTGGCTTAATTCTTACGCTCAGAAAATCAAGATGGAACTCAAATGTAATATGTCAAGAACCACGACATTTCAGTAAGTCACAACAGTGCAGCTAAGCCATGATGAATGACCGGCTGATGTAGGCTGTGTTTTGTTTACGACAGATGTCAATTCGTGGTTGGAAAGATTGTGTATCCAGTTGGAACTGGGACTACAAAGAAGGAAGCTAAGGAAGAGGCTGCAAAACTTGCTTATCATAAAATAGTAGATGGTTCAATGGTAAGTAATCACACATTGTAATGTGGGCCGCACGGTGGCTGAGTGGTTAGCACATTGGCCACACAGTCAGGAGATCTGGAAGACCTGGGTTCAAATCTCCGTTGGGCATCTCTGTGTGGAGTTTGTGTGTTCTCCCTGTGCGTGCGTGGGTTTTCTCCGGGTACTCCGGTTTCCTCACCACATTCCAAAAACATGCATGTTAGCTTAATTGGTGACTCTAAATTGTCCATAGGTATGAATGTGAGTGTGAATGGTTGTTTGTCTATATGTGCCCTGCGATTGACTGGCGACCAGTCCAGGGTGTACCCCGCCTCTCGCCCAAAGTCTGCTGGGATAGGCTCCAGCATCCCCGTGACCCTAATGAGGATAAGCGGCATAGAAAATGGATGGATGGATGGACATTGTAATGTACAAGCCAGTCGTAAAAGTATCCTATTATGCAAATGTTGTATGCTTGTCCTGTTTATGGCCACAAATGTGATCAAAACCTACAATCTCTCTCACGTGTTTGCTCCACTTTGGAGAGAAGGGGAACTGTTGCTTTTGAAGTTTTGGGCTCTAATTTTGTAGACCAGGCAAGGTGCGGCAAAGGTGTGCCTCGCCTCCGCCTCGCAATTTGGGCGTGTTTTAGGCGCACTTTGCAATTTTGTGTCACACGCAGCCTGGCGTAAGTACGCCTCCGTCCCTCCTACCGGCGTGAGTGGCAAAGAGGGAGGAGAGAAGGTGTGACTGGGTTTAACACAGCCGGGTCAAATCTTCACCAATCAAATGAGCTCCTCTCCTCACCCTTTAAATGCGCTGCTGGCCCACTGCAGGTTTTGTTAAATATGGATGAAGACAGCGGGAGACGGACAAACTTCTCCCAGATGGAAAGTGATGTTTTGGTCTGGGAGGTCCAAGCCCACAGTGGCCGAATATATGGTCTTGCGAGCAGACCTCCTCCGGCTGATGATGCAAAAGCGGCCTGGGAGGAAATTACATGTACAGTGGAACCTCGGGATACAAATTCCCAGGAATACGAAATATCCGGGATACGAAAATTTCTTGATTTTCTTTGCTTCGGCTTACAAAAATTAATTCGGTTTACGAAAGTGTGTCAGTATTACCAAAACTAGTTTTTTTTCGGAATTTCCCTGTCTACAAAAAAAGGCAACGGCTGTTTCAGGCACAGCAGTGCGGGTCCGTTCCTCCAACACCAGGAGCTGGTAGGCTGAGAGAAAGCCCTTGACATCAATGCAGCCCAATTCAAATCTTTACATCTGATTGAAGGGACTGGAGTGGAGTGTCATACAACGTCAAATTAAGTGCCACATTAACATGACGCAATTCATGCAAGAAGGTGGTCTTTTTTGCCTGGTTCGGGCACGGGCGTAATCGGGGAGTGGAGGTGGGACCAAGAACACCGGACTTCAAGAGGCCTGTAATGATGCCCCTCTGCCCCTCCACCTTCTCAGGTGAAAGGGAATATTGAGGCGGATGCACAAAATTTGTCAGTTTTCAAGGTAAAGAATATGGTCCACTTTGGCACACATCATAGGGTTCTTTAGACTAGACGTGGGGGCACGTGTTAGAGGAGGTCCACAACTTCAGAAGAATCAGTGTTCTCCCCACCCTGGGAGAAAGAATGCTCCACAGTCTCCAGGAAGATGGAAAACGGGCAATATCCAGAAATGTGGTACATGTCTAGTGAGGGACTGTAAGAGAGAACAGAGGAACCCAGGACCAGGCCCCAGTCATCCACAAGGGAAGCCTGGCGGACAATAGGACCCAGATCCTGGCCTCCCCTAGCGCAGGGTGACGAGGGATGCAATGTCCAAAGATGATGGCAGACCACTGAACCTCTGCCTGGGGTTCACCAGGAGGGGAGTGAGATGGCATAGCGATGGCAAGGTCCCACTCCTCGGTGTAAAAATCAATTTGTGGATTGGCTTTAAAGTTCAAAGCGTCAAAGTTTGTCTTGTATTTTATCACTTTCAGTGGCCTTTTTTTTAAGTTTTATGATCATACAGTGTGACCCAAAACATGTGCCTTTGAGAATTTTTTGTGGTATTTTGTACATTCATTCATTAATCACCTTTGTTATTCGTGACATGGAAGAAGCAACACCTTCAAAATCAACAAGGCCTCAATGGAAGCTCGCGCAAAGAATACAGTGTACTGTGTAAAAAATGACTGCAAGATGGGCTCGTTCAAGAAAATCCAGAAAACCTTTGTGCATCAGTTTGAATGCAAGAATGCTCCCTCCCACAGCAGAATTCAGAACTGGGTGGACCAGTAAAGGTGGGGAAGTGGAAAACCTCATTGCAGCCAGCTAAAATCTTTTTGTCTCCCTAACTCGAACTTGATAGTTTAATAGTCCCTAGGCCCTCTCCACCATTCCTTCTCTCATCCATCATCAATCACAATAGCTGGCCAGCAGAGAAGTATGGTACGCCAGGCAACCTGTATGTGCAAATAAAAGTGAAAACAGTGCAATCATAGAAAAACCCTGCAGTACTACAATATTTAAGTCTATCAACTATAACAATGGCATCTGTTATAGTGTACAGTAGTCCCTTGTTTACCATGGTTAAGTGGTTGCAGATTTGCCCACGATAAGTGAATTTCCGTAAGACTTTCGAAATATGTCTAAACATTATTAGAGCCCTGTAGACATGAAATAACACCCCTGTAGTCACCATTACACTTCTGTTATTCTTTGACACATTGCACATGCGACCGGATCACTGCAGGGACATAAGAGACAGCCACCACTAGCATAGCAAGCTATTGAGCTAACGAGTTAGCCTCTCCAATTTACTTATCCCAAACTTAGTGTTTGAAAGGGAGTGGGGAAGAAGGACAAAGTAAGAAGCTAAAAACATACCACTTCCACACTGAATGGGAGACTAATGTTTTTCACCCCATCATGTCGGGCATGTCATGGCAGCCATACAGTGTGAAAGTAATATAACGTCATCAATGAAACATTACTGACACCTAGTGACCAGAATACTACATACAACTTGTCTTTCAGTATTTTCCAACAGTAATAGGCCATAGTTAAGCATGAAATGGTGATCATTTATTAATTAATTAATCTGTGAAAAAAACGCAATAGAATAAGGGAGTGATGTTGAATAAACAAAGAGGACAATAGCGCTTCCTGGAGCACCACAGTCTGGCTGTGTTCCAAATTGTAAAACATAAAGAGAACAATAAACTGAATGTAACAAGAGAAAACCAGAAGAACTGCTAACAAACACAGTGAACTGAAAGAGTTTGAATTAAAAAGTATTTTTTTCCATACTTTTTTGTGACAACTATATAGTATGTGACCTTGTGGTGGTTAGACAGCCCTGACGTAAATAGATAAGACATTGAGGTAGCTTGTTCAACTATAAGCTGGAACTATTAATGCTTTACTTTAGCCAATAAGAAACTTTCACGTACTAAAAATATTCATTCACACCGTTCAACCTCTTAATGTTGTACGTATATGCATTATTTCACGTTCCTAAAAAGAAACCCTGTTAATTCTGAAAAAAATGATATTTTGAAGTATAAACTAATTTCCGGTGTATAAGCCTCTACTTTCTTTATTAAACTTTGAGCCCTCTGGCTTATACAGCGGCTAATTTATGGCTATGTTCTAATCTTGTGGCATCTCCGTTACTTCATAACTATTACTAATCATGTGCCATTTCCTCTGTCTACCAAGACCTCAGAGGGAGGCTCCTCTGGCTCCCTTTCACCCGGCAGCCATGTCCAGTGAAATGCTTTGCTGGGGCAAAATATATGATTGGAAAAAGTTGTTGTTTTTCATATTAAACTCGTATTGGTACTTGTCTTGTATATTTTCCAACATCCTCTTGAGTTAAAATTTGCTGTGATGATTTTAGCATTCTTTGTAAGATGACACTGACTGTTGTATTGAGTATTGACCTCCTACGATTTCATAGCTCGTGAGTAGCTCCAGTAAAATAAAGAGCTACCTGGTCCTCACGGACTTGTGCGCACCACAATATGTCACTTTATGTATGTGAACATGTTCGGCTTATATATGCTCAAATCTGTTTTTTGCTCAAAATGTGGTGGATGCCGCTTAAACACTGGTGCGTCTTATATACCTGCAATTACAGTAATCTTTTTATTCAAAAATGTTATTTATTAGATAACTAGTTATTATGGTCATGACCAAAAGAATGAGATCGCAGATACAAGCGGCGGAAATGAGTTTCCTTTGTAGGGTGGCGGTACTCACCCTAAGAGATAGGGTGAGGAGATCGGCCATCCGGGAGGAGCTCACATCGAGAGGAGCCAGTTGAGGTGGCTTGGGCAACTAGTCCGGATGCCTCCCGGGCGCCTCCCTGGTGTGGTGTTTCGGGCATGCCCAGTCGGGAGAAGGCCCCCGGGAAGATCTAGGACACGCTGGAGGGACTATGTCTCACAGCTGGCCTGGGAACGCCTTGGCGTCCTCCCGATGGAGCTGGAAAAGGTCGCTGGGGACCGGGAAGTCTGGACTTCCCTACTGAAGCTGCTGCCCCCGCGACCCGGATAAGCGGAGGAAAATGGATGGATGGATGGATAGTTATTATGGCTTGTATTTTGTACTATTACTGTGCAGCAAAAGATCAGAACTTTCAGAAGCAAAAGTGGACTTAATGTCGAGTTTGAAATAGTGAAAATATTTCTGACTCTTCATTGATTTTACTCAAGTGTTATTGCTGTTGTTTGTGCAAAGTTATCCTTTTATTTTGTTATAAATACCCCATTCCGGTACTACTGAGCCAGAGAGACAATGGAAGCTTTTAGAAAAGGGATCTCAAATTCAACACAGCCGCAGGCTGCTGGTGGTCAATGCTAGGTCCCGTTCTGGTCTTGCGACTTCTCGTGTTCTTCGGAGAAGTCATTTTGTGCTCCATGGAGAACACGTGGTGAAATAGGATTTCAGATTGAAGGCTGGCGCCTGGAGCGGGAGAGATGCTGGCAGGGTGTGTGGCAAGGGAATTGTGGAGCTGTTTGGTTCCAAGAGTGAAGAAGACGATTTTGTGGTTTTAGTTTCAAGGAGAAGGACAAAGACAGCGATGAATGACTTTTCTGGTAGTCTACAGTTTAACCGATCATGTTTGACTGGCAGCCGCACATTGGATGAATGGGTAGCATGCTGGCCTCACAGTCAGGAGGTTCTGGGTTCGAATCTCGGTTGGGCATCTGAGTGTGGAGTTTGCATGTTCTCACCATGTGTGGGGGGGTTTTCTCTGAGTACTCCGGTTTCCTCCCGCATTCCAAAAACATGCATGTAAGGGTAATTGGCGACTCTAAATTGTCCATTAGAGTGGGAATGTTAGTTTGTCTATATATGCCCTCCGATTGACTGGTGATCAGTCCAGGGTCTACCCGGCCTCTTTCTCAAAGTCAGCTGGGATAGGCTCCAGCATACCTGCGACCCTGAGTATAAGCAACATAGAAAATGAATGAGTTAATTTTTGGCTGGCATTGTTTGGGAAAAAAAACATTTAATTAAAATTACAAAAATGTTTTGTGTAACTTCTTATGTGTACAAAATATCCCATGTTTTACGGTGTGGAAGAGTTTGTGGAATTTGTGACATTTGTGAAATGAAAGTTACTTGATTTTCCAACTTATGAGACTTGTTTAAAATTGTTGAAATTTGGTGATTCTTACTATTTTTAAATAAAGTAGTCTAGTAAGTAGGCGCCACTTGAATTAAACCATTAATACTATTTTTTAATGTATAAGACTGAAGACGAGAAAGCATGCTCCGCTTCCAGTCAAGAAACAGAAGAAATGAGGAAAACGTCATCAGAGATCTGGTAAGCACACACTAGTGGTATGATTCAAGGTACATTATTTGTTTTCTCATTTGATAAGTGTTTCTTTGTGTTTCTTTGGTACTGCAGTAAGAAGACACAGAACTTGAAGACTGAAGATGAAGGCATTGTCGAGATCAATTACATCGGACTTATCAACGCCTATTGCCAGAAAAACGTTTGCCCTCTTAATTTCATCTCAGCGAGGAGAAGTGGCCCGCCTCATAACCCGAAGTATTGCTGTGCCTCCCTCTGGTTACTCAGTAATATGCAATGTCAAATCTCAGTTTTTACACTAATGACTTCAAATGTTCCCTCCCCGTCAACACAGGTTTTCCTACAGGGTGGTGATCGATGGTAAAGACTACCCCGAGTGCGAGGGGAAGAGTATCAAGGAAGCCAAGCAAAATGCTGCTAAGTCGGCCTTGTCTATCCTCAATGGAGAGCCACATTGGGACAGTGAGGTATCAGCCTTTTAATCGAATGATTAAAACAAACGTTGACAATTATGTCACTCTCGTAATATTAGGATCTTTGTCTTGTAAAAGGAATCTAGTGATTTGAACACACCCATCTTAACAGGCATTGCCTGAGACAGCTATAAACACAGGGGACTTGTGTGACCTTTGGCCTGGGTCAAAGGTCATTTCACCGTGTTATATGCACGACTTATAGTCTGGTGCAGCTAATATAGTACAGTACTACCCCAAAAGTTTTAATATCAAGCAAAAGTTGTTTAATTTTGGCAATTTAACATTAAACAAGCCCTATAAGACCCAATTGTTATTCTACAGGTTCTTCTGTATCTTACAGGTCAATAGTGCACCAGAGAGCCTGGATGCCTCTCCAAACCTTCTGTAAGTCTCTGATGATAAGTACCTGAAACTGTAACATTGGATACTCAGAAACTTTGCTTTTTTAAATTTTGAAAGCAGGTCTCATGTTGCTCAATTTAAAAGCATAAGCCCGCCTCCAAGTTTCGTAAGTCACCTTGTTGATTTTACATGTTTGTTCTTACCAGTACAATAAATGTTATGCATTATTTTTTATTATGTAAGGGAAATACTGTGATCCTTCAAAGTGTAATCTAAAAATACAATTTGATTCGTCAAGTGGGTCTAATCTTCAATAACTTTTCTCCTAGGGTAAAAGTCCAGACAACAAAGCTAAATTTAAGTAAGTCACCTTCTGAGCTCAAGTGTGAATAAAACGTATACACTCCTGTAAATTCTTTTTGCATTTTAAAAGTCTACTTACAGCCTCCTTAAGATCCAACAGTGGAAAATGTAAATTCTTGCAGTGTTTCAACTGGTCTTAACATATTGATCAGGAGTGTACCCACACTCGGTGTTCCCAGCATCACCTTCAAAAGACTTCAAAACGTGATAATAGTGTTCACTACTCCAGTTCACTACTTGCTCAGTCTGCACTCTAAGCATTATGGGAAATGTAGTTCTTTTAACCGTACATTAGCTGCATAATTCAAAGCATGAGGAAAAAAGTTGCGGCTTACAGTGTGGAAATTACATATTCACCAACAAGTCTTCAATAAAGGCAAAGGTGTTCATTTATCCATTTCATTCATCATTTTTGTGTCTGGAACAGGTGAGTTGGATTTACACACTTTTATATTGAATTGGTTTTCATATGTTTCAGTTTTGTCTGAGCTTTTGGAACAGACTAATGCCAAAAACTGCAGTTCTACTACTGTATTGGCACCGGATTTTGGGGGGAAAATGTCTAAAAAGATGGGCGATGCTCCAGCCACCTGGAAACAACAAAGCAGGAGTTATGATGGCAATTTTAAGATAATGGTCAACAAACAAATGTCAATAAGCTAAGAAATATCAAACTCTCTTATTGTAATCTACCAGTTTGAAATGACCAAAAACAGGTCCTGACCATGAGGTGTTATTTTATATTTGTATCACATTTGGGTGACTACGTTATACACCTGACTTATTTTTGCTGTTGTTTCCTTTGTTGTCCTTTTAGAATTGCAGCAAATTTCCAAAATCCATGTACCCAAGAGGTAAATAAATGGAAATATAATTTAAAATGTAATCATTTGCCATTGTTGGGTGAATATTTGCTTCATTTTGTCATCTTCCCTCCATAACTGTATTCTTAAGGAAGCAAAGAGGGCAAATGCCAAAGTTGACTCTGTCTCGAGGTATGTGAAGACAAATGTATTGGTAAAAGATAAAATACATTTTGCCTCAGTGACCTATTCTTTTCTTTGCAACAGGTTCAAAGAGGACTTTGAGTTCATAGAACACATTGACAGTGGAGGCTTTGGTTCGGTTTTCAAGGCAAAACACAAGCTTGAAGGAAAGCAGTACGCTGTGAAGATGGTTTCTTGTGAAGAGTAAGTCAAGTAGTTCAAGTTTCATTTTGCCAAAAAAGTGACTATTACAGTGTATTACATGTTTTAAAGGAAAACTGCACTTTTTTTGCAATTTTGCCCATTATTCACAATCCTTATGTGAGACATGAGCACACGTGTTTTTCTTTTCTGTGCATTCCAAAGATATAAAATGATACAGCTCATTACTGCACATAATGGGACACACCTCAGCCACCTACAAGGGCTGCTATTAAAACACCTCCAACAAGGTTTTATGGTGTTACATACATGTTGTACATGCGGTGTGGTGTGGGGAAGTGTCAATACGTCAGTAATGCAGTTTGATCGGTGTAACGGTGTTAATAATAATAATAACAATGTTGCTGTAGCTTGCTACATCACATTATATGTAAATGTAAACGGAGCCTTGCACTTTTTGGAGTTTTTTTTTTTTTTCAGAAGACTTTATAGCCAGAATATGTGCTTCCCATTATGTGCATTCTTAGCTGCGTTTTTTAACCTGTTTTTATACCATTACAACTCACAGAAAAGACAATGAAATCAGTTCAGGGCTCACACAAGCATTGTGGGTTACCGGCAAATTTCCAAAAAAAGCACAATTTTTCTATAAATTAATTAAGATTAAGATCTTTCCGATCAGAAAATCTATACGTGAGGTCTCAGCTTTATCAGAGCTTCAACACAAAAACATTGTGAGATACTACACTAGTTGGTTGGAAGAGACTCCATACCAAGGTGGCAATACAGCTCACAGTTTCTTTTCCAGGTGAGTTCGATCCAAGCCTTCATTAGGTCTCTGCTCTGCCAGACATTTTAACATCAGCATCCCTTTTTCCTTTTCAAGGCATCCAAAAAATCCATCAAGCAGGTTCCTCTATATTCAGATGGAATTGTGTGACACCAGAACACTCAGAGTGTGGATAGATGACATGAATACAAAATGTGTGGAGCGTTCACAGAGAAGGCAAAAAAGTCTTGACATTGCACAGCAAATAGTCAGTGGGGTCGAGTGCATTCACGACAAAAAGTTAATCCACAGAGACCTGAAGGTGAGTTTATGGACGGGTAACCGTCACTGAAAGATGTGAGCTTCTCAATTGTCTTTTCCTCAATGGTTAGCCTGCCAACATCCTGTTTGGGCTGGATGGATTCCTTAAGATTGGGGATTTTGGCCTTGTTGCTGTTGACTATAACCCTGAGTGCCCGGAGGAGAGAAGTGGATGCAAGGGAACTAAAAGTTATATGGCGCCGGAGCAGGTGGGTTATACTTCTTAGTATTTTTATACAGTAGCTTTGTCATATTTATCCATTACTTATGGGTTAAACCAGTTGAAATTTACATCACCATAAACTTGTCCATCACCATAGCAAACAAGAAGGGGCTCAGACATGATCCTTGATGTCCTTGATGCGTTCCCAGGCCAGCTGAGAGACATTGTCTCTCCAGCGTGTCTTGGGTCTTCCCTGAGGCCTCCTACCGGTTGGACGTGCCCTGAACACCTCCCCAGGAAGGCAATCGGGAGGCATCCAAACTAGATGCCCTAGCCACCTCATCTGACTTCTCTCAATGCGGAGGAGCAGCCGTTCTATTTCGAGTCTCTCCGAGATGACAGTGCTTCTCACCCTATCTCTAAGGGAGAGCCCAGCCACCCTGCGGAGAAAACTCATTTCGGCCGCTTGTACCTGCGATCTTGTCCTTTCGGTCACTACCCAAAGCTCATGACCATAGGTGAGGGTAGGAACGTAGATCGACCGGTAAATTGAGAGCTTTGCCTTTTGGCTCAGGTCTCTTTTCACCACGACAGACCGGTGCAGAGTCCGCATCACTGCAGACCCTGCACCAATCCGCCTGTCCATCTTGCGTTCCATCCTTCCATTACTTGTGAACAAGACCCCGAGGTACTTAAACTCCCTCACTTGAGGCAGGACCTCATCCCCGACCCGGAGATGGCACTCAACCCTTTCCCGGGCAAGTAGCATGGACTCAGACTTGGAGGTGGTGATTCTCATTCGAGCCGCTTCACGCTCAGCTGCGAACCGATCCAGTGAGAGTTGAAGGTCACTGTTCGATGAAACCAACAGGACCACATCATCTGCAAAAAGCAGAGATCGAATCCTGCAGCCACCAAACTGAAACTCCTCAACGCCCTGGCTGCGCCTAGAAATTCTGTCCATAAAAGTAGTGAACAGAATCGGTGACAAAGGGCAGACCTGGCGGAGTCCAACCCTCACTGGAAATGGGTCTGAGTTATTGCCGGCAATGCGAACCAAACACGGACACCGCTCATACAGGGATCGAACCGCCTGGATTAGGTGGTCCGATACCCCATATTCCTGAAGCCCTCCCCACAGTATTCCTTGAGGAACATGGTCAAATGCCTTCTCCAAGTCTACAAAACACATGTAGACTGGTTGGGCAAACTCCCAGGCACCCTCGAGGACCCTGCCGAGAGTATAGAGCTGGTCCACAGTTCCACGACCAGGACGAAAACCACACTGCTCCTCCTGAATCCGAGATACGACTATCCGGCAGATTCTCCTCTCCAGAACACCTGAATAGACCTTTCCGGGAAGGCAGAGGAGTGTGATCCCACGATAGTTAGAACACACCCTCCAGCCCCCTTCTTGAAAAGCGGGACCACCACCCCGGTCTGCCAGTCTGGGGACACCGACCCCGACGTCCACGCAATGCTGCAGATTTGTGTCAACGAAGACATGCCCACAGCATCCAGGGCCTTAAGGAACTCCGGCCGGATCTCATCCACCCCTGGCCTCTCCACCAAGGAGCTTTTTGACCACCTCGATGACCTCAGCCCCAGAAATATGCGAACCCGACTCAAAGTCCCCAGGCACTGCTTCTATGTTGGAAGGTGTATCGGTGGGATTAAGGAGGTCTTCAAAGTATTCCCTCCACCGGTCCACAACATCTCGAGTCGAGTTTAGCAGCACACCGTCTCCACCATACACGGTGTTGACTGTGCACTGCTTTCTCCGCCGGAGACGGCGGATGGTGGTCCAGAATCTCTTTGAAACTATCCGAAAGTCGTTTTCCATGGCCTCTCCGAACTCCTCCCATGTCCGGGTTTTTCCTCAGCGGCCGCCAGAGCTTCAGACCGCTTGGCCTTCCGGTACCTGTCAGCTGCCTCCAGAGTCCAATGGGCCAAGACGGCCTGATAGGACTCTTTCTTCAGCTTGACGGCATCCCTCACCACTGGTGTCCACCAACGGGTCCTGGGATTACCGCCACAACAGGCACAGACCACCTTACGGCCACAGCTCCGATCGGCCTCATGTGCCTCAATGAAGGCACAAAACATTGCCCACTCGGATTTAATGTCCGCTGCCTCCCTCAGAACATGGTCAAAGCTCTCCTGTAGGTGGGAGTTGGAACTCCTTCTGACAGGGGACTCTGCCAGACATTCCCAGCAAACCCTCACAATGCATTTGGGTCTGCCAGGTCTGACCGGCATCCTCCCCCACCATCGAAACCAACTCACCACCAGGTGATGATCGGTTGACATCTCCGCCCCTCTCTTCACCCGAGTGTTCAAAACATGTGGCCGCAAGTCCGACGACACACCTACAAGGTCAATCATCAAACTGCAACCCAGGGTGTCCTGGTGCCAAGTGCACATGTGGACACCCTTATGCTTGAACAGGGTGTTTGTTATAGACAATTCGTGACGAGGGCCAACAGTACTCGCAAAAAGCAAGGGACGCCAACCCCCCAGGGGGAAACCCCTGAAATCCCAGCCAAAATACCCAACCCGACACACCTCAAACTCCCAGATGCACATGGCCAAACCCCCAATTCCTGAAAACTCACAAGGGTGTGTGATCTACGAATGACCAAGTACATTACTTTAATTAGGGTAGGCATTTAAACAGTCTTCTTCATCTTGACACCCACATCTCGACACAATGAGACCAAGTCAACCAACCATCGGCCGTCAGTACCTCACCAACAAATCACTTTCTATTTAAGTTACAGAGGAAAGAAATCAATGGATGTCGAATTGTGAATAGTAGGAACTCTTACTGTTCAATAATGCCTTCTTTCTTTATGGCAGAAAACTAAGAACACCTACGACCGAAAAGTGGACATTTTTGCTCTGGGACTAATTTATTTCGAGCTTCTCTGGGAAATGCCTACCTACGGTGAAAGAGAAAAGGTAAGTGTTGGGCTATTAAGTTGTGATGTCGTCCTAAAATGCAACATTCCAAGGCTTAAAGCGCAATGTGCTAATATGAAGTGCGTTAAAATGGAATGTTTATAAACTTTGACAGCCCCAAAGAAACTTGTGCATGTCGCCATTGCAGCAATTTTATTGGAACTGGAGAGCATGAATTGGTTAAAAGTAACTTGTTTGTCATCCATTCGCCCTACAGCAAGGTTTTCCTAGTTTTATTTATTATCCTGGCGATTTGAAAAAGGAGAAAAAAAAGAATCCATATTTATTGTGTTTTGCTTGATTGCTTTCTTTTGATTGTAATAATGAAAGCTTCATACGGCATATTCTTATCACCCCCTACCATGTTTTTTGCACAAGATCTGGTATGACATCAGGAATCAAGCACTTCCTCCACAGTTTTCACATCATTTCCACGGAGAGGTACATGTCGACATTTTTACAATTTACTATTAAATTACTATCCCAAATGGCTAAGAAGCTTTAGAAACAAAAACTAAATTCATTAATGCGATGGTTTTTTTTTTTTTTTGCAGAATCAAATGATTAAGTCGATGCTTTGCTTTAAGCCAGAAGACCGTCCAGAAGCAAGTCAACTCAAGATGTACCTTGAAGAGATTGCTCATGCACTTACACTTGGTGCTAACGACAGAAAGACCGTCTGAGTAACAAACACGTTTCACAATGACGCTGCACTCTCTCTTTTCACACGCCTTTGGCTGGGTTTACACATTACTGCTTCCTCTCTTTTAAAAAAACAAGACTAGCAGGTTTTAAGAATATATTTATTATTTTTCTCAAGGTGCTGCATTTTCCCGGAGGCCTTCAGACCTCACACTGCCTTTACGCTGTAAAAAATTCAAACACAAGTGTTTAACATGAATCCTCACTTTTTGGAAATGGTTGGTTTTGGAACATTTTTAATGACTTTTGTAATTGCAACATGAATTTTGTAACTATTTTCACTGACATGATCCTGTGTTAGGTTCCAGCATGCCCTTGTGACCCTATTGAAGATGTGTGGATGGTGATTTAAGTCTTTGTCTGGGTATTTAATGACAGACTTTGTCTGTGTTGTCAATTGCAATTTAAGATCTGACTCTTGAGGTTACACAAAGGTTACACCTGTCCGCAACAGTCTTTGTAATAAAAGTAGAAATTGGTATAATGTTGTTGATGTACAGTAATGGGTCATTGTGGTTCCAAACAGGTTGTCAATATTTTATTTTAAAATGGGTAGAAACTGATTGTATAGAAGATACAAAAGTGTATAAATAATAATAATAATAATAAAACTGGCTCACCAATCTCTTCCAAATACTGTCTTTTCTGGTTGAAACTGGAACAAAATCAAAACCTGGAGGCTTCTCCTGCTTACTGACTCTTGTCTTTTTAAACGAGACCCATAGGGGGAGCTGTGGGTCTGTCTTTGGTGAGAGGGGAGTGTGTGTGTGTGTGACATTGAGAGAATGAAAAGCCAGAAATGTGAAGCGTTATTATCCCAAAGTGGATCATTTGCATCATCTAACAGGGTAACAAGTGCCAATGCAGTCACCTGGCTCAAAATAAGAGTTAGAACATGAGCTCCCAGCAGTTGTACAGTTGTTGAAATGAACCCCCCATGTTTGCTGTCAGATATTGATAGCGATGTGGCTAACAAATGTTAGCTATCATTGACTGTACGGTATATCTTAACCATACAAGACTCCATATAGTCCGTGGCTTCTCTAAAAAGACTGCTTTTGTGTACGCGATGGACTTGCGATGTCTACATGACAGCCATCGTTCACACTATTTTTATTTTTAAGTTTAACTTTGAGGTATGACAAATATGGACGTTTAGTTTTACAATCTCCTCTTTTAAACCACTATCCGGTGGTGGTGGTTTTATATTATTAGGGCTGTCAAATGATTAAACATTTTAATCACATTAATCACAGTTTTCAAATGAGTTAATCATGATTAATCACCCTTGACAACTATGTGTGTAATATGCCAATTTTTACAGAATTGTATTGAAAGAAAGATAGGACAGGATTGTATATATTGTATTTTGTGTGTATTAACAGCTCCAAATTAACTGAAAATTAATTTAGGTAAGCCCTCGTTTGCGTCAATTGGTTCCACACACAGCCGTCATAAGTGAAGTTCCACAAAGTAGGATTCCCATTTCTTTATTGTACGTCATAGAAAACCTGATTATGACATTCCAAATACGTTTTTTTAAACATTAGATGTGCTTATGCTTGTTTATATAAATGTGTTCCCTAGGGGAGCTGAGTGGCGGACGGACAAGAAGTGACATCTGGGTTCAAATTTGAATTTTGAGTTTCAGCTCGACATAGGTTAGGGCTGCAAACAGTAGCCCGTGTTTTTAATGGGGATTTTTAACAGGGATTATTGTGTCTGTTAAAGCTGACCATTGTTACCTACTCTATTCTGCAGTTTTGATACAGTGCTAACGGTGAATAGAGGAAGCCAGGTGAGATACATACACTGTATGGGTGTCTACCACCATGTATTCATAAATATTTCAAAAGGTATTGATTGTACTTTGACTTTTGCCTCAGAAAACAAATATACTCCTAAATTCACGGCAGCATGAATAATCTGTTAATGACAATATGGAGTCGGATTGTGACCCATTTGGAAAATATGGTGTCACAAGGTAAATAATGCAGCTGATCACCATGAAACTGTGGACTAAAAATTTAAAAGAAATGAATTAAAGCCGCAACATTGTTCCAGAGAGTTAAGGGCAGCTGCATATTTGCTGTGAATGACACATTTAGATTTGTGAGAATATTATTTATTCATAAATGTATTTGTTACATGTCATTTTTGAGTATTCTCCCAGTGACATTTACACCAGCACAAAACAATGTAGTCTCATTTTTGCAAATATGAGATCGGCTATATCTCCAATCTCGCGGAGCGTTTGCACACGTTCAAGCAGGGTTATTGGATGTATTGAGGTCACATCCTCTGAGAGCAGCATAAGCACTGAGGCAGTGATCTAGATCTAGTCTGGACCACATAGCCAGGAGGCAAAATGGACTCACTATCGCACAAATCACGAGGGTCATGGCAAAGCATTACCTTGTGTAGAGCTTCATGGCAATTTGGTCTGCTTTGTGTGGCTGTGTAAGCCACTCGAGCTCATCACTATCAATTTGACCATCATGGATGTGCTTGAGTTGATCAGCCATGCATCTATTTTACAAGTTGTGCTTGTACAGTTTTAGAACACTTGACCTCTGCTGAACTCAGGAACTAACTGGAGCATGACCGCATGGCGTGCCTCGCCGTGGGCCGCAATTGCTTTTTACGGTGGCCAGCCAGCCTCCACAAAAGCACATACTTCCACTGTCCTCTCCAATCAAGGACATAGCGGAACGCAGGGATGTTGCGTTGTATTCTGCCTGCTCTATACCAACACATGCCCTAAGATTAGGCCCAATCTGATAAGGTCCAATACCAGAAATGTGACATAAATGATAACAACGATTAGAGACAAAGTTGTAGAAGTGATTTGACTTGTAGGTAGATGAGGAGTACTCGCCGCAAATTTCATCAACTATTTTCATTTCATGTCTTCTCAATACTATAGACATGCAACATGGTAAGGACTCAATCAGAATCTGTTACATATTGTGAAAAATTGATATTGTCATCGTGAGGAGAGGGAATGTTTGTGTGGGGAAGCATTTACTCAGCAAACTACTCAATTGTGGCGGAATCTCATCACAATCAAACAGTAATCCTTCAACATAAGAGCACTGAACATTTGGGTGTCATTTATTCATTTTCTATACCGCTTATCCTCATTAGGGTCGCGGGTGTGCTGGAGCCTATTCCAGCTGACTTTGGGCGAGAGGCGGGGTACACCCTGGACTGGTCACCAGTCAATCGCAGAGCACATACAGACAGACTCACGTTCATACCGATGGACAATTTAGAGTCGCCAATTAACCTAACATGCGTTTTTGGAATGTGGGAGGAAACCGGAGTACCCGGAGAAAATCCATGCACGCGCGGGCAAAACATGCAAACTTCACACAGAGATGCCCAACGGAGATTTGAACCCTGAACCTCCTGACTGTGAGGCCAATGTGCTACCCACTCGGCCAAAAATGGTGCGGCCCCTCATATGGGTGTCATAAAAAATATAATACCCTAATAATGCAATTGGAATTGCATTGGTGACTACATCTCCTTTAAACACAAGCATGGGCGTTGCAGTTTTTTGAGGATTTTGTAGCAATGTTGCAGAGGCTGACATTCCATTCGAAAAGTTAGCCAAGCTACATCCATTTCTGAAATACTGGGAAAAATTGTCCAATGGTGTATTGTGTCAATAAATGAAGAAAAATTGGCATCCAATTAAAGGACGTTTTGTTTACTGTTACAAAAGTACACTCTATGCTTGTAAAGTAAGTGTAAAAGGTAAAAATGGGAAACCTTAGAGTCATCAGTTTATCACTTGTCTAGCATTGTACAGTGTACATCGACTATCCACTGAAAATAAGGGAACACATAGCCATCAGTGTCTTAACGGCTGGCAACAAAAATTATTTTACAGTATTTGTGTCTTGCCTACAGTCTACAGTCAAGCATGGCGGTGTTACCGTCATGTCTGGGTCTGCATGAATGCTGCCGGCATTGAGAAGATGCAGTTCATTGAGAAAACATGAATTCCAACATGTGCTGTGACATGCACATAATGGCCGTGAGCCTCATGGCCGCACGACAGTTTACCAACATGATAAGGAGCCCTCAAAGATGACAAGTGCCTTGCTGAGGAAGGCAAAGGTGATGGGGGAAGTATGTCACCCAATTGAGCACCTGTAAGACAAACCTGCACCTGCAAGACAAAAGAAGGAAGGAAGGTGGAGGAGTGCAAGGTGTCTCATCCACCAGCTCTCTGATGTCATCACTGGAGAGAAGGAGGATTCCAGTAAGAACCTGTGCAGCTGTGGTGAATTCCATGGCCACCATTGTTAGGTAACGATGGTGCTCACACTAAAAATTCACACTTTATACAAGATTTGAATATATTTATTTATATTTATACTGTATATTATAATATATTGTATGATATTTATTATATAATGTTTACTATGAGGTGTAACAAGATCTTGCACAGTTAAAACGTGACAAGATTTGTCGTTCAGTAAAAAAAATGCCTCGTGAGCACTAGGCCTGGGACAATAACAAGTGAATGAATTAATCACACAATAAATGAAAGTTAACTCGATAATTTGCCGGCCTCAATATACTGCCATGTGACAGATTGCTCAGATAAAAAAACGACAAAAATGAAATATGTTTTTCCCCTAAGAAAAAAAATCCGAAAAATCCATTCCAGACACCCTCGAATATATGAAAAATGCAAATGTATAAATACAGTATAAATATGCCAATATTATCAGAATTTTTGATTCCGATAATAACCAATACTGATATGTTTAACATGACATTTCTCCTGTTGTGGAAGTAACACATGTTTGTAAGCTAATGGATACATCAGCAACAATTAGCTTTTCGCTACCCTATGGACATACAATATAATGAATTGTGCGCAAGAATACAATATTTTCCACAACGTCGGCAAACAATGCGTTCAAAACGATGTTATAAGGTTATTCCCTGTGATTTGGTTTGGGCCGTAAAACACTTCCAAGGAGCAAATGAATGAGCCATCTTATCGGCTCCCACCCTTGCGACATCTAATATGGCGGCGACGTTGACTTACGGCTCAACGTTCAATGCGGTGTCTACGTATGTATGTCTATGCGCTTCCCCCTCACATCACAGTGTTTTGACAACCCACCACATTCTGCCACCCCGAACATGGTTAATAATGAATAAATATTTTACATCACTTTACCTTCATTCAGTGTTTTTTTAAACTGTGGGGGGCGCACCCTCAACGGGGTGGCCAGATGTTATGACACGGGGGCTACCACAAAGACTTTTCATTATTACTGTAAGGGGGGGGAATTATTTTATCTCCAAAAGTGAAAAAAGTTTGGGCACCACTGCCTTAATTGAAGACTTTTGCTTCTTTTTGAAATTGCTGGGGCACTCGCAATTTTCTTTGGACCCATGGTGGGTTATTAAGCAGTCACACTCAATAAAATGCACAAATTGGCATAGGGTGCTTTAGTTTTGCACTCATTTCTGCTCAATGATACAGTGTAGGGCAAACAGACTCATTTGTTACGTGCAATATTGTAAAACCGGAAAAGTGTAGGAAAACTGGGACCAATTTTTTGGTAAAAATGATTATCAGAAAACCAAATCATACAAAACCTCCAGTGTTTGAAAACTGAGGTTTGACTATATATCCACAAACATTTTGACTCTATGATTTTGTCTCCTCATCATCTTTGGAATAAAGCAAACGGTGTGATTGAGGAGTTGACTCTATGTTGTGCATTTAAATCATGAATGTAAATTCATGGGATGAAAAAGAGGATTATCCAGGAAATCCAGCAACATATTTATAGCCTCCCTGAAGGCTTGAATCCTTTTTGTTGCTGTTTTAATGACTCAAAAGCATGAAGTGCTCCTGTTTGAGTGCAGTTTTCTTGTGCTCTCTTTGTGGCAGCTGAAGGGGCTGTCATTGCAAACTTGACTTAGGAGGCCGGTAATTTACTACAAATGATATTGCGTTCTCTGTGCTGACAGCCTGCCAGCGCTGTCAAGTGGCAAACCCAGCGAAGTCGTTATTCGACTTCCTGCCCGCTCAAAATTGCCACACACTCCGTCCCCTCATGCAGTCACAGCACTGAAGGTCAAGGGCGCAGCAGAAGACTCAGCTGGTAAATCTTTAATAAGTGAGCCAGTCTGCCCCATCTGGAGTTCACTAGTTCATCCGGAGCAGCATGGAGGTGACAAAAGTGTCAGGAGGAGCTTCTGAAAGCAATTTTTTTTACAAAAAATAAAAAAACGAAATAAAAAAACGACATTTACTGACTGCCCTGTTGTTTGCCAACTCCATGACTAAAGGGATAAATATGTGTGGCATTCACAATCTCTTGAATGCAACAAAAAAGACATTTACACATAGATTACAATATATATACTTACATATTGCAACCACAAATGCATTGTATGCTCTCAAACATCATCCTCTGTTAATGTCAAAATGAACATCTGAAGTCGAACGCAATCTGCTCATGAACGGAAGTAACTGAAATTGTAATTTGTTCCTTCTGCCATCATCATTAAATTAAAGTACTGGCAATATTTTAAGTCTGTCATTGTCAACTTGTGGGTGGCAACCCAAAAGTGGATCACAGACCCTTTTTCAGTAGCAATGGGGTCTTAATCTTTTATTATGATGGGCATTTTAAAAACCCCTACAGGTGGGGACTTAATTCTGTAGTGCTTTTTGATATTTGATCATTTTTACATTATATTAAATTTTTATGGCAATATTGGGCTAATAATATCCGTGGGCCTGTATTATCGGGCATCCCTTGTTAATATAATTTTGAGTTAGTAGATAAGAATGGCGGGCGATGCATTTGGTACTTGTGCCTTCAGTAGACCGGACAGTTTTTTTTTCGCCAAACACAGTGAGAGCCAGTACAACAATAATGATAATAAATATGTGAGGGGTTTCAAACTAGGGTCGCTCATGTAGAGTGATATTGTCGTTAACAATGCAATTATTAGTCAGAAAATACTGAAATACAACTGATATGTAGTATTCTGTTCACTAGGCAGCAATCACCACCTTACAATACATTACCTTGACAGTGCATGAAGTTATGAAATCAGCCATGGCATGTTCGACATACTGTAATTAGAGTGAAATAAGGTTCTCCTCCCATCCTGTGTGGAAGTGGTAAGTTTTGGCTTCTTAGGTTTGTAAGAAATACATTTGAGGCTAACTGGTTAGCTCGCTAGTCTTAAGTCTCTGCATTTGGTGTAAACAAAGAATTAAAAGAAGTGCAAAGGTGACTATAGGGATTTTATTTCATGTCTACAGGGCTCTAATAATATTGAAAAAAAACATATTAGGAAAGTCATAAACAGACCTTCTATGCTGTACAAAAATATTCACTGTATTAACATTAAATCCTATTAGCGAAAAGGTGATTATAGTATAAATACTATGTTATTTTGCACACCTCAAATTCAATCTGTACTATCTTGTCATTAAAAATAGCATATTTGAGAAATTTTAGTTTTAAGAATTCCAGTTAAGGTCATCACTTGTCACAAAGTGCTGATGGTGGGTGGTGAAAAAGTTAAAGTATGACAAACATGCGAAAAAAATAAAAAATCAGCAAGGGAACAAACACAGCACCACTGTAGTTGTTGTGAAGTCATCGCATTGCAGTCATTTTCTTTGCATTGGCAATGTAGCGCGTCTGCATGACCAACTGTGCAAGGCCATGTGTGAGTACACCAATAGATTTCTAACAAGACACAACCGAAGTCTACCAAGATATACATACATATGCATAACGGCAGTAAAGTCGTCCCTCGTTTATCATAGTTAATGTGTTCC
Organism: Oostethus manadensis; assembly: GCA_024372805.1. Taxonomy (NCBI): domain Eukaryota; kingdom Metazoa; phylum Chordata; class Actinopteri; order Syngnathiformes; family Syngnathidae; genus Oostethus; species Oostethus manadensis. The sequence continues at coordinate 3,962,300 of QODF01000041.1, forward strand.
AGACCCAATCGTGATAAGTGAATTTCCGCGAAGCAGGATTCAATATTAATAAACTGACAATTTTCATAGTTAAAGCATAGAAAATCTGTTTGACTTTCTAAATCCGTCCGCTTTTCACCATTATTGGTAGGGATATTGGCATAAAAATATAATACCGGTAAATATCGTATCGGGTTTTTCTCTATAATGAAAAACGATTTAAAAAACTGCTGTATACAGTCCTATAGGCTCTGCTACTGGCCGTGATCATCCTGTGTGACCCCACCTCTCACCCGGAGTTAGCTAGGATGGAATACCCCCGCAACCTTAGTAAGGATAAGCAGCATAGAAAATGGATGGATGGATGGAACGCAGTTTGAAAAGAAAGACAAACTAAAAAGCGAAAAACGTACCACTTCCACACAGCAGTGTTGGACATGCCACTACAGTGAGGGGAAGTGGCATAGAAAAAAAAAGAATGAATGTCTGACTCCATGCACTGTTAAGGTAATGTCATCTCATCATTACTGAAGCCTAGTGAGCAGAATACTACATTTGACTTGTCTTTCAATAGTTTTTGACTAATAATGGGCCAGAGTCAACCAAAAAACAGCGATAATTTGTAAATTTTTTATTTTTTATTTTATACTTTTTAAAAAACGCAATAGAGCAATATTCCAACAGTGACAGAGTCAGGCACGACTGTACAACCTTTAAAGTTATTAGTATGAATTCCAAATAGAAAGAATTTTAGGGGCACTTTCAAATGAATGAAAAGAAGCTTGTATGGGAGTAGAATGAAGCTGTAAAATAGGACTGTTTGTTGTATTAAAGTGTCATGTTTATGTTCTAGTGTAATCAGGAATTGGCAGGGTATGGCGTGGTTATTTCAGCTGACATTTTAATAAGCGACACATTTTCCACAGAGGGAGGCTTCACTGAGCCTTGTTATCAAGGGCATAGAGATGTATGACAGATGCATTTGGACTCATCTACCAATTTTGAATTAAAAGATAAGATGAATGGACTAAAATTATTGTATTTCTGTAATATTTTTGTGCATTCATGTTTCCCTTGTTGTGGCGGTTGTAATTACACAGACACCGAGGGGAGCAGCAGGGAGGCAGATGAAACGCTGGTGAAACGAGGCCGTGAACAAAGCGGGGGACAGATAGAAGGGCTTGGACACCATGCTATGACAGACATCCTTTTGGGCCTGTTTTATTCAGCTGCCAGGAGCTTTTTAGGATTCGTTTTATCTGAGCTGCCTTTCCACCCATCTGCACGCCCACCCCTTCTGGATGCTGCTCCAAATCATTCGTGTCCATTTTGGCTTCACTCGAGCTGCCACAGCCTCTACTCGCTGATATCAGCCTGCGTGTCATCATGTGTCTCAAGGCTGTTAAGCCTTTCTGCCCGAGTCTAGCCCAATAAATATGCCCAAATTTACACTGTAAACTTTACCATCTTTCTGAATGTCAAGCAGTGAAACACAGACGCAAACATCATCTGCAGTAATTCCTTTCCAGAAAGGATGTTTCTTTTGGCGCCATACCAGCCTGAGAAAAATTTTAAAAACAAACTTTTTCCAAATCTGCAATGACATGTGGCCAATTTACGGAAATTGTTGAACTAAACTTATTTAATAAATTACATGTATTTACTTTTGAAATGTTTGCAACCGTTACGTGGCTGTCTACAGGATGCTTACATTAGAAGGTGCTGCAAGTATTCTATCCCGCCCTCTTCCTGCACCGAGCATGTAAGCTACGCCACTGGTAAGACATACTGTACATGTGCAGGAGCCTTTGCTAAGCGCTGGTGGTGTCATTTTGAGCCAGTTGCAAACAGTCCCTGTAAAGAAAGTAAATACGGCGTGCCAGGACAACAATACTTTTTTATTCACAAATATAAAAAATTATTAAAGTGTAAAGGTTTACAGTACATGGTATTTATTCTATCTAGAGAGTTGAATCATTTGCACATGGACCTGGATGAAAAGTAAAACGAGTCCAGTTGCTCTGATTCAACACTCAGTAGGTAAGTTTAATAATAAGAGGGCCATTTCTTCTGTAGACCACCCCTCTGCCTGGCCCAACAGATCAAAATGGGCATTAACCAGTACCGTCACCGTGTACCTGGCAGTCTTCCCTTTGGCTTGTTTTTTTGCATAGCTATCCCGTTGTGTGTCAAATGGGTGACACCTTCAGTCCACACTGGATGTCCTTCCTTTCCCATTCAAGATTGACCAAGGCACCCATACAACACAATAGCACAGACACAAGGTGCATTCATGGACAACGAGTTTTTCCACTAGACCCCGCGACCCACTAAAAACTGCTCCAGGTGACAATCACTGTGCTGAACTAACAATTTTTAGTTCCTATGTAAATATAGTCTGGCGTGAGAACAAAACTCCCCTGGTATAACTAACCTGAGGTACTATTCTAAAAATACATTACTGTGGTGTAGAACTGTACTGCATCATATAGACAGCGGTTTAGTAAAACCAAAATATTATAAAAACAGAAGATCTAAGTGTAAATTGACATGTACTGTATGTAAAAAAATAAAATAAACTGTACCTTTAGTGAATATACAACGTAACGTGGCGTAATGTGGCGTAACTATCGATTGTAACATACTGACCTGAATATACTGTAAGACAATATTTTGTTACCCAGTATAAACATTCTGAAGGTGTGGGTTGTCCTATATTCATAGTCCTATATTCATAAAAAACAGTGACTTCTCCCAAAGTGAGCCAGAGCTTTTCTTCCTGTCACTCACACACACACACACACACGCACGCACACGCACACACACACACACACACACACACCACTAGCGACCTGGTGACACAGACAACCCCACTACAGGCTAGCATACATAACCAATAGTGGTTAAAGGACCAGATAATTTGTCTAATTTGTCTCAAATTGAAGTTAAACCTAAATTTAAGGGGAAGAGAGGGGCTTGAATGGCGTAATGGCATTCATGGTTGTCGCTCACCGCTGTCTAGTGTTCACATATATGTACGCAAAACCTGCACATAAACAACAGCGATCTCGGAATAGTCACCAACAATTGTGTGATTATGATACATTCAACAATAGCTGAACTTTGTCAAATCGCAATGATTAGCTGACAACAAACATAAATAATACATATGAGTGTGTTTTACAAGGGGCTTAGCTTGCAATGTCGGAGCAGGAAGAGGGCGGGATATAATGCCCTCCGTGCAGTACCTAAGCAATGCAGACAGCACCTTAAAGATGATGGCGATCAGTGAAGCAGTCATCAATTGCATGAAGTATTAGCCAGGTGTCATTACTCTGATACTGAAAGCGATATATATTTTTAAATCTTGTCTTATATAGACATTCTTCCAAAAACAGGTCTTGGAAAAGAGTGGTCTCAGGTCTGTCCTTCAGGTCTTATCCCCATTTCACCAAAAATGAGTTGCACAACTCCTAGAGAGCCATTTCAAAAATGGATTTTGGAGCCTCAAAGGAAAGCAGTGCATTGTGGGGCCATCTGTCTTTGTACTTTAACCCAAAGCCACATTCCCAGGAATCAACACTCTGTGGACTGTATCACATTCGCCATCCTGCTGTCTGCATTCCCTTTATTCCTCCCATGTTGTGGTCTGAGAGCACTTTGAACTACTTTATTTCTCTATGAAGGCACACTTTGCCCTGTCAGTATAGACATTAAAGATGATGCTACTCTGTCCATCTTTTTTCATGCTTTAGATCATTTGGGGGGAGTATTGCTTGGATATGCTGATTACTCTATTAATCAAAACAAGAAGCTTAGAATAAATACTAGTTGCGGCCCTAAAACCATGTAAATAGGTTATGAAATCAATCATTTCTTTTCATTATTCTGAATATGTATGCCATTAAGTCACCAAATAATTTCCAGTAGATTATAGCTTGGTAATGTAGCTCATACCAACAGTTGGAGCAGGATAAGAGCAATGGGCTGGCCATTTAACTTGTCCATCTTCCCAAGTGTTTTCCGGGATGTATCACCTCCTTTTTTTCCCCACCATGTCATGTCGGATTCTTCATCCATGGCTGACTTAATACTAATGTGCCATTACTGACACCTGGTAGTGACCAGAACACCACATATGACTTGTTTTGCTATATTTTTTGAGTAATACTGGGCCTTGGTTGACTACAAAACAGCAATCATTTATTAATTCATTTATATTTGAAAAAAACGCGACAGAGTGGGGTAGCGATGCATAGCAATGTAGCAAGGGACACCTGCATGTGTAATAAAAACAAATTGCACTGCATCATACTGACCAGGTTATTCATATTCTCACTCGGCTTCAATCTGGCCAAACTTCATTTGAAGCCACAGTTGGCACCACTGAGGAACTTTAGTACTTGCTGAAAAGCCCCCAGTTGTATTTTCCTGTTTTGCCCAGACAGCCAATTGGGAAGGGCACTGGAATATTGTTTGCAAATAATAATTAGTGTTTTAAAACAGCAGACCAGCACAGAGTTTATACACTGAGTGGTGCATGACCTCTCGGGGGCACTGTTGTATCGCGCTACCTCACAACATTTAAGCTTTGGGATGGTGCTCTGTGGCAAGGTTGTCTCGCATCCTCCTGTTTGTGTCCTCACTTTGTAAGACCATGGCACTATATTCTTATCCAATCTAACCCTTCTACTTGGTACTTTCCCTCTTGCGGCAAATTAAATCAGAATTCCATTATAGAAAAAAAACAGATAACACTCCCACAATTCAATGGAAGCACGGAGCATGTTGACTGCAGGTTATATATCATTTGAAGACTCCATTAACTGATTAGATGCATGATTGTGAATGACAGCTGCTGATGTCATTCTTCATTATATTTGAATTATTGGAAGAGTGTTGATACTTAGTAAGAACAACAGGTCTGACCTCAGTCAAGGGAAAATATTTGAATGTATTGCACATAATGTCACATTGTTATTCTGAAAGCAGAGCAAGAAGCTCTTAAATCATGTATAATGTGCAGTATAATTTCTGTGACCTTGACCCTTGCATTTTTATTGCATCACTAGCTTGAAAACCTTTGATTGGCCCTCTCCTAACATCTCACCTCACTCTCTTCACATCAAGTATTTCAATATGGACGCCATCTTTCACGGTGATATCAGCCTCCTTCTCCACTTGTCCTTCATTACAAATGGTCTCTCAGCACTAATGAGTGCGTGTCTAAAAATACATGTCTTGAGAGCTGTATGTGCCACGGTGCATATTGGGCTTTTACAAATGCTAATGGGTAAGGAGCATCAGAGAGTAGGAGGGAACGAGAATGGCTGTACGGATGTTCCAACTTAATTGAAACCAAATATTAATATTCCACACGCATCCTCACTCACCAGCAGAATTACACTGCCATCGTTCAGAGACGCCTCCTCCAGGCTAGCTTTTGAACATACCGCTGCTGTCCCGTATTGCCATGGCAACACCACATAACCTTTCCAGGGAGGTCGAGCTATGTCAGTTTTGCTGCTTAAAAGATTTCATTCCGCTTGAAAGGCTCGGCTCAAGTCTCGTCTGTGGGCTCTGCAGTTGGAAACCCACTCCGGCTTGACCGCTGGGGGTCAATAACGTCCGCCTAAACTTGGTCTGTGGGTGAAAGAAAACGTAGGGTGATGGATGTTACCATCATCACGCTCGTCTAATTAACTGACAGGATCCCCTCATTTCCTGCATGAAGCTCCAAGGAATCATTTCACGGAAAACGTGTGGGTAAAGCCATATTTGCTGATGCCAACCCCTCAGCACAAAGGGCAAATTAGGTTTCTCTTTATTTTCTGGCACTTGATACTGAAGACGTGACCTGAAGACAGTTTGGAAGAAGCAGGCTGTCTATTTTGCACACCTTCATTTTTTTTTCACATTTTTTAGCGTTTTATTCAATGTACAGTATGTTTACCGCATTGTATTCAGAGCATTGCTTCTTTTCACTTTAATGTGAATTTGAGTCTTAGATTGTGAACATCGAACATCTTGTTATCAACCGATACCTGCAATTTCCGATGTGAAAGCCGATACTTTTTTCTCTTATGCAGTCTTATGCAGTGACAGTGTTTTGATCTCACAAGTTTAAGTAGGTTTGATCAAGTGTAGACTTACTAGAGCTTCATCTGGATCGCAGTAGATGTTGAACTCCAATGAAAAAAAGTGTCCATGGAGCTAACAAGTGATGCTGGCAAAACCGAGCAGAGGTAGGATTGCAAGGTTTATAGTGTGTCTTTCTTTATAGTGTGTCAAAAAATACACTAACACCAACAGGTTTCCAAAAGCTCGATTACCACGCGATGAAGAGGACAGCTAAAGAGCTAATTTGCCTCGAGACAAAAGTAAAACTGAGAGTGACACAAAAGAGAGAGACTGACAAAATGTATGACAAAGAAATTATGAAGCTGTTCATTCCTGACAGTGTTATAATTCCCAGGAGGAGGATGTAGATGGCGATGGCTACTGTTTAACTAGCCTTATTACAGGCGCTGTTCAGAGCTGTTTGGAAGAAAAGCATTTATTTCATCAAAACTTGAAAAAATCTCCCAGGGTAACATCTTTCTGTGTGCTATATATCCCATTTTATGACATTAACAGTGCAGCCTATATACTTTATCTCTAGTTGGTGTGGCTTACATACCCCATTCTATGTATATTATATTACAGTAATAATCAATTATTAGACACTTCGATGTACCTCTCATAGCTGACATTGTCTTCTTTAGGCTGCTAACTCGTAAGGACTGAGTAAACACCACCTCTGCTGGTTGCAGTCAACTTGTGTACGCCATTCCGTCCGTGGGATCTTAATCCAGGCCTTCTCAAATTGTGCCTGTACTCACAAAATGTCTTCAAGATTAGCAGGTCTGTTACTGTCTTTGAATGACGCTGGTGCCAGAAACTCATAAAGTGGTTTGTACAGATAAATTAATCTTACAGGTTCTGAATAGTATTTCAAATTGGGGGTGTCCTTTTCTGTCCTTTAGAATGACAGAAAATAATTTAGCACCCCTGGATTAAGCAATGATCCCTTGTACAAAATACTTCAAATTCGATGTATGCCTATCTGTAACAAAGTAAGGAGGTCATTTAAATTATTAGCATTATTAGTATTCTGTGGCAATACACTAATATTATTTGCTTCATTTTTAACATCAGTCATCAAAAATTATGCACAACTTAATATGATATCCTCAATATTAGTAAATGTTAACAGTTGCAACACGGTGTCGTAATAGTGATTATGTTTTCCTCTCAGTTAAGAGATCTGGGTTGGAATATCTGTTGGAATGTTTCTGTGCTGAGACTCGTGTTCCCCCATGTTCTCCCATGTTCTCCCAATGCTTGCCAGGGTTTTTCCAGACACTTCAGCTTCCTCCCACATTTCAAAAACATGCATCCTCGGTTCATTGGAGACTGTAAATTGTCTGTAGGTGTGAGTGTGAATGATTGTCCAGGGTGTACCGCACCCGAAGTCAGCTGGGATAAGTTCCAGCTCATCTGTGATCCTAGTGAGAACAAGCAAATGAATTCATGGATTCAGAAAAAATGACACAATTTGTGCTTTAAAGGGGTTTTATCCTGCTAAATTCCATTTTTTTTATAATATTGGATTCTAGTGGGACACGATAGTAAGTTTCTTTTAATAAAATACTGTATTTGGAAGACCTGGGTTAAAATCTCCATTGTGTGTGGAGTTTGCATGTTTTCCCCGGATGTGTTTTTTTCTGGGTACTCCGGTTTCCTCCCACATTCCAAAAACATGCATGTTAGGTTAATTGGCCACTCTAAATTGGATGAATGAATGTGAATATGAATATAAACGTGAAAATGGATGTGAGTGTGAATGGTTGTTTGTCTTCCCTGCAATTGACTGGACACCATTCCAGGATGTATCCCGTCTCTCGCCCGAAGTCAGCTGGGATAGGCTCCAGCATATTCTCAACCCTAATGAGGATAAGCGCATAGAAAACGGATGGTTGGATATTTATGATAAACCGTGATAAAGTAAAACCGTGAACTTCGAAGCAGAAAGTATTGAAAAGTTGAAAACGTAGTATAGGGCCCCTTTAAGGACGCCAAACCAGTACAAGTTAAGTCATATATCAGTTTTGCCCAAAAATATCTTCCCACTGAAACACAAATTAAGATGATTCGGCAGGATTGGGTGACCCGTCCAGAGAGAAGACATTTAGATCAAAGCTGCACATGGACACACTGAATCACACTCAAGTGAGTTCAAAGATGTTGCACAGGCACAGAGCCATGACACCACTTAGGAAACGAGCGATTGCACAGTGACACATGATGACTGTTGGGCCACGTGGTGAACAACACTGATTTCATCAGACCAGTGAGTTCATCGTGACCAAATCTATGAGTGCCAACCCAGAAAAATGTTTGCAGCATGAGAGTCAGTCAGCAGAAGGCAGAATTACCCACCCCTTTCCTCCCTTCGTGAGAAAGCAAGGAGACGCAAACAGAGCGCGCCCTCCCCCCATCCCTGCCCAAGGGTTCGACTCTAATTCACACAAGATGTTCGATGTTCTCATTCACGATGCGCATCAGGATGAAAAGGTGGTGAGCGACATGGGTAGACCTATGCGGAGGGGTTTCATTAGATATTACAATCTAAGCTTCCTCCAAGGCCAGGGTCAAAGATGGCTCCTATTTGCACCTTATTTCATGGCCAGAGAGATAATCGACCCACACTGAGTCCATCTGGTTCGCATGAAGAATTGCCTTTGTACCATGCAATGTAGCACAGGTCTCTTAACCCCGCAAAGAGGCAAATAAGAACCATGAGGGTGGAATTGGAGATTGTTTTCCTAAGTTACATCAAGTAAATTCAACCGGATGAAATGATTGTGCTTTTGCTCTCTGTGAGCATAACATGTGACAATCTCATGAGTGCTATCAGTTAGTCAGTTGTCTTTGTACAGTCTTGCTGAGCCTGATAACACCCTTCTGCCCTCATGCTCTGCTTTTTGTCCTTCACAGGCCGTAATCAGATACAGTGGAGTGACTGTGGCGCAAACAACCTGAGGCAATACAGCTGTACAGGAGTCCATTTTCAGCCTTGAATGATGATGTCATCGCACCCGTGTGACAGGGTTGGGTTTCACTGTCAGATCAATTATTCACAGCGTTTAATTGCATCAACTGAATCCAGATTGCACTAGGGATTCACTTCCAGTAACAGCAGCTGCAAATATACCCTGAGCCAGCATTCGAGGTATAAAGCTTCAGATCGATAGCCACAGTCTGCAGGTTAAGGTTACTTAAAGGAAGCCATGCATCTCCTTTTGAGATGAATCGTGGCCGCTCCACGCCGTAAGAGAAAAGAAGGGCGTGCGGGTGATGATCTCAGTGTGCAGGGTGAAGGCCAGTCTGTGATGATGCTGCATTCATTAATCACACAGTGGAGTACAGTGTCATTCACAGCCTCTTAGTCATCACATATTCCCCTGGCCTCGACTCCACTCCTGCCTTCAACTCATCAGGGGCCTCCCAGGCATAGGTGGCCTTTGTGCACGACTAACCGGAACAGTACTCCCCTTATTAGAGCTGGTTTTCAGGCCATACCATAGTACAGAGAGGGTTCCATTCATGTGGAGGACTTGGAAACACAAGGCCTATATCTCTGTGGACGTGCAGAAAGAGCAGCCCATTCATCTTTTAAGCAGGGGAGTCTCACATGAGGAGGTCTTGTTTTTGCCCCCAAGTAAACACAGTCATCTCTGTGATTTCACATGAAACCCACTTTACTTATCTTGTTCCTTGAATGCCCACCATTCCTTCTTGCTGACACAGCCATTGTTGCATTTGATTAATGTAAAATCATCTGTTAGGTAATCCTATGTACACTCCGGTGAACAGCCTTGTTAATCAGTGTGAGCACATTACTTGCTGAAACGATTTATAGGATCCCAGGTAGCCAAATTGGAGTAGCCTCAGGGTGTGAATACACCTCATTCATTCCCTCAGTGAACTCACAGAGTCCTGAGTGTTTTTGGCAGGTTGTCAGACATGCTTGTGTACGTAAAATAGCAACAAAAGTGACCCAAGCTGTGAGGCCAGGCATGTTGGAGCTTTGGGAAACATGACTGCGCTTGATTGTGAGACTTGTCATGTAATCACGCCACAGAAATAATCTCACAATAAACTCAGGCCTTAAGCCTTTACTCAGCACTCATCACAAAATACACAAGAAGCCAACATTGGAACCGCAAAAAATACTATCGTATATCACAGGAATTTAAGTAACAAGATGCAATATTGGGAACAAGTAACAGTCAGGTTAATTGGTTCCAAAATGGGGCCAATCGTGATAAATGATTTTCCACAAAGTAGGATTCCTTATTTATGAATAGAATATTTTTTATATATTAGCAATTTTGACAATATTTTGAGCATAAAAAATCTGTTTACCTTCTAAATATGTTTTTTAACATTATTACAGCCCTGCAGACATGAAGTAACACCGCTATAGTCACCTTTACACTTGTATAACCCAATATAGTAGACATAGTAGGAGAAAATAAGCCTAAAGCGGGCCTTATATCCCGACGTACATGCTGGCTACATGCAAAAAATTGCAAGGCACGCATGTGGTTTGCAAGGATTTACCAACCCGCAAACAGACGCAGACTGACGGCGAGTGGCAAGCATTTATGTAAAAATGTATGTAAAAATGCTCATGGCACCAAAACACATGTTAATATTAGTATTTTTGCCATGAAAAATTACATTAGAAGGCATATTTCCTATGTTTTGTCAGTTTCTTTCTGGAGTTTCGAGTAGAATGCGGAAGTGACGTAACACTGGGGACGTCCCCTCCAATAGTTTTCTTGTTGTAGTGGCCCATATTTTAGTGGAATTTTTAGTTTTTGGTATACATATATTTTTATATTGTGCCTGAGCGTTGTGTGGCAGGCTTTTGCTCAAACACTGAACCAGGAAGGGTAAGCTTGTTCACCTTTTCAAAAGACCTAATTCGCCAGCATAAATGGACCAGGCAAGTGAAACGAACGCAAGCAAACTGTTTTGATACTATCCCTCGGTTAAAGGAAACTTTGGGAGTGAGTGTGTATTGCTGGAGGTGTTTCTACCGGTAAAAACACAAGTACCGACGCAGACATCAATGCAAAAAGTCATAAACGTAGATGTTCAACTATGGAAATGCGTACCAAGGTGACTGTAAGTAAATCCACATATTTATGCAAGTTATATTCTACCAATTTTAGAATAATATGTTTTCATGTCAAATTGCAAGGCTAACATACAAGCTAAAGAGTCAGCAGTTTTCCTCAATCACTGCTCAATGGTCTTGTAACGTCTGCATCTTTCTCTGTGGCAACCACTGCCAGCAAAACAACATTCCTGTTACGTTTTTGTGTGTCATATCAGATGAGAGTCTCCCACTGTCAGCTGCCGTAGACACATTCACATGGCCTTGACAATTATTATTGGCTGCATGGTCTTCAGATTTGACCGAATCTGTGCCCATGTTGCTCATCAATATATGGTTAAAATCTGCACGGTCTGATGCCCAATGCTCCCTCAAATACTCCTTCATTTTCTTTTCATTCAAAAAAGTTGTAAATTACAAAAGAACAGTCAGAAAAGTCTCAACTCTATCTACCAAACGTGAGAAAAATATATTATTTTCTTCACTTGTTAGCTCCACTTTTGAGAGAAGAGGGGCTTTAATTTATTTTTCAATATTTTCTTAATTTGATTAGATTTTTTTTTTTTTTAGATTTTCCAGAAGTCAGCAGGCTTAGCTGCACATCTTAAAAAAAGCCTGGAGCTCTGCCAAGTATCCATCAGCTCCACTCTCACATAGTGAGGGCCTTCATTAAGCTGGAGTCAAATAATTTAAAGTGTTACGCTTGCCGATATATTTTAGGACACGGGGTTCTTCAAACACTGAGAAAGCAGTTGTAGTGCGAGCATGATTCCTTATGATTTGAGAATTAATAAAAATCAATAAGATTTATGATCGATCCGAGCCAACAGGGAGTGCTAATCAATGTTGCCCTGTGTCTACATCTACTAATCAAATGTGCTGACCACCTCAGTGCATACTAAAAAGCAGGTCTACCGGGCACACTGACCTTGTGATTGGTGACCTTTTATGTGGCACTCTTCAGCCTAAAGAGACATGCTGTGGAGACACGGCTAATCTGCTTTGTTCACCACTCAACTGAAGCTTTAATAAGACTATTGATCTGACAGTGCATTGATTGAGTACTCTGGCAGGAGCTGGCCTGATTTGGAAGATTGTTTAGGTAAGTGGTGGGTGGAGACATGTCTGGATTTTGCATTATCAATCAAGCTAATCGTTAGTTTTCTTTGCATTTATTTTTAGGGCATTAAACATCTTAACAGCACACTGCCATTGTACCTGTCCATCTGTGCATCAATTGAATAATATTGCTGAGAAAATGTTTAAATAAATTCATGATAAAAAAAACTGTACAGTTTTTTGATGTCACCCCACAAGTTCTCGATGAGATTAAAGTTCAGGTATTAGGCTGGCCACTCCATAACATAAATTTTGCTGGTTTGGAACCAAGATTTTGCTTGTTTACTAGTGTGTGTGGGGTTTACTAGTGTGTTTGGGTTCATTGTCTTGTTGAAACACCAATTTCAAGAACATGTCTTCTTCAGCATAAGGCAACAATGACCTCCTCAAGTATTTTGACATTTGCAAACCAATCCATGATCCCTAGTATGCGATAAATAGGCTCAACACATAGGGACTTTGCGGGGGATTCTTATAAATAGTTCACACAGATGTCTTCTAACTGTCACAGTACTTACAGGTAACTCAGACTGGCTTTCATCATCCTTGAGCTGATCATTAGTTGAGCCTTTTGCCATTCTGGTTATTCTTTGATCCATTTTGATAGTTGTCTTCTGTTTTCTGCCACGTGTCTCAAGTGGTTTTGCTTTCAATTTTAAGGCATTGGAGATCATTTTAGCTGTAAAGCTGAAAATTGTTTGCACCTCTTCATAAGTTTTCCCCTCTACAATAAACTTTTTAATCAAAGTACGCTGGTCTTCTGAAGAATAATTTGAATGACCAATTTTTCTCAGGCTTTCAAAGAGAAATGCATGTTCAACAAGTGGTGGTTTTTGCTCACTGACCACTGATTGAATGTCACAATTTCAATTTCACAGCCTTAAGAGAGTGCATATCATGAATGCTGGGTATTGTTTGTTTTCTGAGAATCTACTGCACCTACTGGTAAATAATATACTAATAACAGTGACTAATCTGGTTAGTCAGTTTGGACTGCTTTTGAACACTACTGTATATGAAAGTGTGAGCTTGTACAAGTTTCAAAATACCCTGAGACACGCTTGTGGGTACATGTGTTGATGTTCTTGTATTTTTAGCATTGCTGAAGGCGGAAGAAGTGAATCATCAAATTTGGACATGAAAATGTTTTCATTAGAATAATAAAGTTCTCTGATTATTTAAAAGGGTCATCATAGTCATTCAGATTCTACCACTGTTCAGGGTCAAGGGTAAGCTGGAGCCTATCCCAGCTGACTTTGGGCAAGAGGCGGGGTACAACCTAGACTGGTTGTCAGTCAAGGACACAAATAGACAAATAACCATTCACACTCACATTCACACCTATTGACTGTTTAGAGTCTCCACTTAACATGCAAGCTGAAGACAATAGACCTTTGGGGGCTCTACACACACGAACATTTTCAGGTTAAAAAGTATTTGGCACTCCCACAATTTGCATTCAGTTTTCGGCAGGCATGCAAATCTCGGCAAAGCACCGGCTGAGGCCCTAGTCTCTCCCACTTTCCACACCGGGCACCGACTTAGGACGGGAGTTCGAGGCGCAGGAGTTCAGGCCGCGGCGATGGCGGCTGGCGGTCCGGTGTCGGGGTTGGTGGATGGGGATGGGAGCGGGGCTGTTTGAAGGAGTGTTTGGGCCTAAAAATAATTTTCTCTCTAAAAGGTGGGTGCAGCAACAAATGTTTGGGAACCACTGGGTTAGATAAAGGGGAACAGAACCCCCATTTGGAAATGCGAAATCCTGAATGTTGCTATGCCTGGAAACACAAGACCATAGGAGGAAAAATGTTACCAACATCAGAAAGTTAGTAAACGTGACATAATGCCTATTTGTGATTAATTCAAATGTCTTTGTTGTGTCCTGACAAGTCTACCTAAATAAATTTCAACTAGAGACCTGTCAGTGTCATTTTCTTAAACATGGACTGAGAAAAAATGTGGAGGTAGACTTTTATAGGTCATCTCAATACAGCCACACTGTGTTCCACCTCATCTCACTAATATTAACAGCACTTCCCATAGTCAAAGCAATGGTTTTATAACATACATAGCCTGACAGGAGAAAAGACTTGGATAAGAGGGCATGACTAGTCAGCGCTGACATTAGGTTAAATACTTTTGAGCTGCAGAAGTGAATTGGTGCAAAAGGGACCTCAAATGGAACAGACAAGCCTCAGTTTCTCCGAGGCGATTATGAAACTAGCCTTTACAGTAGAATGATTCCCCATTCTGATGTTTTCATGTAACACTTCTATTTCTGGACTATCCTCTCTTCAACCCTGGATATGCAGGCACACAAACATACTCAGCACACTGGGCGTCAGTCTGAGGCTGATTGCGGATGGCAGCTCTAGTCATCTAAACATGTTAAGAGCAAAAGGCAAGGGTGTCTTGTTGATATGCTCATATGAACATGAATGCGTGCACAAAATCGGTGTAAAAATACAATGCAAGCATTATCTCTATTCATTAATAGTTTTTAATATCAATAAATATATGGCCTCTGCAGTCATGCAGTCAAATATGGCCTCTGCATATGGCCTCTACAGTCATGCACTCCCACTTTGGCACACAGTGCAACCGTTTTCCTGGTGTTCACATGACAGACGGTAATCAAGGTTGAGTAACACTAACATTACGTAATTCCTCTTTGTTTTCCTTGGGGCTGATGTGGAAATTTTCCTCCACAAAAAGTCACACAATCGCTATGTCTACTTCCCACTCACATCCCACCCCACACAAGGATGTCCCACACACAAACACACATTTGGCCCTGCGGCAGCAAATACTTTGTGTTCACTCTCATTTATATGCTGAGATCACCACTCTCTCCATGTAAGTGTTAAATATTTTCGACAAGATTTCCCCGCCTACGACACAGTTAAAAGCTTGAGTGGGTTATTTTTGCTGCGGAAGGCAAAACAAATAAAGTTAGTCTGCATGTGTTTGTTTTTAACACATGCCAACATATTTTATTTTTCAACTTAAAAATCCATGTGAAGCTAGAGAGACTTGTGTATCTGGTTAGGAAAAAATAAAAATCCAGTGTAATTTAAGAAAAAAATCAAAATGATTGTCATCTTTCAGGTATCGCTTGTATTCGGTATCGGCCCCCTTGTGAGAAGAAAATATGGCGTTGCTAGGAAGATGATGGGAAATGCATGAAAGGACGGATGGAAATAAAGTCAGGAGGAGGAGTATGAGGTGTAAAACCCTGTTACGCAACCCCCTTTTCTGGCGTACTGCATGTTTTAAAAATGGAGGAGAAAACAGCTTTGCAATTAGCGCTCAGTGTCCTGAGGGTCCTCATCTCCCCCAATCACGTCGCTTTGTCCTGCTCTCCTCGGCGTGCTTGTTGCTAAGCAGACGATTTGACTCAGGAACACATGCCGCCTTTCTCATTGCTCGCTGCTGATAGCGCTCAGCTTGCGTGCTCGCTGGTGTTTCCTGGAACAGATTCAACCAAGCGTGTTTGTTGTTTTTGTCGTCTCTGCGTCAGCTGCGCTCATAAAAGCTGCGAGAAGTTGAAATGTTCCTGAAGTTTCCATTTATTTTCCTTCAGTCATTTTTGGCGAATGCGTATGTTTACAGCAACTTTGGGTGAGGTCGATACACACAGGGGCTTCCTCTGTGGTGAGCGGAGTGTTTATAGGTCTGGTTCTGTTTCCTGACTCCCAGATAAGGACCACCCACCAGGGCCTCGTCACTCCATAGCCATCAGCAGAGGCACAAGTAGGCAAAACAGAACGATATGGTATATAAAGAGTGTTTTCGTTTGCGTTACACCTTGTTAACATACCATTATATACAGCGGGCCAACCGTTTTCCATAAATTTAACACATGTCCCCTCAAGGCAAGCTTTTACGGGCTCAAGCGGAACTCTTTATAATCAGTGCTCTTCTAAATATAGGTCTTTTCGGATTTTCAGTTAATCCCAGCTGAAACTAGGCAAACGTGTACGCCACAAAAAAATTCTGTGTGAGATTTTCCAATACCAAGTGTGCAAAATAAGAGAATGCAGAGGCTGCTCTTCATTGTGCCGCATGGCCACGCCGAATGGTAGTCATATGAATGGGATATGTTTGTGTGTAAGAGTGATGCATTATTAAAGAGTAAATACTGTGGAGACAGAGAGGCCCAGTGGCTAGTGCGGTAGTATTGATTGTGACAGACCAGAGGAGACATGCACACCTCTCCTAAGTGTCTGGGGCTTCTCAGAATGCCCCCACAAATCAACTTTATTGCTCCTGCTTTGAGGTCTCCCCAGTTAGCAGCCTATCAGGCAAAGCAGCTTAGCACAGATAGCCTGCGGCAGTCCCACCATGGGCTTTAACGCTATCACTCCATCATTCATCACCAGTGCCTTAGAAACAAAAACAAGCAGAGCAAACACAACCAAGGGAGGGAAGCAGAAGAAGTGTTGCACACTTACTAAGTGGGAAAACAGTGCGGAAAAACCCAATTTTGTAATACAGGGTTGTCCAAAATTGAAAAATGTGGGGAGGAAAAAGAAGAAAAGTAATGAGAAAAACTTTCTGAAAGAGGTCGAATGAAATGTGCCCCCCTACTTTGTGGCTCCCTCCCTCCTTCGGCACATTCCTCTCCCCTCAGCAGATCTGGCATGGCCCACGGGAGGCGGCGGCAGCAGCAGCAGCACAGTAATCTTTTCAAAAGGGCGGATTTGAGCGGCCGCCAGGGCAGTCGGCCAACTATTTCTCATTTGGAGCTGGCCTAGAGATGACCCTCCTGTTGGACCGCTCGCTCTTATAGGAAAAACAAAAGCACCAGCACCGAGTAAGGGAGCACCTTGGCAACACAGGGGAGCCGGGAACAGACGAGCAGAAGGAAAACAGGGAAACCGCAAGCCTGCTCTCAAGAACATCTGCACCGCCTTCCTGTGTAAAAAAAAAAAAATTAAACTTAATACTGTCTGCATGTGCCCAAGGGATGCTAACAAAAACATGGGAGGGCTGTGTTTCTTTTTTTTCCTGGAACTGTCTGGATGCTTTTTTTCCCCTTTGTCCATTTCCCTCTCTGTCAAACAATTTCCTGAGCCCAACACCCCCACGGCCTCTTTGCACTCTGTAAAAGCCCACCCTCAGCATGGGAGGAACTGGTCTAGATCCCCGTTATGCTCGCTCAATGATGGATGGACAGGAAAGCTAAGAATCTAAGTGCAGCATTCCTGCTTTTACAGTGGGGGTGGGTGAAGGCACAAGGGCTGATTCCTGAGACAAACACTGCGTGTTTGACAGCATCCGCACTGACCTCCATCCCAACTTGCGGTTCACCCCCAGACACAAAGCTAACTTTCTTGCTAAAGTAACAAAAAAGAGAAAATCGAGTGAAAAAAGGGCAGACAAGATTTGCTCGGTGGCTGAAAGGCTTTGTTAGTCACAGCGTAGACATCAAATTCCACATGCAGGGTCCACATATCATGTCTACATGCGATGTTTACTGCCACAGACGGCCCTGGCTTGGCCACAGGGCCAACAAAACACTCCTGTGGCCAGCTTTAGGGAGGGATCAGGGGACAACAACAAAGAAAACCCTTATGTTTTTCTTCTGAACCTGCTTCCCACCCCCACATATACGCACAACGCTCCAGTAAAAACTCATCACACATCTGCCAGATCCGCTGAGGCCTGCCTCCAATTATCCGCCCACCACGCTGGAATCCCAGGCAGGCTCTGTCCGACAGCGTTTGATGTTGCCACGCAACATTTGACGGAGAACAGGGTGGCTTTGAAAATCAGAGTGTAAACTCGTCTGCCAAGCATTGACGTGAAGAAAAAAGGGATAGTGGTGGGGGAAGGAGGGAGTAGGGCGAGATGGGAGGAAGCGGGTGCTGCTGCAATCGGGGGAGACGAGGAAAATGCCACGAGATGGAAAGCAGCTGCCGATGGCGGAGAAACATTACTTTAACTGAGCCCAAATGTGGCGGAGGCCTACCAAACCTCAGCTGAGTGGTCAGCATTTCATCTTCTGGAGGATTCTTTTTCGGGGTGCAACTGCAGTCAATGTCATGTGAAACTTGACTTAACTGCCTTGTTTATGCTTCGTACTTGGAAGGCAAGTGTAACATAATAGAAGTGTTGTGCATCTGATTCCAAACATTGTTCACCAAGTCTATAACCATGACTTCTGTCCTCTGTAACTACACATGTGTAAGCATACAAAAGTTCATGCATGTTCTCCATGTATGCATAGAAAGCAAAACTCAAAACTGTTTTAACGTGACTTTTTATTTGTCGAAAGGGTATCTTCTGGCTGGAAATGAAAAGTGGCAAAAAACTATGATGTATTACCGTATTTTCCAAAGTCACACTTACATATCAAAATATACACCGCATTTAATTTTACATGTGCTGCCTTTAAGTTAAAGTTGGGTGGTGGTTGGGTTTTTTTAAATACACCTACTAGCCACAATAATTCATTGAGTTGCGCTTGTTACGCAGTTGAGCACACATATTGAATGATACTGGACACTATTTGTTACAGAATACTTCTAATGTGCTTCAGCCTTGGAGACTAGTGTCTGTACGTAACGTGCAACTATAATTATATGATACAGTGCCTGCGAGAATCGGCTTGTTGGTTTGGGACCCCAGGATTATGCACAAATCTAAAAAAATCATCTGTTCTAAGCGGACAGATCCAACAGGCTTGTCCATAAAGACACAGGTTGATCCACAAAGGCCCTTCCTGATGTGACTGGACCCCAACAACTGTCCATCCACGAGAGAAAAACTTCAAGATGAAGATGGATGGAATTGGTGACTAGAAGACAGAGATTAGTGCCACCTGTACAATGATGGCTGTGAAGTGAAACCACTGCGGTTTTGCTGTGAACCTGCCCAGGCAAATGAGATCATCTAGTTCCAGTTTGTTTGGAGTCTTTCCCCTTATAGTATCGACATGATCATCAAGAAAGGTGACACCTGGGAGGTGCGGCTGTCACTAGAAGCGGCGACACCGCGACATACAATGACCCGGCTCAAACAAAACACAACAAGTACAGTAGTGGAGCAGCATTCTTTCCCACGACTACCAGTAAACCGAGGTAAAGTAAGCCGGATTAGTTGCAGTGCAGACCAATGCATCACGCACACACAAACCCACGCCCATCTCAACCTGTCACTGCTCTAATTTCAAATTGTTCCCAATATTTGAGCTGAAATAAATTAATATTCCCGTGAAATGTCCACAGGCAATGACCTCACTTTGTGATGACAACATTAACCTTGATTTAAAAGTCAAAACACACAGACACACCTATTCCCCCAGTCTGTTTAAAGAGTAAACAGTCACGCTGGCACATGATCCACATCATCAACAATGACCTGGGTTTCACCAGCTTCATGCAAACGCGTCACATGTGCCATTGCTCAAACAAGCTCAGCAGGATTTTTCCACTTTGTTTATCAGCACATACACATGACGCAAATGCTTTAAAGCCGGCGTCAGGTATTCTCCTACTGACAAAAAAACAGTGAGAGCTGTATGAAATCACTCGCATCTCTCGCAGATGGGTTGGATCATGTGGTGTAAGAATGACATGAATGACTTGCACAAAGCAGCACTGACGACACACACCCACTGTTGTCTCCAGTGATACATGACCATCCCTTCACTCTTTGTCTCGCTCCATTTAAGCTGCAGATACTGTTGCATGCTCTCATCCGGACAAAAAAAAAAAAGTCACATTCTACCCTCTGGCTGCTCAAGCAGGTCACAGCTCACACTGCTCTGATCTACACACAGTCAACATGTGACCTGCCTTATGTGGCGCTTAACCCACAGCACAGCTTGGAAAACAAAGGGCTTCTTAGAAGGAAGTACAGTAGGGATGTCACTCGAGGGTAATGTGGTCTATGCGGAATTGTAAAAGCTAAAAAAAATATATGATATAATTATGAGATTAAAATAATGTTTATAAGAGTGGTGTAAAAATACAGTGCATCATACTGAAATGGGCAGTGGTCTGCCATCAGGGACTTCTCTGATGACTGACGTAATTTACAACTTAAATTCTAGTATTTGTTCCCTGAAATTGGCTTAATTTATTCCCAAAAGTCAATTATCTTTGGTTGTCTCGTGGCTGCTCTGCTTGTAGGAGTGTATGTGTATGTTACATCTTTGTGTCCAATCATATTTCAACTTCTACTGTATGTTCTCATCAAAAAATATGTTTTTGCACAAACTGGCGGTCTTTAGAGTTGGATTGGGTCCTTCAAGGCACAGGTACTACATGCACTCCCTGCCACTGGAAAAGTTTATATATGTATATATACAGTATATATGTGTGTGTATGTGTGTGTGAAAGATATATAAATAAATAAAAAATAAAAATAGTCTCACTATGATGCATGGTTGTCAAGGCCTTCAGCTGTACCTAATATAATGGCCATTCGGTACACATTATGTACAGTATATTTCCAGACACATGGCCTTGTGCTTTTCAAAATGATGCAGGCACTTTGTGAGTGCAGTGTGGGTGACTCCCCCAACGCTAAAGAGAAATAAATAAATATACAGGCAGCAAATCATGTTTGAAAGGATTTACCCAAAGGACATCAGCTGACTGGCTAAAGCTGCTCTTGGCCCTCCCAGTGGTCACCATAGCAACAGACTTTCCAAATCTGGCCGCTGCCAGCCTCGCTCCATCACAACAACGAATCCCATTGATGCGTCTCTGGAATGTGTCGGCCTGTTCCTAAGGGAGACCCGAGGCCATTTACACAGACGGGGGGTGAATGTACAGTTTGCGTGTTGACTTCACTGCGCCCTAGTAAATGTGTACCACATAAGTGAGCGTCTGAAATTCATGCAGCAAAAACCGCAAATATTTAAGAAGCTTGCAGAATTTCAACATTACTCTGCATTAATGTGTAAATATTCATGAGTCATGGGGCACATAAGATAAGGTGCATGCATTCTGTCACTCGAGGCTTAAAAATTATCGAGCATCCAGCTGCATAGAGTAAAGCTTTTGCCTCATTAAGATGTAATTGGTGTTGTCAAACAAAGAGCATATTATGTTGGAAATTAATTACTTCTCCGTTTAAATCAGTGTTCCAATATCCAGTCACTGTGTAAATAAGGACTCAAGGGGGTCTTGATGTCAGACTAGCAAGGACGAGGTACTATGTACTGCACCGGATGAGTCATAAATTAACGAGTCTAATGAGAGAAAACTTAAGCCGAGCGGGTCAAAGTCATTTTGTCTGATGACAAGTTTTGTATGCTTACAATAAATGAAGGCTGATCTCAGGGGAGCGCACTACAGCCTGCAGTGTGAGCTGTGTGATTGCACAATGAGGGTAAGGTAAATATATGTCATAGGGATTTAGGTTATTCATAGCATGTGAAGCGGGGAAAGGACTATTTACACATGTGTATTTATAAAAGGGACAGACTGAGAGGTCATAAAAGGGCAGCAAAACCATCTCTGGAAAATAATATTGAGTTACTCTAATCAACGAGCTGACGTTATTGAATTTGTTCGCATGCGTGGCTGCTTTAGAAATGAATGTACATGCGTAGAACAGTCCAGTCTTTGTGAGAGGGCATGCCTCCTACCCCCACTTCAAGAAACCCCTCTCTGTCCGATGTGGCTAGTAACCCGAGTGCAAAGTCAGGAGTTGCCCTCTTTCCCCTTTTAAGCAGGTAAGACCAGCTGTCACCATGGTTACAAGCCACAACCGTCTCAAGATGGGGTGGGGGAGGAGTGTGTGTGCGCTGATCACAAGGACGTCTCAATCACACCGGCTGCAGACGGGCAATCATTCTCTCTTTCTCTGCACAAGGGTTAACCGCGTCGATGCCGTACTAAGTGATGGAAACATTTCCATCACAATGCTCAGAATAGCACCACAAATAGTGGCGGGTGAAGCATCAGCATCCATACTGTGAGAAAATGTATAACATATGTCATGACATATTGTATACATGCTGTGGTTTCCCTGTATTGTTACATCACCAGGACACTACGCTTCATAGAGTATGCACAGACGTGGGAACATTTTCCCATCAACCAGAAGAACGCTCATTACACTTATTCATGTTACATTTGACTTATTATGTTTATATGCAGTCATACTGTAAATACTGTATATTTTTTACTCACATCATCTCATACAGCATATGATATGTTATGGGAAAAATGTACACTTTGACTTTCATCTGACCATTTTGAAGGGGTTAAATGAGGAAAACCGAGCTTCCACTGTATACTTATAGAAAATGTCTAGATTGAACTAAAAAAAACCCTGATTGTGTAGTGACCCATGACTTTTGACCATATGGTTTTGACCATTTCCAGTTCAAACACGCAGTAACATTAAGATTTGCCAACATTCCTACCCATTTAGTGCTTATACACTGATTTTAGATGTAATGTTCATTGCATACATATTCCCTCCATTAGTCAGCCTGCCTTCCCATTTATTCTCTAACTCTGATAGATTGTTTCCATGGCAACTGAACAAGGGGAGCCTGCTTTGAAATGTGATGCCTCCATAAAAATACAATGAATCTTATTCATATGGAGTCGTCATTGCCATTCCAGCATGTGACTTGAATTCACATCCACCTAAGGAGATGTTTAAAAATACCGATGTTAGATCCAAAACGAATGAATCAAATAGAAGACATCCTTCTTCAGTTTTCCAAGCCTTTAAATAAGCATCTATCCATCTGTACAGAAACAGTAATTCCCATATTCCAAAAACATGGCTGTTTATCTACAGTCATATGTCCCCCGCGATTGATGCGCAACCAGTTAAAGGTGTACCCTGCCTCTCACCCCAAAACAGCTGGTGATGACAAGCAGTATAGAAGATGGATGGATGAATATTGCAGATACTCTTTTGAAATGCAAAGTGCTTTGTCCTGAACATGAAAGACAATTAGACAGTAACATAATAAAATCCCCCTAACGCTAGTCTCATCAGCATGACGATCATTCGCGTGCATAAGGAGAGGCAGCGGTCTCCTGTAGATGAGTGTGCAGCATGAATCACTTGAAGTCCCAGCCCACTCGTCCTTGTGCATAAATTGTCGTTTGTTTTTGCATTAAGGTCATTCCGCAGTAATTGTTTTGTTATAATTCCAATGACTGAATAACGACCTTGCAGCGTTGCCATGGTGTGTTTAGCACATGTTGCTATGGTTGATGGGCCACTTTAATTGGATTTTGTTGTTTCCTGAGAAACAAGGTAACCCGCAGCATTGCTCGGCAACCTCGCCAATTTGCCCAGTTTATCCATCCAACCCTTAAAATGCTCTCAGATGTATTTACGTTGCTGATTGTTTTTGTACTTTAACAAGCAGAGGCACTACAGATAGCAAAAATAAGCAATCCAAAGGAAAAGCAAACCAATATTTGTTGGAATAATCTCCATGAATGTGTGTCCTGCATTTAGAGTTAACTGAAAAATGTGTAAGAGTGTAAGTGCTTGTGTGCAGGGAGTGCTGCGTCCATGTGAACTGAAGGGTGAATCATTTTGTGAGATAACACACATTCTGTGTGTGACGGTCAGTGCAAAGAGCCAAATCACTGTGACGACTAGCACGTAATTACCGTGGCTTACTGCCCCCAGGAGCTGGACACTCTCATGCAGCCCGCCACATAAACAACAGCAACAACATTTAATTGTCCTTGAGTGTGTCACCAAGCCTGCAAGCTCTCCTCTATCTGATGCTTCCAGACTCTTGGTCAAGTCCATGCCTGAGTTCCTAATCGCTTTAGAGGGGCTGGGAACAAAAAAAGCCTTGTAAAAGCCCTCTGCAATGGGGCAAAACGTCTGCTTTATTGCTAATACAAGGATTCTGTGCAATGCTCAAAGAAATGAGGGGCTGCAGCATGATGGAGGTGGGGATGAGTGGGATATGAAAGGAGGGACTGTCGAGGGTGCCAACAGCATATCAACAAGCACCTGCCTGCAGGAGGTGAGAGCTGTGGGCGTTCACTTCCTCCCGACGTGTTCTGTTTTCCAAAACGGCGCTAGAATGAAAAAATCACGAATGCAATGAAAAATTGATGCCTGCAAACGTATACAAGTACCAATCTATGAATATGTCGGCAGTTCTGTGTTTACAGCGCTTGTTGATGTCTCACGTCTCTGCACAGCTGGTGTGTAGAATGATAAAGCGGGGAGTCTCTCTCTCCCTTCTTTATCTGATAGAGGAGGTGATTGGAATATTAATGGCCTATGCAGAACACACGCTCTGCTCAGGCACATTATTCAGCAATCAAGAGGATCCGCTAATGACTAAATGTGAATAAAGTCAAACACTGCTGGGAAAAATGCCCTAATTGCATTTTTATGAGCATCTTTACACTTTGAAAATATGTCACAGGTGAAGATATTTTTGCACCTTGAGGTGTGTAACAGAAATAGCTCCCCGTCATGGCCTTGTTTCATCACCTGCTCGTTTATCATGTGCAGTGCCACACGCTCCTTGCTCCGTGCTGTACCAGTAGCAGCGACCCACTGGTATCAATCATTCACCTGCTTGGAAACACCAGGAGCCTTGCTGACATTCAACAAGGGTTATGAAAGAGTGAAACCAGTAAATTAGAGACATAGTCAAATCGTGCAAATGCCTAGGGATGAGTGGGTCCACTTGTTTTGCTTCTTTTCTTGTTAACCAGTCTGCAGACACATCCATCCAGTAAGACGAGGTAATTATGTTTGTCATGCTCACACACTGTAAATAATTCTGTCTTCATGAATGTGTGTGTCTGTGTGCGGCTGACAAGAAAATGAATGAAGACAATGGTGTCACCCACACAATGCATCCTTTCTGCTGCGAGCGTGTTTACCATGGCAACTGCCTACCCATCCTGCAGCATCACTATCGCTAGGTATGTGTGCATCCTTGACAATGAGATGAGAGAACAAAGACGCTTTACCGCACCCGTCTACGAAAAAGTGTTTCCCAATATTGCAGCGTTTGAACTTACCGTGTATTTATGTGCACACAGGAGAGTGTTGGTATGAAGATTTGGTGCAGGGGGAGCTGTGCAGCTTCAGGGAAGGGATCCACTGCAGTGGTCTTTGCTGGAGCCATGCCAGTGTCATTTAAGAGCACGATAAGCTTTACAAGCTAACATGGAGGACACTAGACCCTGACCAGCTCAAATGATTGGGATGTCAGTTCCGCTTAGGACCACGGGCCGTGTCTTCTAGTCGGATGAGCCCAGACTCTGGACTCTAAACAGAGAGAACATATGCAATCCAAAGGTGAGGGGTAATAAGACCCCCCGAAAGGCATAGAGAGAAAGAGCGAGGACGTGTTCAATAATAGCCGACTTTTAATCGGGTTTTTGTAATTGCTTCAAAGCAAAGGTCATGTCTGATTTCTGTCCTGCTTCATGCCTCGGGCATGTGGGTTATCTCCTTTGCCTTCTCAAGTCGCACACCTCAGTTTTTTTCCTGAAGGTGTTTCCACAAACAGATGCACATAACAAGACAATGGGGAACCAGCCAGTGGAGATAAATAGAAGTACCAGGGTGTCAGTGCAACCTTAGCCTGACCACAGATCGTCTACTGTCCTTGGATGAGGTTGAAAGGTTGTTTATTTCCAGCTAGGAGCCGGGGGTGTTTCCATGGTAACCTTTCATGGAAGGTCTGGCATTGGCAGCACTTGGGCGGAGCTTGGCGTCAGCCTGCAAGGCAGCAGGCACACAGGTGCCCGGGTCTGAGCAGCTGTCAGATAAAGAGTGGTTTGTCCCCCACTCCCCACAAACATGCATGTCAATCTCCCTAACCCTTTTCACTCCTCTGCCTTCTCTTCCCCTTTTTTCTTCACACCCTTTGATCAGGGATTGAATTTGCTGGTAGAATGACAGAGGCAGGAAGTGCTCAGAGGCCCTGCAGGGGTTGGGGGTCCCTAGGGCAGTCCAAAGTGCGCTCTGTTTTTTTGGGCCTGCGTCATGGCTAGCTTGACCTAGACCTGCAATCAGTCTTGACTCTCATCATGGTCTGCCCAGTCACAACAAACCAGGACAATTGATCGTGGAGAGAGAGGCTGCAAGACTCACGTACTGCATGGATATAGCCCAAGGCCCAATGGCATCATGTATGTGTCCATAAATTACTAAAATGACCCCGTTTGCTTCCTCGACACGACCTCTGAACCCGCCTTTTCTAGCCACTGAGAACACAGGGTTTCCCCTCCATATAACGCTCTTGACATGAAGATGAAGATGTAGCTGGATCTCAAATGACGACCAACACATAACACCAATTACGTCATCTCTGCTGGGTCTTAAAGTCACTAGGCAACTAGCACATGAAAAAGCAATATTTCCTTAAACTTATTAGTTGAAAGCTTTGTAAAGTTACATCCAACCCTCACTCTATCAGTTTTCAAAAATTCAATAATAAAAGTCATTCATTCATTCATTTTCTACACCGCTTATCCTCATTAGGGTCACGGGGATGCTGGAGCCTATCCCAGCAGACTTTGGGCGAGAGGCGGGGTACACCCTGGACTGGTCGCCAGTCAATCGCAGGGCACAGATAGACAAACAAACATTCACACTCACATTCATACCTATGGACAATTTAGAGTCGCCAATTAACCTAACATGCATGTTTTTGGAATGTGGGAGGAAACCGGAGTACCCGGAGAAAACCCACACACGCACGGGGAGAACATGCAAACTCCACACAGAGATGCCCAACGGAGATTTGAACCCAGGTCTTCCAGATCTCCTGGCTGTGTGGCCAATGTGCTAACCACTCAGCCACCGTGCGGCCTCAATAATAAATTAATAAATAAATTATCGTTATTTTAAGCATTTCAAGCATAAACATAACTAAAAGAAGGAAAATATACACAGTATATAAGGCATTCAAAAGACGTGATATGAAGTGTGATACAGTACCTGTGATTTGTTGTGTGCGCCTTTAAGAAGCGGGCCCTGTGAAGTGACGTGTGTGATGTCAGCTAGCTAGAGTTGACTGTTACCTGAGTGCTAGCAGTAGGTTAGCAGTGAGAGAGTGGCCGACAGCAGCTCCTGTGTGAGTGTTCACTGCTTGTGCTTGTTAATAAAGCGGTTGAAGTGCATCAATGAGTCGCTTCTTAAGCACAAACAGTGGCAGTTGACTAGTATTCTGCACTGGTCTCTACATGTCAGTAACATTACATTGATGAGGCAGTAACCCCCAGGAAGTAAGATGCCATTGCTAATGTGTGAGTATATTATTTATGTCAAAGTTAACGCGTTAGTTAGAAGCTTCCCTTACCCGCACTATTTTTTGGACGCGTGTTAACATGCGCACCTCCTGTGTTTGACCATACAGTAGTTTGAGGAAACGCAGCGGCAGTAGTTGTTGTGGAGCTACAAGTCGGAACAAATATTGAGCACAAATGGACTAAAACACACAAGCCAACCCATGTGTGACACACAACTGGGAAGTCTGCAGAAGTAACATCGACATACTCCTGAATAGTCAATGTTTTATTGTTCATAGTTCATATTATATATCACACATCCTTTATTCATGTATACAGGGGGTCTTGTTCCATTCCATTCCATTTTCCTCCGCTTATCCGGGTCCGGGTCGTGGGGGCAGCAGTTTTAGTAGGGAAGTCCAGGCTTCCCGGTCCCCGGCGACCTCTTGCAGCTCCACCGGGAGGACACCTAGGCGTTCCCAGGCCAGCTGTGAGACATAGTCCCTCCAGAGTGTCCTAGGTCTTCCCCGGGGTCTTCTCCCGACTGGGCATGCTGAAACACCTCACCAGGGAGGCGCCCGAGAGGCATCCGGACAAGATGCCCGAGCCACCTCAACTGGCTCCTGTCGATGTGATAATGCACCAGCTCTACTCTGAGCTTCTCCCGGATGGCCTCCCTCGAGATGCAGGCGAAGTTCTGCCGGAGATGAGAGTTGAAGACTCGACGAACGAGAGACTCTGCCAGACGTTCCCAGCACACCCTCACTACGCGTTTGGGTCTACCAGGTCTGTTAGGCATCTTTCCCCGCCAGCTAATCCAACTCATCACCAGGTGGTGGTCAGTTGACAGCTCAGCCCCTCTCTTCACCCGCGCGTCCAAAACATGCAGACGCAGGTCTGATGATACGACCACAAAGTCGATCATAGACCTGCGACCTAGGGTGTCCTGGTGCCAAGTGCACTTATGGACATCCTTATGTTCGAACATGGTGTTTGTTATGGACAAACTGTGGTTCGCACAGAAGTCCAGCAACAACACACCACACGGGTTCAGGTCAGGGAGGCCGTTCCTCCCAACCACGCCCCAGCAAATCACACTGTCATTGCCCACATGGGCGTTGAAGTCTCCCAGTAGAACTATGGAGTCACCAGCTGGGGTGCTCTACAGAATCCTTCTGATAGACTCCAAGAAGGCTGGGTATTCTAAACTGCTGTTCTACGCGTACGCACAAACCACAGTCAGGACCCATTCCCCAGCCCTACGGCATAGGGAAATAACCCTCTTGTTCACTCGGGATGACTCCAGCACAGAGGCACTAAGCCGGGGGGCTAATAATAAGCCCACACCAGCTTGCCGCCTCTCCCCTGCAGCAACTCCAGAGAAGAACAAGGTCCAGCCCCTCTCAAGGAATTTGGTTCCAGAGCCCAAACTGTGGGTTGAGGTGAGTCCGACTATATGTAGTCGGAATGTCTCCGCCTCTTCCACAAGCTCGGGCTTCTCTCCATCAGAGAAGTGACATTTCATGTCCCAAGAACTAGATTTGGCCACCGAAGACCAGGTCGCCCGGACACCCGCCCTCGACCACTGCCCAAATCACAATGCACCGGACCCTTATGCTTGCCCCCGCAGGTGGCGGGTCTGCGGGGGGAAGTTTCCGTGTGGCTTCTTTGGGCTAGGCCCGGCCAGGCCCCACAGGTGAAGGCCTGGCCACCGGGCGCAAGTCCTGGGAGCACCTCCCCCAGGCCAGGCTCCAGGGTGAGGCCCCGATATCCCACGTCCGGGCGAGGTGCGGTCACTCTTCTTGTTTTTCTTCATTCGGGTCTTCTGAATCCCTCTTAGTCTGGCCTGTCACCGAGAACTTGTATGCCTTGGGAGACCCTACCAGGGGCATAAAGCCCCCGACAACATAGCTCCTAGGATCACTCGGGCACTCAAACCCTTTTACCACAATAAGGTGGTGATTCACGGAGGGGGGGTGTCTTGTTTAGTAAAAAAAATACAAATAAATTGTAAAATTTAATTGTGTCATTCGATGTGGTCTAATATTTAAAGTTCTCCTGGAAAAAGGGACACAAGAACATATTGTGTGTACCAAATATATAGTCTTGCCCCCGGCCAATTTTGTTAAGTCAATGCGGCCTGCGAGTCAAAAAGTTTGCCCACCCCAGGGCTAGGAGCTGCTGGTTACCGGCATTGTTGATGAAAGCTACTGTCATTGACATTTGATCTAAATAACATTAGCTAACTCAATAATAACTCATGAGATCTTACCCACATAGTTTAAGTATTTGGGACCAAATATGGGGTGAAAGAAAAAGAGTAAAAATTAGTATTGATGTAGTTATCGTATTTGCATGATTTGTTTACCACAAAGCAATTTACACACCTACTTATTATTGACAAACAAAAAAATCTCAATTATTAATTAATTATGGGATAACTATCGACAAAATGTCATTTATCATGATTAAATATTTTATTCTATCGACATTCCTATTTATTTTTTATTACTATGTCTACTACATTGGGTAGACAATGTATGACAATGTGTAAATGTGGGTGTTGTTTCATGTTCACCGCGCTATAATAATGATTAAAAGTGTATTTAGAAGCTATGGAACAGGTTTTCTAATTACAAAATATTCCATTAATTAATACTGAATACTACTTTGTGGAAATTAATTTATTGGGTTTGGTACCAATTAACCCGAACAAGCAAGGGATGACTGTCCATCCATCCATTCATTTTCTTCCCCTTATTCGAGGTCGGGTCGCGGGGGCAGCAGCCTAAGCAGGGAAGCCCAGACGTCCCTCTCCTCGGCCACTTCGTCCAGCTCTTCCTGGCATATGCCGAGGCGTTCTCAGGCCAGCTGAAAGACATAGTCTCTTCAGCATGTCCTTGGTCTTCCCCGAGGCATCCTACCGGTTGGACGTGCCCTGAACACCTCCCCAGTGAGGCGTCCAGGAGGCCTCTTAACCAGATGCCCGAGCCACCTCATCTGACTCCTCTCAATGCGGAGGAGTAGCGGTTCTACTCCGAGTCTCTCCCGGATGACAGTGCTTCACACCCTATCTCTAAGGGAGAGCCCAGCCACCCTGCGGAGAAAACTCATTTCGGCCGCTTGTACCCGCGATCTTGTCCATTCGGTCACTACCCAAAGCTCATGATTATAGGTGAGGGTAGGAATGTAGATCGACCGATAAATTGAGAGCTTTGCCTTTCGGCTCAGCTCTCTCTTCACCACGACAGATCGGTGCAGAGTACGCATCACTGCAGACGCTGCACCAATCCGCCTGTCCATTCACATTCCATCCTTCCCTCACTCGTGAACAAGACCCCGAGGTACTTAAACTCCTCCACTTGAGGCAGGACCTCATCCCCGACCCGGAGATGGCACTCCACCCTTTTCCGGGCAAGAACCATGGACTCAGATTTGGAGGTGTTGAGTCTCATCCCAGCCGCTTCACACTCAGCTGAGAACTGATCCAGTGAGAGTTGAAGGTCACTGCTCGATGAAGCCAGCAGTACCACGTCATCTGCAAAAAGCAGAGACCAAATCCTGTGGCCACCAAACTGAACCCCCTCAACGCTCTGGCTGCGCCTAGATATTCTGTCCATGAAAGTAATGAACAGAATCGGTGACAAAGGGCAGCCTGGCAGAGTCGAACTCCCACTGGAAACGGGTCCGACTTATTGCCAGCAATGTGAACCAAACTCTGACACCGGTCATACAGGGAACGAACCGCCTGGATTAGGTGGTCCGATACCCTATATTCCCGGAGCGCTGCCCACAGTGTTCCCCGAGGAACACGGTCGAATGCCTTCTCCAAGTCCACAAAACACATGTAGACTGGTTGGGCCACCTCCCATGCACCCTCAAGGACCCTGCCGAGAGTATAGAGTTGGTTCACAGTTCCACGACCAGGATGAAAACCACACTGCTCCTCCTGAATCCGAGATTCGACTATCCGGCGGATCCTTTTTTTTCCAGAACCTCCTGTATAGATAGACCTTACCAGGAAGGCTGAGGAGAGTGATCCCACGATAGTTAGAGCACACCCTGCGGGCATTCCTCACCGCTGGTGTCCGCCAACAGGTTCTGGGATTACCGCCACGACAAGCACCGACCACCTTACGGCCACAGCTCCGATCAGCCACATCAACAATGGAGGCACGAAACATCGCCCACTCAGATTCAATGTCCGCTGCCTCCTTCGGAACTTGGTCAAAGCTCTCCCCCAGGTGGGAGTTTAAACTACTTCTGACAGGGCACTCTGCCAGACGTTCCTACCAGACCCTCACAATGCGTTTGGGTCTGCCAGGTCTGACCGGCATCCTCCCCCACTATCGGAACCAACTCACCACCAGGTGGTGATCGGATGACAGCTCCGCCCCTCTCTTCACCGGAGTGTCCAAAACATGTGACCACATGTCCGACAACACAACCACAAAGTCAATCATCGAACTGCGGCCCAGGGTGTCCTGGTGCCAAGTGCACATGTGGACACCCTTATGCCTGAACATGGTGTTCGTTATAGACAATCCGTGACGAGCACAGAAGTCCAATAACAAGCAATTAGCATTTAGTGCAGTGGAAAAGCATCAGACATCCAAACCCACATACCTTCTCCTTTTTGAAGGGCCTGTAATCCCTCAGCAGCTCGCTGGCTCCCACAAGCACAGCAGTCCAAAGACATTATTGCACACTTATAGCTTCCAGTACGGAAAGGTCATTTGCAGAGTTTAAAACTATTGTGTGTTTTTTTTTATCTACTTAGCCACAACTGTTTTTTTGTGTTTGCTGGAAACCCAGAGATGTATTAACATGCAAAGATAAGCGTTTATAGGCCAAAAAACAAAAACTGTAGTTGCCTTGGATTTTTACTGGTTGACTGATGATCAACATTTTTCTGTTTTGTTGAGAAAATGTTAACGTTATTATTCAATTATTAATGTGTTGACTTTAGTTTGAGGGAAGAGCTGTCAGTCTCGTTAATGGAGTGCTGGACAATATTGGTATATTGGGAAAGGAAAGCTAATATTGAGCATCTACTTAAATGCAATGTTTTTCTTTCAGCTGAAATAAAATGGAGACTTTAGAATGAGAACTAAAGACCAGGGATGTGATGTGATAAGAAAACCTTCTAACATCGACGATTGGAGCTCTGTGCAAAAAAAAAGTGTGGTACAAAAAAACCTCATAATTGTAAAATCCAGGTATTTTTACAAAAAAAGTTTCGACAGAACAGCTAACAAACATCTAATTAAGTCCTCGTCATTCATTATCGAGAACATAGACCATCTTGTCAACTGCAATTTGTCAAAATGTAAAAAATCGAAAATCAAAAACATGTTTTTTGTGTTATTATTTATGCTATGGATGATATATTTTCTTACATTTATGGATTGCTATCTTTAACTGACTGTTTTAACTTGGTGTATCATTGTTGTGTTATATAAAATATGGACTTGGTCTTTCCCCCTAATACAAGTAGCTACAAGAGATTATGCTTTTCTGAAAAGATGGTGCGTCTGTTGACATTTTTTTTCTGTCTTTCAGACTAATATTTGTAACAAATTGTCAGACATCAGTGTGATAAACAATTAAGATTAAAAAAACAAACAAACAGGAAGCATGAATAGCCTTGTAATGTGCAAGTTTGAGGGCTGAATTTTGGAATTTGCACGCATTTAAAGTTGTGTCCGCTCAGAGCACAATGGAATATGTGTCTAATTTCCAAGTATCGCACTTCTGCTGAAATCATTTTGTGTGCGTATGACAGCGTAACACAGTGTGGCTTGTGTATGTTGCAGTACACGTGTCAGGGTGGCGGACCCATAAACGCTCAATGTGGGTGGAGCTGCACCCGAGGGGCTTGAGATCTCCCATGACTCCCTGCTCTCCTTCCCGTGTTTATCCTGTTCATTGGATTCAATTACAACACACACTCTTTCACCCTTCTATTTGATATGGCTCTCTGCCAGGAAAAATAGCCAAAGTTTTCCAAGAACGCGGGCTGAGTGGTCATGGAGGCCATGATGATGACATGTCACGCTAACAAAGCAAGGCCCTCTTATAGTTGCAACTCAGCAGAAAGTGTGAAGCCCTGACGGTTTGCACAGGCTCCACTCACATGTGCTTCCACTGATACAAGAAAATTGGAGAAAAGGAAGAGCAGGCTTGAGATGAAACACCTGAATGAATGGGAGATGCACAAGATGCTAGTGTTTGACCGCATCGGCTCAGCCTCAAATAACTCTGGCAGCAACATGTCTCTGTTTCCCTCCCCTTCCACCGAGAGAGGGTAAAGTTCAGTTGAGCTCTTCTCATATCCCACCAACTATCTTTGGAGCCTCTTCAAAAAAAGCACAAGCTATTCTTCCTCCACCACAGTAAAAATCCAAGGCAACTACGTTTGGTTTTTTTTTTGCTTCTAAAGGCTTATCTTTGCATGTTAATACATCTCTGGGCTTCTAGCAAACACAAAAAAACAGTTGTGGCCAAGTAAATTAAAAACACACACAGCAGTTTTAAACTCATGCAATTACCTTTCCGTACTGCAAGCTATAAGTGTGCAATAATGTCTTTGGACTGCTGTGCTTGTGGGAGCCAGCGAGCTGCTGAGGGATTACAGGCCCTTCAAAAAGGAGAAGGTATGTGGGTTTGGATGTCTGATGCTTTTCCACTGCACTAAATGCTACTGCAGTTAACTTTGAATTCTGGCACCAGCCAACAGCTGGAAAACAAGGTCTCAGTGCCAGAGGTTGTTATTACTGCAGAGAGCTTTTACCCAAAATGGCGATTCAGCTACCGTGGCGTCGTCCATGTTGTTCTGATGTGGTTGCATAGTAACCAAGTAAGAACGTGGCAGACTGAAGGGTAAAAAAGTGCGTGAGCGCTTTCTTTCTCACAAAACACACATAAAATATCCTATTGGGGGCGAGAGGTGTTGACCCAGATGAACACTTGCTTGGTCATTTATATTTGTGAGGTTTGACTTGTGTTTAAGCTCCACATCAAAGTCACCCACCAAATTTTATCAACAGTTGAGTCCGCAATGATGTTTAGCCAAGATGAATATAGAGTGATGAATATCGTGAATGAGTATTCTGTAGCTGCAAATGACACAAGAATAAAAAACAGAAAGTTGTGTTACATACTACATTATTTTGAAAAATATAAAACATTGTGTTTCAATCAATAAAAAATACATACATTATCCCTCACCATTTTGTATTTCACAATTTCACTCTGTCTGGGTTTATCAAAAACATATTAATTAATAAATCATGTCGTTTCATGGTTAAACACGCCTTCCTATTGGTCATTAAATGGCATATTTATGTATTTTTTGCCTAAATTAGGCATTTTCCAGCATAAACATTACTATATGTGACTATACAGTATATGACTATATAAAATACAAATATAAGGTATTCATGCTTATATGTAGCATTCTACACCATCACTAGGTGTCAGGTGTCAGTAGCTACTGTAATGGGGAGACACGTTAGCACCAGAGTTTGATCAACACACTTTTATTGTAGGTTTGAATTATCTCACAACAGGTACAATAATCCCTAACGTGAGCTACTGTTGCAGCTGTACCCTACGCCAACCTAAAACTGACACCTGAATCTGAACAGCCAATGTCACTTCCTGTTTGCCCTCACTCAATTACAGCAAAACACAAGCATGAGTCTTATTTGTGTGTTAAAGCTTGTTTTTATGTCTACCATATTGTGTAACTAGTGTAAATGTGACTATAGGGGTGTTATTTCATGTATAGGGGGCTCTAATACTGTTAGAAATGTATTTCGAAGGTCGTAAACAGGTGTTCTATGCTCTTATCTATGAAAATATTTATTTATAAAAATTTAAATATTTTATTTGTATTTATTTATTCCTGATTTATAAATCAGGAATCTTTGTGAAAATTCACTTATCATGGTCGGGAACCAATTAACTGCGGTAAAGTATTACTGTGCTGCCACTGGAGGTAATACGGGAAACAATATACTAACCCTTTTTAGAGCACCATATTTGGAAACCTAACCTAAGTCAAAATGGTCACCAATCAGTGTACACATTTTGTAAAAAATCCCAAAACACCCTCCTATGACGTACTACAACATGTTTCTGGGTTAGATGTTGACTTAATACTTGCTTTAGCCACGGCACAGCATTTTCCAAACATTATCATGCATGCAAGAATATGCAGTGCTAGCTAGACCATGCATTATCTCCTATTGTGGTTCAGTATTTCCATTGTGGACCATGTGAAGGTTTGCCTGTATTTTTTGCCAAATCCACTGGGTAGACTTTTAGTAGAAACAAAAACCCTGACTCAGTTAGTGCATCCTGGTACAGTAAAAAAAATCACCATCAAAGCAGAGGAAAGAAAAAGGTAAAAGAAAAGGGGGGGAGCACCGCACAATCCCACGAATGGGTTAACAGTGGACTCATTGCTTTCATTTCCTCTTCTGTTCCATCTGAACAAACAAGGCGGGTGACCTGACAGAGCACAGAGGGGCGGGACGGGGTTGGGCAGCGGTGTGGAGGAGGGTTGATGTGACTGGAATAAAACCACAGAGAAGGGGGAGGAGGTTCACCACGTGATGAAGCCTGCAGGCTGCTGTGCTGTGCTGGGGAAAAGCAGACAGAGACAACACCCCCCTACTGCCACCTCCTCCCATCTCCATCCCCATGTTGACGTTTCACCACAACAACAATTCTGAGAAATGGCCGCCGTCTGTATTCTAGCTACTATTTACCCGGCAGTGATTCAGCGCACTTAAAGCTTTCATCATCGGCTGTGGTGGATGATCTGACCTTTGTTCTTCCCTCCTCCGACTCCCTTCTCACTGTCTTTAACCCGTTGAAGCTTAAAAAAAACCTTCATCATATTTGAATGAAAAGCCCAGAAATCGAAAAGGAAGGAGGTGCAAACATGCAGTGTGTCGTATAGCTGTGCTCTGTGGCTGATGAAAAGGTGGGGGTTGCTTGCAGACTGGACCAGAAGCACTGGAGACATGAGTCATGGCAAGAAATCTCCCAGGGGGCTCATTGGCGCAGTCTATAAATGGAAATAGCAGAAAAACAGCGGCTTCCCTCGCCCACCCAGCACTGGGTTATGCCTTATTAGAGCGTGATGCCTTATGACAGCGACTGCCTTCTTTAGCCTCAGCCTGAACTTAACAATCTTTTTTTTTACCTGACCTAGCTGCCAAAAAGAGTGCATATTAAGCTGCTTTGTGTCACAAAAGTCATTCAAGGAAACTAAAAACAGGTCATATGTTTTAAGCTGAAAGTAAACGGGGTCAATACAAGTTCTATCCGTTGAAATATGTTGATGGATGACATGAACTAGATAAGTCGCTACTCCATAGCCTCATTTTTGCCAAGGTGTCCCGATTGAGCTTTTAATGTGACTCACCATAAAAGACATCTTTGAAAGTGTTTGCATGTTTGTCACACTTGAACGTTTTAGATCCTTAAACAAATTAAAGTATTAGTCGATGTCAACACAACTGAACACAAAATTCTGTTTTAAATGAAACTTCCCCCAAAAAATTCAAACCTACCGGTACATGGCCTTATGTAAAAAAGTGATTGCCCCCTAAACCCAGTAACTGGTTGGGCCACCTTTAGCAGCAACAACCGCAATCAAACGTTTGCGATAACTTGCAACAAGTCTTTTACAGCGCTGTGGAGGAATTTTGGCCCACAGAATTGAATCATTTTGAATCTTACAACAATTTACAGAATTGTTGTAATTTAGCCACATTGGAGTGTTTTTCAGCATGAGCCAAATTTTTAAGGTCATGCCCCAGCATCTCAGTAGGATTCATTTCAGAAACTTTGACTAGGCCACGCCAAAGTCTTCATTTTGTTTTTCTTCAGCCATTCAGACGTGGACTTGCTGGTGTGTTTTGGATCATTGCCCTGCTGTAGAACCCAAGTTGGTTTCAGCTTGAGATCAAGAACAAATGGCCGGACATTCTCCTTCAGGATTTTTTGGTAGATTTGATTTAAGTCTTCCAGGTCCTGAAGCAACAAAACAGACACTCTACTTCCACCATATTCTGCTGTTGGCATGATGTTCTTTTTCTGAAAAGCGGTGTTACTTTTACGCCAGATGTTATGGGGACACACGCCTTTGAAACACTTCAAGTTTTGTCTTGTCAGACCACAGAATATTTTCCCAAAGGTCTTGGGGATCCTCAAGAAGCTTTCACGCTAAATTGAAAAGACCCTTAATGTTCTTTTTGTTCTGCATAGTTTTTTGTCTTTCCTTCAATACTTTCAATTCCCAGAGCAAAAGCCATCAATCAGAAAATTATGGGCTGTATTGCATTGCATAACCAGCCCTTTCTATTGTACAAGACACCGGATTCACCAAACCTGTGGAGTCCCTTAAGCCGCGCTTTGCCATGACCGATCGCAAGTATTTCTCTGATGTTTGCTTACCCGAGTGGTACGATGCAATCTTTACCGCCTGTGGAATCACAGGTATGCCAAAATTAAAAGGAAATGTGAAAATATCAAGAGAATCAATAACACAAAAACATACAAATGTAGTGTGTCCTGCGATTGACTGGCGACCAGTCCAGAGTGTACCCCACTTCTTACTGAACTAGGATAGGCTCCAGCATACCCCCGGGACACCACTGAGGCATGACTGGATGGACAAATGTAGTCATATTTGTTTTCTGTCTTTGTTTCTTCCATTTTGTCCTAGATTTTTCTGTGTTGTCTTTGTTTTTTCTATTTTGTCATTCATTTCCCACTTTTGTCTTTGCTTTTTCATATTGCTTTTTAAAATTTCTTATATACAGGATGGCTCAAGCTGACAACAAAACTTCTCACATGATGGAGTCCATATCGAAGCCGCTGACAGAAGTGGCTAACAGGCAAGATGGGACTAGTCACCCTGGCAGAAGGACTTCTGCCAGGAAGGTCGTCGGTTTCAGTCATCTGGTAAACACGAAAAGAAAAAGCAAATGGAGAAGACGAAGACAAAACAGGAAAATTAACAATAAAATGGGAAAAACAAAGACAAAACAGATAAAGCCATGATCACATTAAAAAAAGCAAAGACAAAATGAAAACAAATATGACCTACATTTGTATATTTTTTTGTATCATTATTTCTGTATTTATTATTCATCTTTTTTTATTATTGATTATTATTTCCAAATGTATTTCCAATTTTTGCACTCCTGTGATTCCATAACAGCAACATCAAGAAGCTAATTGTTGATGCTGTATCCATTAGCTTCACAACAGATATGTGTTAAATCCACGGCAGGAGATATGTGATGATACACATTTTGTATCGGGATCGGCTGATATCGGAATCAAAAATTTTGAGTTGAAAAATATCTGCAAAAAAGCCAATACCGGCATCTCTAGTATTCAGTGCTGCTTTATAGACACAAATAAAAGGTTGATTTGTGCACAGTCATTCTGCCCCATGTTCATTTCGCCAACATTATGATATTTTATGTAGTGGCACTTCAGTTAGCGTTTTCCGCCGTTACCAAGTTTTTTTTTGGTAAACACTGAAAATTTACGCCACAATTTTGCCTCGTTTTATGTGCATTCTTCGATTACAAAATGGCGTGCGTCTTGTTGTGTTATTAATGCACTGACTGAGTCCAACTGTTTTCTTAATGTGTTTGGTGTTGAGGTGAGAAAGACTACAGTAATGAATTCAGGAAACAACTCATGTCAAAACAGAAAGGCGGCGGTGGTTGATCTGGCTGCCACATCCTGTCTTGAGGACACTCACGTCAGGCATCACATCTTTAGTGAAGGTGAAAGTAACCTTAAATTATCATTTATCCCTTTCAATAATTAGTTTATATGCCTTTGACACTGTTTTCTGCACCCACCCCTTTTCTATGGTGCTTATCCTCACTGGGCTTGTTTTGTGCATGTAAAACTATAATTGTAAAACTATAAAAATGTGGTCTGTGTTAACGTTGTTGCCTTTCTGGAATGGAAAATTTAGATTTTCATGATTTCGTATGAGAAATATTGATTCGGTTAGCGTCTGTTTTGGTTTGAGTCAGACTTTCTGGAACAAATGAATGATGCTGACCAAGATTCTGTACTCTTATCAAACAGAGCTGCTGTTGTATGTCTTGACTACAGTGACAATAAAGCTTTCTTCCGGTGGCTAATCATTTAAATACATAATAAATTGGTGTAGAATTATGTTAACACTGCCGTGCCTCTAATATGAATCTTATTTTGCAGTGTGCATGTGTTGTTGCTCTGTAGTCTGACAGCAACATGGCAACATATATGGAACAATTTTCATAGGAATTACACATTTGAGTCTCAGATTTTATGCATGTTGATGTTGACTGATACGGTGCCCATCCTACTAATTTCCTGGGATTTTTAAATGGTATTGAATACCGATGGGGCACTAGAGTACATTAAAAAAACAACCACAACTAATAAATAAATCTCAAGTTTGTGTACAGGGTAAATACGGCACTTTTGCTGTAATGTGCACGTGCTCAGTAAGACAATAAAACTCATGTCTCCAGTGCTTCATTTCACAGTTGGTGAAATGCACCCAGTGACACATGATCTGACAGTGGTTTGAGAGAAGAGCTGCCGCCAACATCGTTATCGATTGATGTTGGGATTGGAAATGAAGTGCGGGACAATAAAGGCTTTCTTGCTTACCTGATGTACTGATACACCGATTAGCATCTCTGCTGTAGTTTTAACCCACGTAGAGGCCATTTAAAGAAAGCAGCATCTGCACACGCTGTACAGTATATTTTAATTCCATAATCTGTTTCATCACCTCAACCTCAACGCTGAGGGTGGCCCAGTACAAAACACCCCCCACCACCACCACCCTCGCGACACCTTCCACCTCCTCTGCCCACCTGTTTCCATAGTGAGGAGACACACCCTGCCCACCAATCCTGTCTGCTAGAGCTCAGCTAGTCTGCACAGGAAGCACAGATGCAGACAGGACTGCGGCATGCGGGGTCACCTCATCTTGCTTGTGGGGGAAGGGAGTGATCGGCGTTGCTGTGGGCCTTTTGTTTAGCCGCCTCCTGGAAAAACTCCCTGCCAGGTCATGCTTGTGCTCCTTTTTTTCACCTGTCGTCACAGCGCTCTGTTTTATGTGTGGGCTTTATTGTAGCACTCGTCCCTTGAGGCAGTGAAGACTTTATCTCAGTGGAGTAAAAGCAAAAGCGGTAAAGTGACAGAGGCTGTTTTAAGTGTTTTGGTGAAAACAACCACAAGGCCCCCGGCTGTGTTTTTTGGCTGTAACACTGGATTAAGATGAACAGGAGGGGGGTGCAGGTGAGGGGGCGGGGGTTCCCGCTGAGGGCCACCCTGGTGTTTGTTGCTGGGGTGGTTGTTTTACTCATAATACTGTTTGTTTATGTGGAGATGATGCTGATCTACCCTTGGTGACTGGCATTAGCTGAAGCAGCTGTTTCATTAGTGGCTGCTGCAATGAATGCCATTGACTCTTCACCAATTTTAGACACTTTATTCATTGACCTGTTTTCAGTGGTACAGCTCATATTGCTTTAAATTAACTCTGCTGTGATTTTGTTCACAATTTTTGATTCATACAAGAAATCATGCACAAACATTTTAGTTCCCATTTCTTAGCATATTATTAGTTGATAAGTACATTAATGAAAAACATATTTATTTTGTATTCATTAAGGTTACCATTGTTAAATATACTTTATATATATTTTTACATGGAACTAATGTATGATGACATTTCTATTGAAAATTTATCTTAAATGATGTTTAAGAATCTGTATTAACAAGAAAAAAAACGATGTCTTTACATTGGTTTGCATATAGAAAGCCGTTTGTCAAATTTGGGGTCAGTGCTGCTGGACCTGTTCCACACATGTCCATTGAAAGACAAGTTGACAAGCAATAATAAAAATAAGTTGGCAATCTACCATCAGAAAAAAAGAAATTTTCCTTTGTTTGCTTTTTTTGGCGGGCAAAGTTGGAAAAAAGGAAATGGTGCATGTGACAGTTAATTACTTCCACATTTTGCCCGGGCTAAACACACACACACACACACACACACACACCCAAACCCACACACCCACACAATGAACTATGATGTGTTTGTGTTGCATATGATACAGCTGACAGATTGTAGTAATAAATAACACAGCAGCGGATTCCTCGTAAGCTTCATGTATGTGTCCTCCAGCGTGAAGAGATGCTGTTTCAGCACGGCATCAAAGGACCACAGCGACTCATTCTAAAACATAGTCCTCTGTAAACTGATCCCACTGCCGCTTTGGCTTGATGTCCCAGCAGGCCTCTGGCGCACATGACAACGGGTGGCCTGTTTTCCTCCACAACATAGCAACAACGGTCAAAGCAAGCTCTAAAGTTTGAAGATCTAAACATTTTACTGGCCCAGGTGATTTGAGCGTTACACAAATATTCCAAACCCTAGAAGGATACCCACACACCAAACACTGCATGTGTTAAAAAGTCACCAACAGGTACACGTCAGTTTCCTTTATTTCTCCTCATATTTACTCCATGGAAGTGAGAATTCTCTGTGTGTCTGCGAGAAGCCCACCAAGCAGTAGAGTTGAATGTTGTAAATCCTAATTTGGCTTGTGTTTACACATGTTTCTTAGGTATATTACCTCTTCCACTTCAATATCACATTGGACTTATAGTGAGTGTTGGACCCCATAGAAAGTTAAGTCCAACTTGAAGCTTTTGAAACTCATGGATAGGAGCTTGAGGACAAGGTAAAAGGGATTGTAGCGACCCTAAAGTTATGCTGATGTGCACGAACCAGGAATGGAGGGCGTATCGTTTAGATTTAGTTGAGGGAGCCATAGTTGTAGTGCTGGCGTGTGTGCTTGTGGGTGTCACTACGTAATTTGTATCGAAAACATCAATCGATTCATGCGGGAGACCTACGTCACTTCCTCTTTTGGAAAACTTTTACAACAGTGCTTTGTAATGTATGAACATAAATGGCCAATAACCATAATTCATATATGTGACTATTTTTAAAATACTTGGCTAGCATGCGGATGTTTTCTACCCACATATGTTTCTCTCTTTATTCACCGAGACTGAGCTACGTAAAAACTTATGCGGTTTACTTTCGGTTTGCCCAACACGTGACTGCTGGAAAGTAGGTTGACCGGCTTTAGAAGCATTCTGCGCTTGCATAGAACTGATCCCACTTCCGGTGCGTAAGGACAGTGGTTATGGCTGACAGTAGCCATTAGTTCTTCAATCAAAAGTTTGTTGATCAAACACCTCTCTGTAGCTTTAAACACGTCCATGCAGATGCTGAAGTCTGCGTCTGTGCAGACTTTAAGAATACTAACTAACAAACACACTAATAAAACAAATAGGGAACGTGAGCTGGGATTAGACCGTCGTGAGACAGGTTAGATTTACCCCACCGATTATGTGTTGTTGCAATAGTAATCCTTGTCTGCAGATGAAATGTTATTAAAATCTTTTGGTGCAAAATAACTGTGAAGTGAATGAGGTATCAAATTTAAGGGAGTCGAGATGTTTTATCAGACAGAATTAATCACAGACCTGACTAAATTCAACCTGTTATGTAATTCATTGTTAATTCAACTTGAAGTGTTGGTTGCACTTTATTCAAATAAAACGTGAATGCATTTGCCATGAATTGTTGTTAACTTGTTTTGTATATCTATATTTAATGTATTCGTGATTCACTTACAAAAAACATTGGGAATTTAGGAAACTTCACATGCCTTATCCAGTATCCAAGTATTTATTTCACAGTCTGGAATTTTTGGCTAAAAAGTCACTCACTCAATTTAAAGTTACTGAATTGTTTTGGATCATATATTTCTAAATGAATCCATATCGCCCTTGAATCGAATCGGCAACCACAAACCGTGATATGAAACAAATCATTGTTAAAAGGAATCATTACATCTAAGTTACTTATTCTGAGCTTTAAAAAGTGTATCAAACAGAGTAGGGAAGAAAAACAAAGTAAGAAGCCAAAAACATAACTTAACAGAATGGGAGGAGAACATTTTTTCACTTTATTATGTCGGACATGCCATGGCTGACTACATGTTATGCAATATATTGTCATGTCTCATTCAAGTAACATTACGGACGCCTAATGACCAGAATATTACATATAACTTGACTTTCAATATCATTTGACCAATAATGGACCATATTCAACCACGAAACAGCAATGATTTATTAAGGAATTCATATTTTATTCCGTAATGAGGATAAACGCCATACAAAATGGATGGATGGATAAACCACTAAAAGGTGAGAGATATGAAGTAGCGAGGGATGACTGTACTACCTGTACTACCTGTGGAATGTTTCTAGGTTTCACCTGAAGATTAGTGAACCGTTCACTTATGATAGACCTTCATAACTGTTTATAATCAAAATGCAAAAAATTGTGTACTGCACCAAAAAGAATTGTATTATATGTGTCTCATATGTGTCTCAAATTTCAAAGCCACAGAGACCTGAAGCCTCAGCTGGGCCACATCAACGCTAGCTTTGATTTGTCTTGACAACTATGCAAGGTCAAAGATTGGGGAAAACAAATCTTCAGCCTCGAACAGGCAGACTACAACGGCAGAAAGATGGGCCGGTTCTTTTTCACCATCACCGCAGGACTATGAGTCATTGCGGAAAACATCTGGCCCTCTCTGGCACACAGAGGCACCA
This sequence comes from Oostethus manadensis, assembly GCA_024372805.1. Taxonomy (NCBI): domain Eukaryota; kingdom Metazoa; phylum Chordata; class Actinopteri; order Syngnathiformes; family Syngnathidae; genus Oostethus; species Oostethus manadensis. The sequence goes on from QODF01000041.1 coordinate 4,006,586, forward strand.
CGTCTGTTGTCTGTCCTCAAAGACAGCGTGCTGGTCGTGTTGATATATCCTCATACATATCAATTACTGGATGACTTTGGCGATGTCATTCCCAAGGTGTTGGAAAATTAGGTTTCAATGTCAGCTGAGAGGCGTATTCCAGACAAAAATAATACCACTTTCACCCCCGGGCGATCTCGCAGCGCATGCAGTGAGTGAAACCAAAAGCCTCCCTTCTGTATAAGACACAAATCCAGGCTTGCACAAGCAATGTCTTGCATCAGCAAATGAACTTCTTTCCACATAACTGTTGAGCTGTGAGCGGTTACGGTCCGTGTTTATTTGGAAGTGAGAGAAAAAAAGAAGGGGAAGTGAAACCTCCAAGTGCGTTTTTGTTGCTTGAGCGCGTGGTGGTGGATTGGATTCCTGAAAACTGCAAAAATGGCATCACAGTCACTGTGAGTAACCGATTGAGCGTACCGTGTGTGTGTGTGTGTGTGTGTGTTTGTGTGCGTGTGCCCTGGATGAACTTCCTGTTTGAGTCTGCCACAGATCTAGGGTTTCTCCAGCCCAGCCACACACAGGAAGTGAGTCACTCTTATTCACCAGTTGTCTGCAGGCTGCAGACATTTCGAGTCTCAGAGTGACAGGAAAGCCAAATTAGCTAGTGAAACTTTAATCTCTTATAACTCAATTATTTAATATCTAACCACTCTCTTCAAAGGGATCCCTCTTCCCCTGCCTTGATGGAGCCTTTCAATCCCATCTGTGGGAGAACTCCAATTTGAAATCTATGCCCTAAGGTTTGAACGACACTCTGCGGAAATCAAACTGTGCTTTCCCTGAAATATGAGCTGAACCTTGGCAATCATAGGAAGGGGAGGGGGCTGCAGGTAAAACATTTGAGTTTAGCGATGCTAATTTTGGTTTCCAGCTGCATGGCGTGCACACATAAAGACCTCATGCAATATAATCTTATGTAAGAGATTAGAGAGTCATTTCATGTGATGACTGGACCTGTCCATCAGATCATGCACATACTTTTGAGTACTAGTGGTGTTTTTGTCTATGCCAATATTCCAAAGCAGAGATGAAGTGATGATAGGACTCAAACATCAGCAAAAGCAAAGAAAAAAATAACTTTAAGGGGCTACATGGTATTTGGCTTCTATTTTTTGTTTTCCGTCTCACTCAGTCACGTCACACGTTTGCCGACCTGCACAGTTAATGGCTCTGTGGAAAAGTGGATCAGGGAAGTGGAAAGTTAATCCCCAAGACCCTCCCAGTCGGGGTGGGGGGAGGGGTGCTCGCTGTCACACACACACACACTGCTGCAGTGACACAAATAGATGGAAGCCGCATGCAAGCACATGACCCATTTGCCAGTTGAACTTCTGATTGTATTCTATTTTATGTTGTGAACTACAGAATATTGAACATGTAATCACAGGAGTTCATTTTGTCATTCCTTTTCTATATTGTCTCTGTTTTTTCCATTTTGCTGTTTATTATGTTTTGTTTTGCTTTTTCTAATTGCATCTACTGGATGCAATACATGGACGTCTGACCAATGGTGTACTTTATAGCTTCCAAAACAACATGTAATGGTAAAAATGTCTATATATTATATATATTCTGTATATTTGGTCAATAATGTTGCATCTTAGTTAGCTCTTTGCATATTTCACCAGTATGTGTGTGTGCTGGAGAGTACGGATGGTTTCCACATACTATCAATAAGTCAGTATGTTTACATGCACAAAGAATTGGCAAAAAACTAGCTTTGAAACACACACGTAAACACCTTAATAAGACTATGTTTGTCTTTTTAAAAGACAGATTAACGTTTGTAGATTATGCAAATGGAAACAAGTGCACGTGTGCTACTGGAGCGGAGCCTGCGTTCTACACATACAGCAGTCTCCACGGTGGGCTGCAACCCAGAATTAATTGTGACCAAGACGGTCATGATCGTGTAGAAATCGGTAAATGTTTGCGCTATGCACAATGCTAATTTTCAGTAGTTGTTGCTTGTGGCTGAGCTAATATGAGTCTATGTTTGGTGGATGTAACTTTAGCTACGATCTAAAATAATCACATCCATTATTATTGTAATTAAATAAAATTATAATTAAAATAAACTGTGTCTATTGTAGTGGCTACTGACAGTACATATGCCGAACGGTCAAACTTTGTAAAAAGCAGCCATCACACTGTGCAAACCTGTATTCTTTCTGTGCAAATTGCTAGCCATGCTCGTCCTAAAATGAATCGAAGGCAACACTTGTGTCTGGCAGGTAACTGTCAGGTAACTCCGTAACTGACACATAGTGATAGCAAATGTAGCTTGTAGAATTTCTTCTCATGCACATTTGCAGTAGAGCACGGTTGCCAGGTCTTGCAAGAGAAACAAGTGACAAGCTCTCTGAAAAGAAGCAAAAAAACAACAGTGACTTTACAAAAACCTCTAAAACAACTAGAAAAATTGGGAGTTGCAGGCATATTTACCAAAAAACCCCAAAGTCGCTTATAATAACCAATTCTGGCAACGCAGGCCGATATTTCTGTGTGACGTAACAGGTCAACTGGAATAGTCAAACCTTTACTCGTGCTGAAAGAAACATAAGCGCCATATAGCGTTTTGGGAGGCACACAGTATATGGCCAACAATCACAGTGAAGATCGTGCGTATAAACAGTAATGTTACACTGAGACGTGAAAAATTGAGAAACCAGATTATTTCAGTAGTCTGACAAATTTAGCGCAAGGAAATGTACTAAATCCTTATCTGTTGGCTAAAAAGATATAGTAGAGTCCACATATTTTCACTTGCATGACATCAAGCTTTCTTATGAATGGGATTGTGAGACAATAACTCGGACTAACCACCATTTGCAAAATGATAGAGGAAGAAACATGGCTGCCAGCATCACATCATATCTGGCACCATCCAACTGGAACAGATGGTTTTCCAAGCAGACAATATTAAATGTACCTAATGAGCCACAGCATGTGTGAGCTCATGCTTTTCCCTCTTCCAATTCTTAATCTCTCTATATGTTACGTGTGTGGGGGTGGGAGTGAAAGGTCCCGCACTCACTTGTCGGGGGCACACATGCAAATGCTGATGTGTTTGTGTGTTCGGGCGCATGATGGAGGTTGTACTTCGCACTCTTCAAAAAGTACTAAAGTGACTCTATCAAGGGAACAATGAGTATTCTGAGCCCGGCATTCTGACAAAGGTACACACTGACACGCTTTCCTAAATTAGGCTGTTCATGCACAGGAGGGGAGTGTGTCTTGCTCCTATTCTTCTTTACTCCAGGGTCATTGTGTAGACGGGAAAGGCTGCAGAGACATATGACTTGACACGCTCACCGAAAGTAGGTTAAGGGCACTCGTCGGTTCACAGACGTTACAACTTGTAACTACATAAAAGTCAAAGAAGTCCTTGTTATTCTCTGAAAACTAAATATTTTTACTGTCTTGAGTGTTTACTTTAGGTGCATTAAGGTTAAATAGTTCTGTTAAGGTCCAGTTCACAACATTGTTTTCCAAGAAAACAGTGATTTGTAACTTAAAAGCACAAACATTTCAAAATAGTTGAGACCTGTGAGTCAATAACAATACAAACAACACTGGTGGACCGTGGAGTTGGTATTAAGTGTGGGCGGATCCATCTAAGTATTGATGCCGGTTTTAAAGCATTTGTACTAAAAACTGAAGAAACTAGCAATGAGTTAACTGGTAGGAAAAATGCTTGCAGTAATTAGGCCAGGTGCCCATGTTGGGTGTCTATGTACACAATTGTACCTTGGGCTTTGATTTCGTTGGTAATTTGGAGTCGTCCTGTTTGTTTCTATTACAAAAGGTGATTTAATCAATAATAACTGGCAGGAGGAACTGTCACATTCATTACAAGACAAATCCCAGGTCCAGGCACACGTCTTCCAACAACGCCACAGTCAGAAAAGGGTACAGGTACTGGGCTCCAGGACTATCTAGTCCAGGGGTCTGCAATCCGCGGCTCTTCAGCCTTCTTATTGCAGCTCCCTTAGCTGAGCAATGCTTTTTTTTAACACCGAAGTAGGGGAAATAGTAGGGGAAATGTGCATTTTCGAAAAGAAAATGAAATCTCGGACTCAACGACAAGTCTGTGAATGCATCTGCACTTTCTAGACTGGTGATTGGATAGCGCGGAGGGGAGGCTTGTGTAGCGGTGAGTCTTACTGCGTGGAACAGAAAATTAAAGTTGAAGGAGTTTTGAGTTGAGCCTGAAACAAGTTACTGCTCAGTAAAACAAAACAATGTAATTAACGGGAGCGTAGCAATATGATTTATAACGAGAAGTGCGCTGTAGCTATGTGCTCACAGCTCGTGACACGCTAATCGCCAAGGTGGTGACTCCAGGAGAGGCAGGTTATGTTGACTGGCTGTGCACTCACAGCTCCAAACAAGGTGTGCTTTAACTTTTACAGTATGTCAAATACACCGTGGTAAAGTTAGTTTGACAACGGACGTTGGATATTCGGCTCCATAGCTACAGCGGTAGTCCCCCACACTGTGCCTGGAATGCTCTATCACGGTGCGGCGAGCTCGCTCGGGAAGTGCCGCTCTTACCGCTGGCTGTTTTTCTAGGGACCGTCAATAAATTACTATTTTGGTGAAGAAAGATGGTGAAGAAAAATTTCATGTTCCCAACAACGTCAGGAAAAGTCTTTATATTTTTCTGTATTTGTTTCGAAAAAATAAGTTGGTAAGTGGAAAGTCTCCAGATTTAGCAAAAAGATCACCAAGTTGGCCACACTGGGCTGTACATGAGATGGGAAACCATTCACAGTTAGAGAATACATGAAATAATCGTTTTTAAAAAAATATCAGAACATATATTCTCCTAATTTAAAAAACAGGAAAGAACAGAAAATAAAAGAATGTCTCTCTTTGTAAAGACGGTCAAGAACAGGATCAATAGAGTGGTTATCGATGACAATTCAGTGCAGAAATAAGCAAACACTGATATGGAGTTATGTGAACTCTGATGGGCTTTGTTAGTCTTTAAATTAGCTGAGAGAAGGCCTACACCTGTAGCTGGACCTTTGTTTGTTCAATGTTGTAGTTCTCACAGCTAACATTACAAAAGATTACCTTTTTTAAAAGTTATGTTTTGCCCATGTTTTGCGGCTCCCGAGGAGGAGGAGACAAAATGCCTCTTTTGATGGTAAAGGTTGCCGACCCCTGGTCTAGTCCATTGAATGAGGGACTTTAGGTAAGCCTAGAATGAATTCCCCGAGCGCTGGTGCCTTTAGTTGATTGCATGTTGGAAGAAGGTCAGTGTTTTGTAAGTCCTGAATCTCATCTTACAGACGTGCAAGTCCAAGTCAAGTCGAAAGTCAAGACATAAAAGCTTGAGTCATGTCCAAACTCAAATCCAAACAAGCCTGAAGGAATAGGTTTTTGAGTCCTTACAAGTCATAAACACTATTAAGTGATTACTAAATGAAATACAATGGCCACATAATTTGCGCATGCAAGTTCAATTCTCCTCTGTATAATGTTGATACATCCCGGTGTCAATTATCTCACTCCCCAGCAGTCTGGTGCTCACAGAAGCCACATCTCCGTTGCTTGATTCCAAACCTAATTGGACGGTAATAGATGCACTCAATGAGGCATATTCAAGCCATTTGTTGTCTTACTGGAGATGACATAATAATGGCCATATTAGTTGGAAGGGGGACACATTTTACTCTCTTACTCAACACATTCACTGAAATCTCAAGTATTTTCAAGTCATCAGACTAAAGTCAGAGTCAGTCCAGAGTCATCAATGTCAAAGTGCAAGTCTTTGATTTTGACTGTCAATTCGAGTCTAAAGTCATCAAAATAGTGACTAGTCATGTGACTGGAGTCTACACCTACGGGTAATTTTTTCCAACACGTTCCCAACAACAGAGCAAACATATTTTGAAAGAAACCATTCCACTTCCATCTCACCTTTTCACCTCCAAACAGAGAAATTGGTTCAGCTAAAGCCGAACATTTACTAATGTCTTTAGGAAACAACCTGCATTTGATTTGGCCCCATTTTTTAAAAATCTATTATGCATGTTTTCATCGCGCGAGGATGTTGCAACAGTGCGGTGCAGAGCTGCAGATGGGTACAGAGAGGCCTTTGAAGGAGCCGAGCCAGGGCCTCCTCCATCCCGCCCGCCCAAACTCCTACCACACAAGTCTGCTTCCAGGAACCAGCTGTTGGATAGAGGAAAGGGGAGGAGGTGATATTCTATATCAGGGCTCTGAATCACCGCTCCATGCTCTGTATTTTTCCAATGGTGGTTTGGCTGGCTGACCACTTGGCTGAGCGTCTGGCACGACGCATGAGGAGGAATGTGTTATGAAGCGAGCCCTGACACCGGGAGACGAGGACAGGGGGTTGCTGGGTTATTACATGGCCTCGGGGGTGCTTATTTAAACCAAAGTCCTGTCTGGACTCTTGCACTCAAACACTATTATTGTATTGGAGCTGCATAAAGCACAAAAGCACAGAGTTGTCTTTAGGGAGGGGAAAGACAAAATGGAGACGGGAGAGAGGAGGTCTGGTTAATGTCGTCCATCGTTCTCAGGAAATGGCACAAACAATCAGTAAAATAATTAAAGCAACAGAGGCAGCTGTGCAGTGCAGGGACAAATAGTAATTACATTTTGGATTAAGAAGGAGCTTTGTTTGTCTGCAAAAGAGGAAATGATTTGCACATAGTGTGTGTGTTACGCTCAGGAGATGACACATGAGTTGGCACATATTCAGGCATGACACAGCATTTGGTGTGGAAACATTCATCACCACTGCAACAGGGAACAAAGAACAATAGCATGATAGATTTGAGGGAAAGCCACACATCAAGCAAGCGTGCAAGCGTCAGGATCCGAGAAGAGGGTTCGTGCGAAGGAAAAAGGGGAAGATCTGCGGATCTGGTCCACATGGTGGAATGGCGGAAATCCTGCTCTGATTGTGCGACTATGTTTGCTTGTGTTCAGACAGCTCCTAGCAAAGGAATGTGTGGCCTACATTCCCTCTTGAGCCCCCGCCTCTGACTCTTAAGACTGCTGCACAACAACAACAAAGACGAGTGAAGGCATTCAGATTTCACTAATCTTCTGCAATGCGGAGGGGTGATGGGAATGCCAAATTAAAATAAAGAGATGCTTGACAGCTGAAGTCTCCAAGAGGTAGGAAGGGGTTAAGTCTGCTGCAGAGAGGAATGGAGGTATGAGGAGACGGAAGGAATGGGGGTGGAGGCAGGGAGGAAGTGCATGTGCAATAGGGGGAGGGGTGCGCCATGTTCATGCTGCATTCCAGTGAAATTAAATGGAGGCTAAAGTGCTGACTCATTGCTTTCAGGGCCCACTTATTACCTGCTCCGTCACCCAGGCTTTATGAGGTGGGCTTCCACAAGAACAAGGTTAGAGGGGATGCAGGCAGGCGCACTTCTGGGTACAATAACACAGCAGACAGCCAGTCCTGCATATAAGCTGCATTCTCAAAAACAGTACACACAAACACACACACACACGCACACACACGCACACACGCGCACACACACGCACACACACAAACACACATACCCCTCAACAAAAAAAGCCTGTTTTGCTGCTAAGGAGACATGAAGCATTCTGTGTGCTCGTAGTGCTCAAGGGGAAGGAGCTTTCGCTTGCCACCCTTCACGATACTGTTAGTATAGTACATTTCAGAATCGGAACAATCAGAATCAGCTTCATTGGCCAAGTATGCTTACACAAACAAGGAATTTGACTTAAATCTCACTGTACATATTCTGTACATTGTAGAATTAATAAAATAGTAGTAGTAGTAGTAGTAAAAGTAATTAGAAATGTAATTAAAAGTAAAACGCCAAATTAGGTATACTTATACAGTCCCTAAACTGGTCGGCAGCCAATCGCAGGGCAGCATGTCCAACATTATTGATGGTAGCTGCCAAACATCTAGTTGTGGACGGGAATAGCAACAAGGTCTGTCAGCAGTTATTGCAAAAAACCAATTTTGACCCAAATGTGAATAAATGAATTTCAATACAGTATATATAATAATGTTAACTTTTTTTTAAAGGTTTTATTTTTATATTTTAAATCACCCGGCACCTCTGGTCGTCAGCACAGACGTAACAGTATCTAACATAGCCTTAGATGCAACATGCAAGAAAGTGGTCTGCAATGAAGCATTAGACCCAGGGTGGCGAACCTGCGGCTCTCGAGTGGCATGAAGCTCTTTGCCAGTTTTTGTGTGGCTCTTTGAAAGGCATGAATGCATATTGAACTTTAGGTTTTTTAATGTGCGTGTGTGCTTTGCTTGAGTTCATTACGGTATATTCGCAAACCTCGCATGTGCATTGAATGAAAATACTGTATCTTCCAGGTAAGTTTCTGGGTCGGATTGCAATCTTTCGAGAAAATAATTAGTCAAACTCGCTTTCAAAATGGCAGGGGAAAAATGCAGAGTTAAACGAAAATATGTGGATGAACACAGGAGTGGGTGAGCTCATATTTTTTGGCTGAGCGCGACAGCAAGACGCTCTGCCTTTATTGTCAGGCGTCGTTATCGCCTTTCAAAGCTTCAAATGACGCTTCAGCTCACTCCAAGCTAACATCGACCTGAAATTTCCGAAAGGGACTGAACGTCGCAGTCACAAGTTGGTCACTTTGAAAAATCCGACAGAAAGGCAGGTGCAGCTTTTCAGAAAAAAAATGAAGCATCCAAAGCAAAGCAAAGGTATGTGTGTGAGGAAGGAATGATGCTCATGTGTATGATGTGGCTCTTTGCAGTAACACAGCAAAAAATGGGGCTCTTGAGCTTTGACTGGTTGGCCATCCTTACAATAGACTCTTTCACACAAAGAAGCTGGCACATCACAGCCTTAAAAGTATCCAGCATTTATTCTTATTTACATTTTACACAGAACCCATCTGAATGGGACATTGTGTGTGCATTCTTTTTGGGACATGGATTGACGCAGTCAGATAATTACATGTGTGACGGCATCAGCACCGGCATCTGTTGTGACTATTACAAAAGTTGTGACAACAATTTGCTGTCAACACAACAGGGTGGAAGAAGTGAGCCTTGGGTGACCTTTCTTGCAGAATATTGGGAAGATTTCGCACACAGACACTGTTACAGCTCTGATTCTACCTTGGTAGCCAGAAAGGTGGCAGATTGACTGTCCTCTGTAGGAAATATATCTTGACTTTGTCCATGTTTGCCTGCAGGTACACTAGCCCAGTGGGTTCCAAACTTTTAACAGGTGCATACCCCTTCAGACATCTGATTGGAAGTCAGGTACCCCATACTCCTTGACACTTAAAAAACATAAACCACACAATTAAACATTTTATTTACTTTATTAAATGTATTATATATTATGACATTTTACTAAAGAATAATGCGTTATGTGTTAATTATTGTGTAAATAATAATGTAATGATTATTTTTCAACTGTACAAATAGGCTACTAATTTAAAACAGAGAAGGTTTTGGAAGTAAGATATCTCCTGGCAGGTTTGTCTTCTGCTTTGTGAATTTATACCAAGTCGTGACAAGCTGTGGTATGTGGTGAACTGTGATCTTTCTGCTCTTTTGCTGTGCTTTGGTCTGCAAAAAGTATAAAAATGGAAATAATCAGGACAATGCAACTAATGTTACACGTAAACATAATAATTATAAATAATTATGTAAACAAAGGCACATAATGTGCAGATATCAATAAGGGAAATTAATTACATACACAGCAAATTAACATACAGTATGAGCACATATAGCATAAGATTATGCACCAAGCAAAAATACACAGCAGCAGAGAGGTAACATTATTCAACCTCATCACAGTGCATTTACGCACAGCATTAACATTTGCTTAACAACACGGACGAGGTGAAAGGAAGAATAAAAAATACATGTCTGTATCTGAATCTGTATCAGAGAAAGTCATACCTGTAAGTCACAATCGGTGTCACGCATGCTGATTTCAAGGAGCGCCGAACAAAGTAGCTGCATCGCCTGAAGACGATATGTTATTTGTGAAAGCATAAATGTACTTAAACATACAAAATTAAGGGCTTCTAACAAAGTCAGTGTATCCAGTCAATAAACAAAAGACAGACTCATACAGCTCAGAAAACGCACTAATTAAGCTATATCCCCGCGAAGACAAACCGCTCATCATTTCTAAAACTTTTCTGTAAAGATGGAGCTAGTCCAAAAACTATGTGCGTCCATATGAATGTACTGAAAACGAGTGAAAACGATATACTACATATGCCTAACCTGTTAGTGGCGCTGTGACACTCTGACAGAGGAAACACGTGACAGACCGACAACCAAACACTGGGCCCGTGCATTTACGCAGACGGCCTGTAAACAGGACGGACTGGACCGACGATGAAGTGCAAGCATTTTCATAGAGGCTGGGACGAAGCCGTAACTACCGAGCCGAAAAAACGGCGTCTTCATATTTTTCCACTCTGTGACCCGGTTTCAAAATTGTTTGTTTCCTCTTCGTCTGGTTAGGGCTTAAGTCACAGCACCTCGTAAAAAAACCAGCTCTTATGTAGCACACAATATAAAATAACTTGAAAAATCTTTAAGATTAAACACTTTTAATGCACAAGGTCATCATCCAACTTATTTGTTCATCTAGCGCATACAGACCAATGAACTTCATGCTATCACCTTTCCTCTGCACTGTAGTTTACTGCCTGTTGGCTCTGGGGTTGTTCACACGAGGCGTTGGGGCGCATTAAGTAAATCTCATTGTTGGGTGCTAATGTAGTCAAGCCGTTTATCATTTTTATATTTTTATTTACGTACCCCTTACGGCAATCTGCGTACCCCTAGGAATGCGTGTACACCACTTTGGGAACACAGGAACTAGCCAATCAGTTGATAAACAGAGTTAACAGGCAGGGTTTGTATGATGTTTTGTCTGTACGTGCCCGGCTGGCGACCAGTCCAGGGTGTACACTGCTTCTCGGCCAAAGTCAGTTGGGATAGGCTCCAGCATACCCCCGTGACCCGTACAGTAGTGAGGACAAAATGGATAGATGGGTTTGTATAATGTCCACGGCTTATGGTTGTGGGGATGCAGCAGCATATACTGGCTGGGGGAAGCACTTATTGCTGCTGATCAAACCAAATGGACTCCAGCACTGTGTCAGGCTCCAGTTTGTCTCAAATAGTGCAGGCAATCAGAGCACACAGCCAATAAACGGATGCATTCTCTTCGACCTGGCTCCACTTCTCCATCTCTCTCATTACTCTCATTACTCTGCAGCTTGTGGGTTATCTAATGCTCTCCCCATGGCTTATGCTTTGGCTAGGGATTAGACTCATTTTTCCAAGGGCATTTTATAAACAACCCTGTGCTGCCTCCTGTTCCGGTGAGCTGAGCTGATGTAGCTGCACAATTTACGACCTCAGAGGCCTTGCGCCCTCGCCCCCGTTGTAATACATTATTCAAATTCATTCCCGCTCCCTCGCATGGAGCGGACGGCCACGATTTGAATATCCAACAGGAGGAGTGCTGCTGCTCACTTTCGACAGCAAAAGGCGGAAAAATTGCCTCAATCCAAATGTTCAAGGTTGCATGCGATGAAAGGCGGCAATTTATGACAGTTTTGATGTTTCAGGGAAGTCGTTGATTCACATGTTGGCAAGCATCACTCCTGAATGTAATTCCAATTCTGCCTAAGTAATGGGACTTTCAGCTGGTGAGTTTGCTGTGAAATGTGTTTTCACATGAATCAACAGAATATCAGCATCACACACATGACATTTAAGGTATTTCCAAGCGTGTACTCAAAGTATGGGCTCTAATCAAAATAAAAGAACGTGACGCTAACAACACACATTTCCTGCAGGGTAACTGTCAACTTGCGATTACGCACAAAGAGGAAGTCAGCGTGTGTTTGACATGTCAGCACCCCAAAGTTCTCATGTAGCAACAATCTACATTTTTAGAGCTTTCAGTTTGCAAAGGAAGTTACAGAGTGTTATTTCAATGAGCTGTGACATCCTCTTTGTGTGTCAGACGATCACTGTGACTTTGTCTGTGTTGGCTGGCAACACAAGCAGAACATCTGCCTTAGAAAGTCTCATGTTCCTGTCACTGATACCATGAAAGTAATCGCAGCCCTAACAAAACCTCAGGAAAACCTTCAGGTACATGTCTCTTTCCCACAATGAATTAAAAAAAATCTTTTTGGGTGTGCCTTTTGGTGACAAATTGGTGAGAACGAGTGTGACGCAACCCATGATGCTTGTCTATGAATGCCAACAGCTTCATAAATAGATAATCCCAATTGACGGAAGATTAAACCACCAACAATAAAAGATTATTCCTCCTTGATGGGTGAGTCAGTAAAGTAGGAAATAGACCAACATTGTTAGCTGTCGTGCGTTCAGGCATCAATTTCACCAATAAGAATAGCTGGCTGACGGTGGGTCTAATAATATCAAATCATAATGAGAATTATGTCGCACACATGTGGAGGCAAAAGCTTCCATATACACAACATTTTTTGCAAAAGACGTAGCCTGAAAAAAATGGTGTTAGCAGGGGAAAGCATTGTCACAGCATGGAGTGTCAGTATGTAGCATGACTTGTCCAAAAGAGGAAAAAAATAAGGACAGAACAGAAAGTTGAGGAACAACGGCTGATGAGAAAACTTTGTATAGCTCAAAAAGCCTAACAAAGAAGAGGGGTAGGGAGAGAAGGCAGGAGTACAAAGGTATGAGATGTATGGCAAAGATTCAGGTGGCAAAGGCAATGCTTTTGCACGAGAAACTGCAGAGTGAGGAACAGATTGGCAAGGCAGCGCGATCGCGATGGGAAAGATGTGCAGCAGGTTAGGGCGATCGAGGACATGGGGATGTGTTAAAGTGAGGAAAGTGTGAGGGCATGATGGAAGGAATGCTTCGAAGAACGGATGACTGTTGAAAATGAGATAAAAAAGTAGAAAATGGAATGGGATAAATCTCACCCGTGACCCTAATGAGGAGAAGTGATATAGGAAATGGATGGACGTTTCACACTCGATATTGACTTCTCCTGCTTTGTTGAGCTGACACTGAAGTGATTGAATGTTCCATAAAAATATACAGTAGATATGTGCACATGTATATCAATACCGTATCATTAGCAATATGGTGCATGGATGTTTGACAGTCATTTTCTACCAGACAAATCAAGAATTAAACTATTATCATAGTATAAACAAAACGCTTTACAGCGTTACCTACACCCTAGGTTTCTAAAGCGGGGTAAAAAAATTCCTAAATATAACACAGTTAGAAATCTCCCAGTTTTTGAATGTTTAATGAGAGCGGCAATTTGTCCCACTTTGTCCACAGTCCTTGACCGTACCTTCTCAAAAGCTGCAGATAAAGAGAAAACAGACTACTCTACTGTATTTTTAGCCTTTTACTTCACCTCCTTCTCCACCTCCTCCAGATACTATGTGGGAATGCATAAAGGTAAGATTTGAAGACTTTATTGAGTGCTAATGTGCAGATATGTTCAGTACATAACCTCTCTGAAAAACTAACTCCAGGCTCATACTGGTGGATGGTGGCTCTTTATTCATTTCATGCTTTAAATTTGAAGTTGTTCCTCTCATAGTTTTACACAATACCGTATATAATCCATCCATCCATTTTCTATGCTGCGTATTCTCATTAGGGTAGCAGGTATGCTAAATAAAAAATAAACTTAATTAGATGGCTATGATCTATATAGTATAGTATGTTTCACTGATCTGTTGATGACTAATAATAGCTAATGCTAGGGCTGCTAGATTGTCAGTCATGCCAGAAGACCCATATAGGTGTCCTCTTTCTCCATTTCTACTCATTACATGCTCCCGCTTGTAGCTTCCGCGGTCACGGTTTACTTCCTCAAACTACAGCGTCAGCCGAGGGTCAAACTGGATGTGTGCACATGTAAAAAAATAAATAAATAGCGCCATTAAAAGTCAGTTAAAGCATTAAATAATATTCATATTTAAACCATTGTCTCGTGTGCGGACAAGAAAAGTGACGCTCGAATTCAACCCATTTGAATGGGAATGCCAACATCAGGCTGGAATAAAAAATATTTAGGATGATTACTTATCTATTTATCAGTGCTCATGTGAATCTTTGTCAAAATGTGATCATGCAAAACACACTACAATACTAATAAAATTTTTGACCCAGAATTACTATAAAATTATTTATTCAATTAATTAGGATCAATATTTCAAGTTAATTAAAATAAAAAGATTAAAATTTTTTAAGGAGGAGAAGGGGGTACATGGCTTCACGTCAAGTGGCAGAAGGGGTACACGACTGTAAAAAGTTTGGGAAGCTCTGACTTACACCTTTTAGCAGTAACAATACCATCTACACTAGTACTAACACATCACAAGAGCTGTTCAGGCTGTCCCTATTATTATCCAGTTCCCTAGCAAAGGGTTTAGTGGTGACCACACCACGTTCGTCTGTCGAGGTGAGGTGATCCAATTAACAAGTAAAACCGTCTGTAGTCTGGGCTGTACTTCCAAGGCAGCATTTGCTGATAAGCCGATTGGGGAATCAGTGAGGATGCAGCTCACAGAGGGCCTGGCCAGGAGCAATCACAGCCAGTTCCCTGGCGAGTATAAAGTTTGGAACTACGAGTTCATACTGTACCCAAGATTGAGGTGGCCTCTGAAGATGTGTAATGTTACAATGTCCCTTCCTCAGTGGCAGACAAGATGAAGAGCCGTGCAAACGTATTCATCAAAATTGGCTGAGACTGCTGAGATGTTTGTCAGATATGTAGACCTCTTCGGCAGGAACATATTGCAACAGACCTGCTATCATGTTTTCAAGAAGAACACCAGCACACTGTCCCAAAGAAAAAAAGCCAAACTCCTTTCACCTGACAACAAAGTGGTCTATGAAGTTCAACCTGGGGAAACAGCATCAGTTGCCCACGGAGAATCAAGAAACATAACTTCAACCAGACCTGGACATGTGGTTAGAACCACACAAGATCATCAAGCTGATGGAGATCAGTGTCACGTTGGAGGAGGGTATGGACTCCACAAACAAGTGAAGCATGGAGGCCGGCTGGAGAACTTTCACTCGACCTGTCAAAGTGGGATGTTGGGATGGTCCTCAACCATCCCCCTACTTGGATGCACAAGAGCAGGGTTTCGGAAATCCTTCAAAGTAAAAAAAAATGCACTTTCATGGTGTAATTTGTGGCCACCCTCACCCCTAAGATATTGACTCAAATTCAAATGAAATGACTAGCTAATGACATTTCTCTTTAATCCTGACACAAAGGTGTGACAGAGGGCTCCTGGGAAAGCGTTTCTTAATTATGAGAAAATGTCTTGGCCGCACTGTTAAAATGTCACTTTTACCATTATCAGGGGAGCCCTGCTTTGCTCCCCGATGAAATAAATGGTGTATTGTAGTTTTCCTTTGAAACACTTGAATTCTGTTTTCTTGGGTTTTTCCCCCTTTTTTTCTAAACATTAGATCTGATTATCTGGCATGGAAGAGGGATGAGTCCCATCAAATCATGGGACTGTTTGATTTTAGAGCGCATGCTTGATATCACCGGCTCAAAGGGAGGCATGTGGGGAAACGGCTTCTTTAAAGGGGGGAATTACGCGTTCACAGGCTTTTCTGATGTCGTCTTGGCCAGTCAAAGCAAAAATACCCTTTACAACTTCAAAGTCACATAACAGGAAGTTCAGGTTGAAAGACTGGAGGTGTTCATACATTTGAACACCTTGTGTGTGGTAAGTTATAAGCAAAGATTAATTCCGAAAAAATGAGACCTTTGACAAAAAAAAAAACCAATAATCAAAGAGTATATTGTTAAAAATAAGCATCACATGACTGCACTTGTATCATCGAGTAGGATGACTCTTATGCTGATTATGATGCTAAAGAAAAAAATAATGTACCACACATGATTGTTCAATAATAATTTTCTTGGTTAAAAATAACATCATTAACAAAATAAAATGACAATTTAAATATTTTTCTCATAGAAATCTGCGCTGCTACAAGACAGTATAATTTGAGTGTCCGGGTTCCAGATTCTTAGGTAAGGAACTGAAAATCAGATTAATCAAATTAGACAGACAACTTGTGTTTTGAAGACAAGCTTAAATTATTATAATGGTAACAAGAGAGCAAGGTTGTTATGTGACAAAAAAAAAGAAGTTAGGTAATTGTAGCTTCCCCCGTGGGACAAAAATGAACGCCAAATGAACCGCATTGCTTGTTTGTTTTAAAGACAAAATGTCTCTGTGATAAAAGAATGTCACATTTGGAGTCTGTGGACCAGTGGCTGGGCGGATAACTCTAGCTTGCTGCAGTCAAAGTGAGTGCCAGGCAAAATGTGTAAACAAAGATTGCAGAAACTGCAATGAGATTGAAATGTGAGCGATCACACACGCTGACATTGAAAGGCTTAGACTGTGACAAGCTGTCGTCAACTGACTACTTTTTATTTTCACAGTACAAAGTGCGACCCTGGTCAACTCAATATGCACTTTAATCCGGTCGCACATGCACCGGTAGATGAAAAATGTACTCACAAAGTGTCATTTTTTAATCCCAAAATTCAAACATTTAGCTGCAGTCTGGAGCCCTGCATTATGTCCAGAGGGCAAGCATGGTGTAAGCAGGCAGCAGATACATTTGAGTTGAAAGCTCCAAGCAACCCAACGACAGACCCCAGACTGTGTGAATCCACTCTACACAGGCTTATAGCAGCTGTCACCAGGCCGATTCTATTCAGAGCCAGTTTCAGTCAGAATTGCCAAGATGTCTGGTTATTTCCGGATGTTGCACAATAGTGGTGAATAACAGTCACTTCTAACCACAAACTGTGAGCTGCATTGTATGTGATAACTGCCCTGGAAGGTCAAAGTGCAATGTAGAGACGAGAGAGTGGAACTTCTAAATGCAAGTTCCATATAATGACATGGATGCCAAAAGTATTCTGACACATGCACACTGAAGAAGTTGATAAAAGAGCATGGTACATGATACGCATGACCCTCCCTTGATGTCTTAGCCGCCAAGGCACAAACGCTTGATGACACATGAAGCAACATGAGGCATATGAAACACGCCAGCCCAGATGTAGCCCGGAGCTGCGTCTGATTGGCCTCATCTGGTGCACAGTGTTCCTGTCGTTGCCTCTCCTGCTGCCAGGTAAACTACTCCAAGTCGGAAGCAAGAGTGTACGTGACACAAAAGATTTGTCTCTCGCTTTCTCCTTCATTTAGCCAACACAGAATCCTCCCACTCACCTATCCTCCTAACTCTAAGGATGCAGCTTTATCAGGGGGTGTCATTTCATGAGAGCCATCATCAAAAGGCAGCTGCTCGGTTTCCACGGAAACAACCCACTTTAGGGGTGGAGGATGAGAGGAGGTGTGTGTTAGAATGCTGCGAGTTACTATGGAGACTGGAATGACAGCTTACATAAGTATTCAGTGTGTGCGCCTGGTGCACCGAGGCATATTCCGCTGTATAATTAATGCTCGGAGTGTTGTGCTTGATGCTGTTGAAAATGACAACAATGTCATTTCAAGTGGCAGCCGGGGACGCTCGTCTGGCTGCGCTGCCACAGTCAAGGTCAAGCTAATATCCCCGCCAATTAAGCCCGGCTTGTGTATAGAACAGCTGTGAAGTGCCAGCTCCAAGGTGACACATCAAATAGACAAAAATAGCCACCCATGGGCACTTGGTCCGTATTGTCCCATATGTTCTTGTTCATGTTTACATTAAAAGCTGGCCAACATTTCAGAGAACAACCCATTTGTTTTCCTACAAAATATACTGTAGAAACAACCAGTAAGGTACTACGGACCTACACCAAACCAAAGTACTGCTGACAAAGAACAGTTTAAAGAAACACTTTTAACTGGTTTGGCTTCTGGTTCCACCATCACCTAATGACAAGTGGCAAACAAAAATGGTGGAAAACTTAACTTTTCAGGTAATGAAAAAAGACTGTTTGCAAGGGTTGCTTGGCTGCCCAAAGGGTGGTAACCTTTAAGCGTAGTGCAAGGATTATATTAGCCCTCTTCCCGCTCCGAGCATGTATGCTTGCTGCTCCCCAGTTAACACACACACGGGGCAGGCATCTTTGCAAAGCGCTGCTGGTGTCATTTTGAGCCAGTGCAACAGTCCCTTTAATGAAAAGAAGTACAGTTTGAATTTGAGGTAGTGAAAATAGCATGACGTGCCAATACAAAACAAGCTTCATAATCAGTTCAACATTGTATTTTTTATCCACAAATTCAAAAGTTATTCCAAAAGATGTGTGGGTAAAGGTTTTTAGGACATGGACCTGGATGAGGAGTGAAACAGAACAGAAAAAATCAAGCAAGTCCAGTTGCTCTGATTTAACATTCAGCACATAAATAATTTTCGCTGTTGACCTGCCTGTGCAAGCAACACTGAACTTGCCGTCATGACACGAGCTCAAATTTCACTCCTCTTACTGTCAAATTGCGGGCCACAGTTACACTACTCTTTGATATCAAGTCATGGGCCACAAAAAGCGAGCCGTGAGTTTGAGACCCCTGACGTAGAGCCTATTGAAGACTGCGAATGCCAATAGAGTCATTGTAAAAAGTGAGGGGGTTTCCATGTGCACCAGAATTTAATTTGGTGGCTGTGCCACTAATCCACAAAATGTCCTAGAAATCTATGGTGTAATGTTTGCTTAATCATGCTGACTCACAAACAACAGATGTAAACAATGTATAAAAAAGTTTTCCTCGCATGCAATGACAGTAAATGCACAATGGAGGAAATGGGATGCAAAGGTGGACATCTGTTTATTTACAGTATTAGCAATGACCACCCCCACCAATAACTAGTGGATCCCCCGTGAGGAGCAAATTGCCTTGAGTACTTTGACTGCAAATGGAAGTAGACAGATGATGTCCATCTTATCTGAAGTGCATATAAAGCATTACCTCTTATTTATACACTCATCACAACATACTGTACTGTACTATACTGTACTGTATTGCACAATCCCAAATTGGCTCTCTAAGCCTTGACAAAATAAGATTTCACTTGCACGTCTAGCTCTCACAACAGTAGTTGCCCTGACAGACCAACAAACAACCAACAAAACACTTCTTGCCTGAGAAAGGACTGACTGCTTGGGAAACCCACACAAAGCCATGTAATTGTTTTGATAACTCGCATGCAAATCCCAACGTGCCTTTTGGCCATTTCCTCTGACTCATCCTGTGATGATGTGATCACATATGACCACATCATGAGCAAAACTATCACCAAACATTACCGATATTTGACCTCATAAATGCAGCATCAATGTGGCAACATGCAATATTGTTGAACTTCCAAGTTTTCACCATGCTTATAATGTGATTTATGTGTATTTTCTTCTCCAAAACATGCAGGGTATCCGGGCTGTAATCAAAACCACGTGCTGCTTAACATGTGGGGCCTTTTCAACCGCTTTTGAGACTGTTAGAAGATGGGCGGTAGAGACATATTGCTGAGGAAACCGCAACATGACAAATGTTGTACTACTAAAACTGTCACACAGACTCGAACCAGGCGGCAGTCGGTGTGGGCTCAGCGAGACAGATACCTCAATATAAGGACTTCCCCTTTGTCTGATTCATTACTTTAACTAGGAGCTAATAGTTTTATCAGCAGTCAGAATTTCAATTAAACTGACACCCAGAACAAGGCATATTTTCAGTGTGACAGCAATAAAAAGAAACTGTTATGGTGTGTGTGGTTGTACATTATCAGTAATTGCAGCTTGTTTTCTGTTTTCCATGCTTTCCAGATGAGATTTCTTCATTGCAACCACACTCAGGATGTTTAGTCAATGGAGGTCAAACCACAGATATTTTGGCCACTTGTCCACTGCCTCCAGTACATAATCACATAGTTAGACACTTTTATGATAATACACCATTTGGAATTCAACCGAGATTTTCTGGAAACACACACCTCTAAAGTTGTCAAGGGAGGCATCAGCATACCTCACTAAACTGAAGAGAAACTTTGCATGATGCTGTTTGTTGTTTACAATTACTGGTTCAAAACTATAAAAAGTACAATGAGAGTTGTTTTTGTGGCATGTGTATAAAACTAATGCATGCATTGGTTTGAGAAAAAGCAGCTTGGCTGACTTGAATAACGATTCCATGCGACTAATACGGGGGAACAGATGGCAGGAGGGGAAAGCCGTCTGACCGCGGACAGGGACATGCTCTAAGTGAGAAGAATGCGTTGTGACACCCCTCCTGGGCACCTTGTGAACAGTGTGGCAGCAGTATGAACGCCTCAACATGCCAGTTTTCAATGAGAACTCCTCTGTGCAGGACGGCCGAGATTGCCGACACTTTGGGTTTGACTTGTACGCAACAGCAAAACTCATTCTGATGTTGCTAGAAGTGCCGCAGCGTTATTTCACACCGGAAAAGTGATTTTCCACATCTGAGGATGGAAGATAAGTGGTGTCTGAATGTAGCCCATCACACACCAGTAGATGCTGTGTTGCAGAGCTGTTGCATCATATCATACTTATGCGGGCAAACAACAGTAGTGGTACGTGGTGTGCCAGCCAAATTAGATGATTTGGTTGACTTAGTCCAAAACCACCTTAATTATGCAATTTTATCATTTCAGTCGATGATACATTTTGTACTTCAAACACAAGCTGCTTGTGTTTGAAGTCATCATTGAGACAGTAAGTGAGAAACTGGCTAACCTGTACACAAGATTCCAAAAATAACACCCTTCCCTCTTTTAGCTCTATTGCTCAGTTTTCTTTGCTACAGCCTGGGATGGATCGGTAAACCCAGATCCGGCTATGTGTAGGTAGAATGGTGATAGTTATATCAGCTAATTACTAATGTAACATCATGGCAGCATAAAGCGTCTAACCATTAATTAATCAATTTCCCTCACTTATCTGTGTCTGGGTTGCCGGTGCTATATCAGTCTGAGCAGTGAAGTAAATACTACCCAGTTTCTAGTCAAAACTCTAACTCCACCCACCCAGACCTTCAGAGAGACAGAGTGTCTCCTGGGTCTGCTCAAGGTCTCCTACTGGTTGGGCATGCCTGTGAAACCTGACCCTGGAGTACAGCCGGCAGTGCATACCCAAGCCTCATCAACTGGCAACAATTGTGACCATGGGTGAAATGTAGATGACTAGTACATTTCTCATCACTGAGACAAATACAGGATCTGGCATCTATTAAACAAAAGGTGAAAGTTTACAAGTAAGATTGGGTATAGGTTACATATTATCTGATATGGGTGCCAAAACAGCACTTTTGAAATGGATCTGATACTTAAACAGTATCTGAATCGATACTTGAAAAAAGAAAAACATGCCAAAAAATGCCATTTTATTTTTATGAAATTTTGTGACAGGCAAGCTGAACAGAATAAATAAATAAAATGATAACAAAGTAATACAGCCACCAATACACGTAAAATTCATGACACATTGTCATAATTATCACAAAACCAGCAGCAATACAGAACACAGCCCACTTGTGTTGTCATGTTGATGTTCAGAATTCCATTGTTCGTGAATTCACCTTGCTCAAGGTGACCGTGATTGGTGCATAATTGTGAAGTCTTGTATTATTGTGGACAGCGCTACCGTGAAATGTGTGCATGGAGTTGTAACTGATTACTGCTGCTGGCATATTAAGGTTGGCAATAAAGTTTAAAAAGTGTCAGACTTTGTGCGCGTCTATCAGGATACTACGTAGCTTACGAGACGTTACTTTCGCAATATCATCTTAAAGCAGGAGTCTGTGCAATTTTCGATGCACCCACTGAGCACATTGACCATCTTGTTGTATAAAAATAACAATACTAGCAATTTCCTCGCGTTTCCAACAGTTGGAGTGTTTTAAAAACTAAGCAGATTAATTATTATGATTCTTTCCGATGGCCCATATTTATTGGCAACAATCATTTTGAGAGCCTGAACTCCAGCTGTTATGCCTACTCTGCAACCTTACTGATAGCACATAAGGACCTCCGGCCATAATCAGAATCTCAGACTGGAGCTAGGAGGGTGAATAATTAATGCAATGTCTTTTGAATTTGCTTATTTTACCAAGCAAAAAAATAAGTTTCTTGCCTTTACCGCCTGCAGCCAAATACTTAGCTTGCCTGGCATTGCTGCGTTCAGCTTCTAAAGAGATGATGCATGGCTCAGAGAGAGGTTTTTTGCCAAACCATCACATAGGATTCGAGACACGAAAAACAAACTCCTCCAGCGCTGAGAAGTGAAATGAGACATCAAAGCGATTTTACGACTAAAAACATTGATATCTCTCAGGCAAGACAGACGTCATTTGCATGTGTGGGAGAATTTTGTGGTAAAAAACACTTTTTTCTCGGTAGAGGAGAAGGCTAAGGGGCTGAAGGGTGGTGGCAGTTCTTTCCCTGCAATGACACATGTTTACCCAGGTGGTCAGACAAGCAGCCGATAGCTTCTGAAATTTCCCATGGTCCATCGCTGTCAATGCCTAACAAATCTATCTCGTCTAAACCAAAGCACAAACATTCCCACAAACCCAATTTAAATGGATGAGACCAATCTCAGCCTGTTACGTTCATACAATTTGTAGTATTTCATTATATGTCCTGTTCTATACAGTGCACTATTAGGACTTGAACTACAAACTAGACATAATATTTCCATAAAATAATGATACTAACACCAAAAAAGAATCCCGAACCAAATGAAAATGCGATGAGATGGTCACTCAAATGCATCAGTTGGTTATGTGACTTTTGTTGTGTTGGCCATTCCAGTGTGTATTGAACTACATTGCAATGGTCTAAATTAGGGCTGGGAATCTCAGGGTACTTCACAGTACTATATGATTTGTGATACATAGCTCACGATAACAGTATCTCAATACAGCAAAAGGGTAAAACAAAAGCATGGCTCACGGCTCTCCAGTAGATCACAAATCTAACAGAATCAGTACAAACATATGAAAAACAAATATTAAATTAAAAAATCAACATTTCTGTACTGCCCTGCGATTGACTGGCGACCAGTCCAGGGTGTACCCCGCCTCTCGCCCAAAGTCTGCTGGGATAGGCTCCAGCATCCCCGTAACCCTAATGAGGATAAGCGGTGTAGAAAATGAATGAATGAACATTTCTGTACGTTTGTCGTATCGCCCCGTGTCGTATTTTCATGAGACTTCTTACATACTGTCCTTATCCAGCTTTGTCCCACCCTTGCTTCAAAAGCCAAAGTGAGTTCACATTTTAGATTTCAACTATGCTGGCGCATCTCTAAGTGAAACACTAACCATCCTGTCCGCCATCGCTGCGCTTCTTGTTTTTTTTTTTCTTTTCTACTGTGACTTCCGCCCAGTTTTCATCTCCTCGATTGAGGAGCATCTCCTGGATGACATATAAAATGCTAACTGGACTCACTGAGGAGGAACAGTAAAATGAGTTAATAGTGATTACAGGGTTTCCACGACATGTAATTGATTGTGGCGGTGCACCGCTACAAAATAAAAGCTTCCACACTGTAAAAATGTGGGGGTTTTTTCAACTTGTAAATAATTTGAAATAGTATATTGTTTGAATTTATATATATGCTTTATAAATATTTATAGAGCTTATTATTTACACACATATTGACCACAATTACTTTGAAAAAAATTTAAAATATGATATAAATGTTTCGAAAGTCTGCTCCAGGGTGCTGGAGAGAAGGGTACGACCGTTAGTTGAACCTCGGTTACAGGAGCTGCAATGTGGTTTTTGTCCCAAGCGCGGAACACTGGACCACCTCTACACCCTTGCAAGGGTACTGGAGGGTATGTGGGAGTTTGCCCAACCGGTCTACATGTGCTTTGTAGACCTGGAAAAGGCATTTGACCGTGTCCCTCGTGGTGTCCTGTGGGGGGTGCTCCGGGAGTACGGGATTGGTGGCCCGCTACTACGTGCCATTCGGTCCTTGTTATTTGTGAGACTTCAAATCTAAATGTAACTCAGTTAAATAAGAAAGTTTGTTGTACTTTAAATATTCATGTTAAAATTTGCCCAATTTTGTGCATTGTCTCGTCTCATCCGTTGGGTGTTTTGTGACACTCCTAGGTAGTAGTAATCGTGTCATTGTCTCAGCACTGATGTTGTTCTGCTCTCGCTAGGGTTTACTTTACATTGGAAATCCTATTTTACAATTTACATTACGATTTCGAACACCTCCAGTTATAACCACTAATTTGACATTTTGCAATTTGTAGAAGACATTGGCCCGGAGAGACGTGACATAAAATAATTAAGAACCACTGGTGTAAGTGAAGAAGAATCACAGAATTTGAAAGACTACCTTCAATGACATGTTACTTTGGACAAATGTTCAAAAGTAAACCATTATCTGATAAATATCCTGGTGAGTCTTGGTGGTTTGGGGAAAACAATTCAATAATGTTGAGTGTCTCTTGTGCATCTGCCTGTGGAAAGCCTCCGACTGGCAGAGAAATCAACACTTGACAGGCCTCTCTTACCTGGTTGCTAAGCTACCAGGCTCAACAATCGATGCGCGAGAGAGGATTTTAGTCAAATGTCAGATCTAAGTGTTCCCCAGCCTTTTTGACATCCTGTCTAAACCTGATGTGTCTCCTGGGAGGACAAGCAGATTTTAAATTCACACTCATGTCTGCAGCAAGTGTTCCTGAGCAACAAGTCCTAACTGTTTCTTTCTTTCGTGACTCAGATGCTGCTGTGCTCCCTTATCTACGAGCGCCACCATACCTGAGTGTCTTTGGCAAGTCCTTATCATCCTCTCGACATGATCTACAGCACCTGCTGCCTGTCACTGATAAATGTAGCCAATACTAAATCCAGCCAGGTTGTCCACATAAGAGCCAGCATGCTAGTCCATGCATTTGGTAGTACATGATTTGGTACATGTTGTGCAGGGAAATCAATGATAAATCTCTGTTTTCATCATAAAAATGTAAAGAGAAGTACTGCAGTGCTACATAAGGATCCACTGTGTTGTCTCAATCCTTTGGACTAGAATTTGTTATCCAAAAATAAATGTGTTGTGGTGATAAATTTACAGAAAGCCTGTTTAGATCTCATTTGGTTTCGTAATGGTGATCAAAATGACCCATAAACAGACTTCTTCTTTTCCTTTCGGCTTATCCCAACAGGGGTCGCCACAGCAAATAATTTTGTTCTGTTTGATTCGCATGTTTTGATTTGGCAGAAGTTTTACGTCGGATGCCCTTCCTGACACAACCCTCCATATGAGGGACATGATACTTATACATATATTTTGGGTGTGACCAGGATGGACAGGATCAGGAATGAGTAATAGTTCAATAATATTTTTTTCATTTTATGCCCTTATGTCTTTCCTCTACAATGCCACAACCGATGCAAAATGTGTGTAAAAGATTCAACCCATCTAAGGGTGAAAAGTTTGTTATGCGCAATATTGGACGAA
This sequence comes from Oostethus manadensis, assembly GCA_024372805.1. Lineage (NCBI taxonomy): Eukaryota > Metazoa > Chordata > Actinopteri > Syngnathiformes > Syngnathidae > Oostethus > Oostethus manadensis. The sequence continues at coordinate 4,032,145 of QODF01000041.1, forward strand.
AACCAACAAGGCAAAAATCTTTGTACGACAACTGTGGCGCAGGAGAACCACGGTTCCACCGCATTTGCCATCGTGACAAGAGCGAAATGAACCGCAGGCTCTTTTTTCTGGCTGCTAGACGTCAGACTGTCGTTGTCATTTTACCAGTTGCTCACACACACAAAGTAGATACTGTGGATACGCGGTGTTAGCTGTAGATGTGTGTTTGCCAACACAGTTGATAGTCAACATGAAAACGTGGCCTCAGCACCAATCTATCTGCTCATCTCGATCGGCCTTCAAACAAGTGTTATTATCACAACAGGAGCAAATCCCTTCTCAGATAACTGGAGGTTGCACATCTTACATTCCAGAGCTATAAGCTTCATACGAACTACTCAAACTGTTGCATGCGCACATAAGACTGCAGTCATGCAATTTGGCATAGACATATAAAAAAAATTAATACACACAATTCGATCCTGTGAGCTTGCAGAGTCAATAGCAGAATACTAAGCAGAATTATCCAAGTGATTTATTTATTCTTGGGTGGCTCCCTATATTATGGTACCCACTCGGCTCTACTCGCTATTGACATTTTTCCATTGGTCTAGTTATTAGATACCAGCTAGATACTTTAAAAGCTATTAATTTTCTTTAGCTTTTCTTTCTGGTTCTTTGGACTGCATTGCTATTGGAGAAGTGGTCAATAATCACATAATTTAGTAATAAGAGGTTTTGAAATTGTATTACAAAAATAAGAGCAGTTGGTTACAGGACTCGACTCCACATTGACAAATAAGATGGACATACAGCATCTAGAATGAAAGCACTCACAGTCTATCTTTTTGACTGTCAGTAAGTAACACAGACAACTGGAATATAAAAGACCAGTGTGAGCAGTAGGGATGAGCTGGATACTCATTTTAGACAAGTATCAGTTACAAGTATTAGTTACGGACAATGCATTTTTGCAGAGTACAAACATGAAAATAGTGCAGCTTGTCATTGTCCGTAATTGTGATGAAGGAAAATCCTCATTGGGTTACTACATATGTATTCACTCTTCATGCTATGTGATTGGCCACAGTGGTGGTGTTGCGTCGGTCCGTGCCTATGTGGGGTTTTTTTTGTCTGCTTGCTTCTAATTTGGCCGGTATATAAAGTCAGTTGGAAAACTTTGCTTGTAGTACTGAACGTGGTACTTATGTGAAAAATACAGTGAATAAATGCTGACAGATTATTTCCTTGTTGGCCACCGCTGGGTGTTTGCATGAAAACTTCACACAGATCATTACAAAATAATTCAATAATAAAGTCTTACAGATCACTTACACACACAATTTTAATATACATTTTAAGGCTGTTCTGTAAAAAGTTTTCAAATAAACAATAAAAATAGCAACTTGTGTGTGTCAATTTCAGACTTAAAAAAATGCACCAATTTAAGCTCCACCAATTTCCAGTTAAACCATGCTGACTTTTGGTTTATGTTTCACCTACTCCAAGTACCTATACAGATACAGATCATTTAGATGAGTGAACAGATAGTGGCGTTCTTGCTCATCCCTATTGAGCAGTGACCACTACTTTTTTATACCTGGAATGAAAGCCTATACTATTATTCTAAGATTCCTTGAATACATGTAGCAAAATATATGGGTTCACTTATTGAAACTGACAGATCGATTTCAAGACGAGTATTAACAATTCATGTTTTGCTAACAATCCACATTGAAAATGTTGTGGGTGACAATGGCAAGCAGGTGCAAACACAGCAATGAAGACACACAAAAAAAGTCACATGTTCACTACAATAATAACTTTCACTAATATTGTGCTCTAATTTCGTAGACCTTCGCTTGCGCCTCGCCAATGGCTGTGTTTTAGGCGCATTTTGCAATTTTGTGCCACGCGCAGCCTGGCGTAAGTATGCCTCCGTCTCTCCTACTGGTGCAAGTGGCAAAGAGGGAGGAGAGATGTGACTGTCGGGTCAAATCTTCACCAATGAATGGGATTTGGGGAGTGGTCAAGGGCAGGTGTCCGGGCAACCTGGTCTTCGGCGGCCAAATCTGGTTCTTGGGACACGGAATGTCACTTCTCTGGTGGGGAAGGAGACCGAGCTTGTGGAAGAGGTGCAGACTCACCTCAACCCACAGTTTGGGCTCTGGAACCAAATTCCTTATAGGGGCTGGACCTTGTTCTTCTCTGGAGTTGCTGCAGGGGAGAGGCGGTGAGCTGGTGTGGGCTTATTAATAGCCGCCGGCTTGGTGCCTCTGTGCTGGAGTCATCCCCAGTGAATGAGAGGGTTATTTCCCTACACCTTCTGGCTGGGGAAAGGGTCCTGACTGTGGTATGTGTGTACGCGCCGAACGGCAGTTCAGAGTACCCAGCCTTCTTGGAGTCTATCAGAGGGGTTCTGGAGAGCACCATAGCTGGTGACTCCATAGTTCTACTAGGAGACTCCAACGCCCATGTGGGCAATGACAGTGTGACTTGGAGGGGCATGGTTGGGAGGAACGGCCTCCCTAATCTGAACCCGTGTGGTGTGTTGTTGCTGGATTTCTGTGCGAACCACAGTTTGTCCATAACAAACACCATGTTTGAACATAAGGATGTCCATAAGTGCACTTGGCACCAGGACACCCTAGGTCGCAGGTCTATGATCGACTTTGTGGTCGTATCATCAGACCTGCGTCCGCATGTTTTGGACCCACGAGTGAAGAGAGGGGCTGAGCTGTCAACTGACCACCACCTGGTGATGAGTTGGAATAGATGGCGGGGAAGGATGCCGGACAGACCAGGTAGACGCAAACGCGTAGTGAGGGTTTGCTGGGAACGTCTGGCAGAGTCTCCGGTTCGTCGAGTCTTCCACTCTCATCTCCGGCAGAGCTTCGCCTGCATCTCGAGGGAGGACCGAGATATTGAGTCCGAATGGGCCGTATTCCGTGTCTCCATTGATGAGGCAGCCAGTCGTGGTTGCGGCCGCAAGGTGGGCGGTGCCAGTCGTGGTGGCAAGCCCCGAACCTGATGGTGGACAACGGGGGTTAGGACTGCTGTCGGGCTGAAGAAGGAGTCCTATCATGCATGGATGGCTTGTGGGACTCCCGAAGCAGCTGACAGGTACCGCCAGGACAAGCAGCACGCGGCTTTGGCTGTGCTCGAGGCAAAAACTCGGGTGTGGGAGGAGTTCGGTGAGGCTATGGAGCACGAGTTTCGCCCTGAATTCCTCAAGGCTCTGGATGTTGGGGGACTGTGTTGGTTGACACGCCTCTACAACATTGCATGGAAGTCGGGAACATTACCTCTGGACTCGCAGACCGGGGTGGTGGTCCCTATTTTTAAAAAGGGTGACCGGTGGGTGTGTTTCAACTATAGGGGGATCACACACCTCAGCCTCCCTGAGAAAGTCTACTCCATGGTGCTGGAGAGAAGGGTACAAACGTTAGTCGAACCTCGGTTACAGGAGTTGCAATGTGGTTTTCGTCCCGGTCGTGGAACACTGGAACAGCTCTACACCCTTGCAAGGGTACTCGAGGGTATGTGGGAGTTTGCCCAACCGGTCTATATGTGCTTTGTAGACTTGGAAAAGGCATTCGACCGTGTCCCACGTGGTGTCCTGTGGGGGGTGCTCGGGGAGTACAGGATTGGTGGCCCGCTACTACGTGCTATTCGGTCCTTGTACAATCGAAGCAGGAGCCTGGTTCGCATTGCCAGCAGTAAGTCGAGCTTGTTTCCGGTGAACGTTGGCCTCTGCCAAGGCTGCCCTTTGTCACCGATTCTGTTCATAATCTTCATGGACAGAATTTCTAGGCGCAGTCAAGGTGTTGAGGGAGTCCAGCTTGGTGACCTTAGGATCTCGTCTCTGCTATTTGCAGACGATGTGGTCCTTATGGCCTCATCAGGCTGTGACCTTCAGCGTTTACTGGAGCGGTTAGCAGCTGAGTGTGAAGCTTCTGGGATGAGACTCAGCACCTCCAAAACCGAGGCAATGGTTCTCAGTCGGAAATGGGTGGACTGTACCCTCCGGGTTGGGAGTGAGGTCTTGCCTCAGGTGGGGGAGTTCAAGTATCTCAGGGTCTTGTTTACGAGTGAGGGAAGGTTGGAGCGTGAGGTCGACAGACGGATCGGTGCAGCGTCCGCAGTAATGCGGCCGCTGTACCGGACCGTCGTGGTAAAGAGCGAGAGCTGAGCCGGAAGGCAAATATCTCTGTTTACCGATCGATCTACGTTCCCACCCTCACCTATGGTCATGAGCTATGGGTCAAGACCAAAAGAACGAGATCGCGGATACAAGCGGCGGAAATGAGTTTCCTCCGTATGGTGGCTGGACTCACCCTAAGAGATAGGGTGAGGAGCTCGGCATCCGGGAGGAGCTCAGAGTAGAGCCGCTGCTCCTTCACATCGAGAGGAGCCAGTTGAGGTGGCTCTGGCATCTAGTCTGGATGCCCTCCTGGTGCCTCCCTGGTGAGGTGTTTTGGGCAAGCCCAGCCAGGAGAAGGCCCCGGGGAAGACCAAGGACACGCTGGAGGGACTATATCTCACAGCTGGCCTGGGAACGCCTAGGTGTCTTCCCGGTGGAGCTAGAAGAGGTTGCCGAAGACCGGGAAGTCTGGACTTCCCTACTGAGACCGCTGCCCCTGCGACCCGGACCCGGATAAGCGGAAGAAAATGGAATGGAATGGAATGGAATAGAATGGAAGCTGTGACTGTTGGGTCAAATCTTCACCAATGAAATGAGCTCCTCACCTTTAAATTTGGCGCTGGTATTGCAAGTATTGTTGAATTTGGATGAAGACAGCGGAAGACAGACAAACTTCTCCCAGACAAAAACTATCAGAGCATCGCAGGCACACATTGGCCACCGATAAAGTAAGCACTTTTTCCCCACAAATAAAGACATTCGTGTTTATTAACCTATATTTGTAATATGAATATGTAATATAATATGTATATGTAATATGAATAAACAAAACTATGCATAACAGGGATGAAATCCGAAGCAACTGTGCGTAATTGCCAAGCTGGTGGTGTGCCCTTTGTCCCTTATTAACTTTTATTACCCAATTCATTATGATCATTTTTTACAATTCTCCGTTATACATTCAAAGATGTCAGTACGTTTGATTAACCGTTTATTTACCATTAACCACATCCATATCAGATCCACTGGCCACCGATGAGGAGGAGAGTGGGGGGCGATTCGGGGACAGATGAGGTGGTGGGCGTCGCAGGAGCGGCAGACGGGACATTCAATGTAGATGAAAATGTATGTGCTGTTTCAGAGAGTTACTTTAAACAGTGTTTTTGTGATTATTAAATGCATTCAAATGTGCCTGACATTGTGTAAACCGGCTTTTGGGATTTTGGTTACGTGTGCCCCTGTGCACTAGTCAGCCAAATTTCCACTAGACCGGCTGCGCTTTGCCTTGCGCCGAGAGTAGACCAGGTTGGAGCCGGCGAGCTTTCAGCTTTGCACCTTCAGCAAAGTCTTTTGGCACAAAATTGTCACTACGCCAGGAGGAATCAGTCAGTAACTCCCCCTGCTGTGCTACCACAACCATCGCGGTGCGCCTCGGTCTACCAAATTGGCTGCGCACTGTGTTACGCCAGATGAATTACCACTGGGCAGTCTTCGCCAAGCTACAGAACCCACAAATATTTAATCAGTTGAGCACAAACATTGAAATGCCTTTCAATGTGATTTTTCATTGCAGAAATAACAAGGTTAATACATTTTGTTGTCATGACCACTTAAGTTTGTGTCAAAGTGAGAGTTAAGCTTGCATGAGTGACAACAATGTATCTATTGTGTCTCGCCCAGTATTTTTCCATCAGTATGTAACTGTTGCACAACTCCGATTGTGCTACGTCAGTGTGTATGTGTCAAGAGGACCTATTAGACTGGAAATGCACTGAGATAGCGGACTCAAACTAAAGGTATAGTAATATATAACTATACTAAAAAGTATTATTAATTGTGCCTAGTCAGAAATTATATATTAATCCTTAAGAGTGTCAGGAGACACCAAACTCACAAGACAAGATGATGCACTAGATTGGGTCCAAAACAACACAGGTGAATTTGAAATGTTTACTGTCTTACAAATTGATGCTCCAAGATATTTTTGTCAACATTTTTTGGACCAAATAAACCACAGTTATGATATTATATAATAAATAAAAATAAATAATCAGTTTCAGCTTCAAGTTCAGTCGGTACAGTACAAACAAATAAATGTATATTATCATTTTCTCAATTGTATTTCAAATTGAGGGTGCGTAAAAACATTTCTGTCCCCTGGGGATGGCATGACAAAAACTAATTGTGAACCACTGACCTAAAGCACTTAAAGTGCACTTCCAATAATGCCTTGCACATTGCTACTTGCATATTACGTTTCTTATCATTCATTGTAGACATGCCAAAGTTCACAGTCTTGATTGGTACTAAACTCCACAGTCTCTACTTTGCTACAGCTTCCCATTTTCTTGCTGCCCCTATTCTCACCTCAGAAGAGACAAATGGTATACAGTGTATATCTCCTTACTTTGTCAATACAGAAGACCCTCCCCCCCCCCTACTATTGTTGTTTTCAGTGATGTGTTAGACACCACGTAGTTTTTCGCAGTGTCCACTGAAGAACAAAAGCTTTTCTGTACTGACATATAATATAAGTAGATCATTAAACATGACTGGCGACCAGTCCAGGGTGTGCCCCGCCTCTCGCCCGAAGTCAGCTGGGATAGGCTCCAGCATACCCCGTGACCCTAATGAGGATAAGCGGCATACAAAATGCATGGATGGATCATTATATATATCAGTATTTGGTGGTCAAGATGATGGCTTATTTACATTTTAAAGAGAACTTACAAAAACAGCACAGTATCTCTGTTTATGTTATTCTTTCATGTTCAGGAAGCTGAGTTAATAAATGTCCTCAATATTGTAAAGCTACTCATTATTGTGCGTATTTCTGGTAATCTTTGCAAATGTAAGCCTATATTTCTGGAGGGCACCGTACAGTTCATGACAGGGGTAGAGTAGGTTGCGGTGTGTGTGTGTGTGCGTGTGTGTGTGTGTGTGCGTGTGTGCGTGTGTGTGTGCGTGTGACCGAATGAAACAGCAAGAAGTCAGATTGGGAGGGGGTTGAATATTGTGTAAAGCTTTTTATTTCGAGACTTCTTGTGTTGATGAATAATTGAGCTGTGCTCAAGCGGGGAGCTGTTTCATGAGCCCTTCTATCTCCAAGTTAAAATTAGACTGTACTTTTCATGCAGACGGTCTCTTTGAGATGTCTCACAGCAGCACACTTCTCTGTTCCTCTGTCTTTGCAGCAGCCCACTTGTGCCTCTCACTGCAATAAGCCTTCAGTCAATATGAGGAAAGACATAAACATGTTTGGCAGACCAGTCTGAGTGCGACACTATCTGTGTGGTCTTGTAAAACACAACAGTGTACAGATTAGTAATAGTTCAAGTATTCTTTGCCTTACTGAGACATTCAAGGTGTATCTGGGCTGCAGTTCTATTAAAAAAAGGTTGTGTTTCTCATCTGTCAACCTGTCCCCTCACTACCCTCCCCTCGGGCTTTCCTGTCTTCGCCTGGCCTCCGAGCACCATCTCAATCTTTCCCTCCGTGCCACCAAAGAGCCCAAAAAGTAGGACACCGAAAGCTTGTCGCACACTCACACACATCAAAAAAAAGTTGTGGCATGAAAACACTCATTTTCATGACAGCAGACTTAAAGAGTCCATCAGCCCGGTATCGGCTCTTATCTATGGCCAGTCAGGTGTGAGGCATTCAGTGACTCTTCAAAGTCTTTGTTTCTTGGGGGTATCTGGGCTTGCATTGTTAATGTTTTAATTAGAACTGCCTCTCGCTTGCTCTCCGAGATCCACCCAGCCCGAACATCAAAGCTCCTCACTGAATAATGATGTATTGCTATACTGCGCCTCAGGTACTGCCCCCATCCTCGAAACCCCCGCCTCGTTGCTCCTAAGCTCTCTCAGATCCTCCCTGCACACCTCTTTGTGTCTCTCTGATGCCCAATTTACGGCTATTTCACCGCGTTAGCTGACACAACATTTTGTCAAGTTTCGTCAATAAGATGATGCTCAGATTTCTATTTGTGCGCCCTGCGTGGTTCTGCTTTCTTGCTGGCTCCAAAAAAGTAATAATACACTTTCTAGGCGTAGCTCTGCATAAAAATGCAGAAGGCATCACAAGTAAATGTAAGTGAATTGGCATAAGGTTTTACTTTTATAGAGGACATAATAGGAATATTTAAAAATACTACTATAATAATAACATATCACTGATGGTATATGTATAATAAGGTTGTTAACGATAAACCAGTTTGACCGGATATCTGTTATGACAAATCAGTCCAGGGTGTACTCCGCTCCCTGCCCAAAGTCAGTCGGAATAGGCTCCAACATACCCCTGTGACGTGTCGTTAGGATAAGCGGCATAGAAGATTTGTGTGACACATTATTACTAATGTGTTAATAATGTCTTACCGGAAACTCCTGTTTATCCTGCCATCTACAGTTAACGTCCGCACGACCTGTTTGATCCTCGGCACACACTGTAGTTTGAGAAAATGCAACGTGTTGCGGTTTACATTGAGCCACAAGCAGGGACAAATATTGAGCAGAAAATGACAAAGGAGAGGGTATTTTGAAGGGTATGTTTAGCTTCAAAGCCCTGGCAGATGGCTGTCTCACGAGACAAAAATGTAATTTGTATCTACTGTTGCTGTGAGTTGAAGTGTCACCGGAATATCCATCCATCCATTTTCTATACCTGAAGCCTATCCCAGCTGACTTTGGGCGGGAGCCGGAGTACACCCTGGAGTGGTCACCAGCCAATCGCAGGGCAAACAAACAACCACTCACACTCTAATGGACAATTTAGAGTCACCAATTAACCTAACATGCATGTTTTTGGAATGTGGGAGGAAACCGGGGTACCCGGAGAAAACCCACACACGCACGGGGACAACATGCAAACTCCACACAGAGATGCCCAACTGAGATTCAAACCCTGATCTCCTGACTGTGAGGCCAACATGCTAACCGCTTATCCACCATGCGGCTCACCAGAGTATGTCTAGTCTCAAATGTCTCTTGCTGGACTCAGCTGGGGAAACTGAAGAAGCTAAAATATGTGCTGCAGCACAATAGGTATTTTTCATTTTCATTTATACAGTTGTACCTTGGCATACGAGTGTTTTAAATTTACGTGCCACCTTAAGGCTGTGAGCAAAAATTTGGGTTACCAGCTGCTAGTTGAAGACAGCTATTTGGCGGAAAAGGCGGAAAGGAGCGAGCATTCGATGAGATGGCATTAAAGGCTCGCAAGAGAATATATGAGCGTTATTTTTATTATTTATTAGTGATTTATTAACTGTGCTTAAAATGCTGAGTTTGTAAGATAGGACATAATAAAACTTGCCATTTGGAAAACCCCTGGTGTCATACTTTGATACTGCTGAAGTTGCCAGACCAAGAAAAGTGTGATAAAGTGTTTGTGTGTGTGTGCATGTCTCTGTAAAAGAGTGTTTTGTGACACTGAAGTAGAAGTTTAAGCCTGACTGCACTACTTCTGTAAACAGCAAACTGTGCTTGCACACATTTTTTTTTTTAAGTTCTCAATATGTACTGTATTTTTTTAACACCCCGTTTGCATTTCACTTAGCGGTTGAGTGTTATTGCGATCCGTTTATTTGTAATGTTAGTCACAATTCGTGAGATTATTTGCTTGAAGAGAATGTTGTTTGAGTAATGGACAGTCTACCTTACTAATGTTTGTGTTTGTTTTCATACATTGAGGTCCATTTTGTTTTGACATGTTTAAAAAAAACAATGTTTAATACACAAAAATGCTGCATAAACCATATTATCCAGTCTCACGTTGATACATGTATTTAAACAATAATGATCTTTCAAAGGTTGTTATAAATACTTACTAAATACTTTCTGTCTGTGAATAATTACAATTAATTATGAGTTAACTATGAACAAAATGACAGTCATGATTAAATATTTTAACCAATTGACAACCCTAATTATTACATCTTTTATGTTACTAATTTTAGGAAAAACTACCTGTATTTAATTATTACTAGTCATATTTGCAGATAAAGCACATACTAAAACCTTTTTATTTGAGACAATGAATAATACATTGACATTATAGTAGCATAGATATTGCGTGTGTAACGGTGGTCATCGCCATAGTCCAGCCCTGCATGAGCCAGAGCTCCAACTTCTCACTGATTGGGAGTTAACCTGAGCAGCGCTAGCCAACGAGCTAAAAGCCTTGGGTTTTCAACTCGTTGTCCAGCGTAGCTCTTTCAGGCATAAGGGAGTGAGGTTTTACACTACGTACTATCGCTGCGCCCCCTAGACTTGCGTCTGTTGCACATGCAGTATTTCGCTTTGTTTTTATTCCTTTTTAGCAATTTAATAATTATGAACAACCAAATGCACTAGCAATAAATGGGGTAATGTCAAATTATATTTTCTGCTCAGCCGGCAATGTTGATAGTGATATAGATCTATAAACATCATCCGTTAAGGCCAACAGAGCAGTATGACTTTGACAAGAATGTCGCGTTACATCATTAAAAGTGGAGTTTGTTCACTAAAAGCAGACAACAACAAAGAAGACTCAATAAATAAAGAGGCCATATCGTCTCCTGAACCACGCCAGCTGCTGGCAGCTATAATAAATGATGGAATCAACAAGAAACAAGGCGCAGTTCTGTAATTCCTACATTGCATCATGTGAAGAGAAGAACATGTCTTTGCTGGCAGTTCTCCACTCACATGACAGCTCACTTGGTGAAATGGATAAAAAACGGAAGGGTTGCTGCAATGGACACAGACTTACGTGCACATACTAACACACCTTAATGACATGTTTCTATGACAACAATGGCAGTCACCGTGTTGGAAGTCAGGGTGATTTTCCATCTCTACACATTACATATTGTGGCTTTAAATGACACAATTGACTTTAGGGGGACTCACAAGTGTCACACAATGCTTTGGCCCACTTGCTCAGACACACACTGAAGTCATATTTTAGGACACGTCAGATGCAGCTGTTACTGTCATGCAGAGGGCAGGATCCTTGGCCGCCATTATTCATCAGCACCACTGAGCCTGTCAGAAAGGACTGTTTACTCTGCTACCATACCGCTTATCTTTTCCCTGTTTTACTAACATTTACTTGCCGGACACTTGAATAGTAGCCCTTCATTTTACTATTGCTTAATATTACAGAATACATCAATTAATAAGTTGAATGTATACCAAAAGCATTCTCAGGACAGATTTGTCCCTTCTTCCCTATTATTCTAATCTTGTATATAATGTCAATGCCAGTCTTTTTAAATGTTTACTTTACATATAGCTACTGTAGTCATGAATAAACTACTGCAATTTTTTCACATTGTAAAAAGACTAAAATCATTATATTTACACACCAAGGTTTGTGATATTATCCATTATTAGTGTCACCAATTCAGCCTTTTCTAGCTACATTATGTATTTTGCTCTGTTTTCCCTTTTTTGTTTAATTAGATTCGTACAATGGGCCGCAAATGGCCCCTAGACTGCAGTTTGGGCACCCCTGCTTTTACAGCTCCTCATCAGGGTTAAGCGCTTGATGTGACGTCAACTCTGAAAACCAGCAAAATTCAACAAATACATACCTGGAGAGCAGAGAAGTGTGCTGGCATATTCAGGGGTCAAAATGTGTGCAGAGTATAAAAAATGCATACATGTTGGCAGTTCTGCAAAGATTCTTTTTGTATCAGATGACCACTTTGGTGTTTTTAAGAACCTAGTGCCAGAAATTATAGCCAAACATCACCTTTATGACGAAACACTCTGCTGTTTTTAAGAAACTCCTGCCAAGATTCCCCATATGACAGGACCTCTCTGTTTTTAGAAATCTGCTGAAAAAAATCCCCCTTTTTTGATAGTCCTTGCCTAACGGAAGCGAGCGATATTTTCAGTTAACATAATTTTCTTTGTTTTTAGATCATCTAAGTTGAAAACCACCTTAAATACTAAAAGAGTCAGCACATTTGGATTGAATTATTTGGACCGTGCAAATAATCCTTTACAATAGCAAAACTACCATATGTCACTGCACATAAAGGCTCAATGACCCAAGATTCAGGTTTTGTTTGGATTTCTACTCACAAGAAAAATATTTTAATGCATGAATGTCTTAGTATCAATCTCTTCACGGTTTTAAGTATTTAATAACTCTACACACAAAGTAAGATTTTGAATTTAATAAAAATAATGTACAAGTCTAAAAATAAGTTAAGCACAGTAATATAAGGATGAGAATTTACTATTTAAACACTTCATTGACACAGAACAGGAGTAATAAAAGTGATGCTGCATTGTGTTTTAAAAAGTGTGTAAAAGTGTGTAAAAAATGTTAAAAAGAGAAAATGTGGTTATGGTTTCAGTCATTGTTCAGGTAGCTTCATGCAGATGGGTGGTGTAAATTACACACAACTACCATAAAAACAAGGTCAACAAAAATATAAATGAAACCATCATCTCCTCCTGTAGCAATCGCATTACTGGGAGATGATGGGGGTTGTCGGATTTTTCAACATTCATATTCATCAGGCTTAGCCGAGTAATCCCCCTTTGATCACCCCGTATTTGAATTTTTAATCTCAGGTAACAGGTGTACGTGCATCCTCACTCTTAGCATCATAACTGCAGAGCCCCAGCCAAATGACATCTGGCCCACACGGTGGTAATTAGACGGCAAAGTGCATGTTGTGTTTGTTGTTTGGATAAAGGCCTGTCGACATATTGCGAGGCCCACGTAACGCGCGCTAGCTGAAGTGATGCGTAGTTTGTGGCACTGATCGGAGCTGCTTTGGCTCATTTCGCCTGCGATGCCTTCAGGAACACAACACCAGGAGCAGCTCAAGGCCAAAACCTGATGCATCTGTCACAAGGATCACATCACTGACATTGTCAAAGGTCGCCTGCATTAGGAGTTCATCGTATCCTGGTTAGTTTCAAATGTCAAAGTGGATTCCTGTAGTTTTATGGGGTTTTTTTAACCTCAGCAATGGCAAAAGTGCAAAGACAAAGGGTATTGTTTTGTTGGTTTGTTACGTAGCAGAAAAACAGAACTACATAATCGACTTCATTGAGCCTTTTGGCAGGGGTGGCACTATGGAGGGAATGCTATATAAATTATATTCCAGATGGTTAACTTTAATTATCATAATTATGTCTGATTTTATGAAAGTGGGCAAATTTGGAAAAGCGGACCACCAGGATGACAGTGTTGCCGTTGGACGGTGGAAGGCCCGTAACAAAGTCCAGGGCAACATGGGACCAGGGGATGGGCAGCGGGCACAGAAGTCCTGCCAGCACCTGATGGGAGGGTTTATTCCGCGCACAAACTAAACAGGCGCCACAAAAGCCTTATCATTCTTGCGGAGGGAAGGCCACCAAAAATGCTGTGTCAGGAGGAAGATGGTGTGGGAGACACCCGGGTGGCATGCCATCTTTGACTCGAACGGAGTCCTGGGGCCACGAACAGACGTCCGGCTGGGCAGCCCACGGGACAAGAACAGTCCTTGGAGGTCTCCACAACACGCTTCTCCCCCTCCCACTGTACGGCTCCAAGAATCCAGGACTGGGGCAAGATGGTCTCACTGTGGCCTGTCTCGGAAGTTGGGAATGAAGCATGGAAAGGGCGTCAGCCTTACAGTTCTTGGAGCCCGGGTGGTAAGTCAGAGTAAAGTTAAATCGGGTGAGGAAAAGGCACCAGTGCCTGTCGGGGATTAAGCCGCTGTGCCGCACGAAGGTAAGCCAAATTCTTGTGGTCGGTATGAACAATAAAAGGAACCTCCGAGGCTTCCAGACAGTGCCTCCACTCACGCAAAGATTTTTGCCAATAACTCTCTGTTACCGATGTCGCAATTTCGCTCTGCCAGGGTCAGGCGATGTGAGAAGAAGGCGCAGGGGTGCAGCCTCTGGTCGGAGGTGGAGCGCTGCGAGAGAACGGCTCCCATGCCGTTGTCAGATGCGTCGAACTCGACAAAGAATTGAGAGGAAGCGTCAGGGTGAATAAGCACGAGCGCAGCAGTCAACAGGGCTTTAAGTTTGACGAACGCAGACGGGGCGTCTGGGGTCCACTGAAAAGCGACCTTTGAGGATGTTAGCTTCGTCAACGGTTCAGCAGCACGACTGAAATTCCCAATGAATCGACGGTAAAAGTTAGAGAAGCCGAGAAACCGTTCAAGGTGCTTTCTTTACATAGGAGCGGGCCACTCGACCACAGCCTGGATCTTGGCAGCGTCGGCTCGGAGCTGCCCATTCTCCACATTGAACCCTAGAAAAGGAACGGAAGAGGAGTGGAAAATGCATTTCTCCACCTTGACAAAAAGTTTGTTATCAAGGAGCCTTTGAAGAACTAATCGGACCTGTTGGATATGCTCCTTCAGTGTAGGGGAGAAAGTTAAAATATCATCTAAATAAACAAAAACGAATTGACCAAGCATGTCGAGCAAAATGTGATTAAACCAAACATTGAAAAATGGCTGGAGCATTAGTGAGTCCGAACGGCATGACTAAGTACTCAAAGTGCCCCGAGGGGTGTTAAACGCCGTCTTCCATTTGTCCCCCTTTGCGGATCCTGACCCGGTGATATGCATTGCGCAGGTCGAGTTTAGTCAGAGGTGGAATCTAATAGAGGTAGTGGATACTTGTTCTTGACGGTAATATCGTTAAGCGCGCGGAAATCAATACACGGTCAAAGGGAGTGATCCTTCTTTTCCACAAAAAAGAACCCAGCCGCTAAAGGAGAAGAAGACGGCCGTATGAGACCCGACGCGAGGGGGGCGGAAATATACTCCTCTAGCGCCGCCCTCTCCGGCCGAGAAAGATTATACAAGCAAGATGCCGGCAATGCTGCCCCCGGCAGAAGGTTAATGGGGCAGTCATTCGGACGGTGAGGAGGGAGAGATAGAGCGAGATCCTTACAGAAACCCTCCCGGAGGTCGTGGTATTCAAGGGGAACCGCCGAAAGATCAATTGCTTCGGGTAGGGCTGAGCGAGAGGAGGTGGGTCCAGGGCGAGCAGCCTTAAGGAAGTGTGTGTGGCAAAACGTGCTCCAATTACCGATGGCCGATTTTACCCAGTCAATCTGCGGGTTGTGTTTAACCAGCCACGTGAGCCACAATATGATGGGGGCGGAATGAGAGGGAATAACAAAGAATCTCGTGACTTCCTGGTGATTCCCCAACACACGGAGAGAGACGCAATCGGTTTGATGGGTGACGTTAGCAAGATTTCACCCGTCGAGGGAGTGAATAACTTTAGCGGTTTGGAGTGGAGAAACCGGTATCGCATAACGTCTATCAAGCATTTCATCAATAAAACACTCATCCGCCCCAGAGTCAATAAAATAATAAATGTCCAAGTCCTGATTTCCTCAGGAAAGAGTACCTGGGAGTTGTACGCGGCCAACCCCCGGCTCCGGGGTAGCGGAACGGGGCACCTCCACGGGGTGGCCCTGACGAGTGATGCCGGCTGCTGGAGAGCAAAGTCGGTCGGGGCGTATCGGGGAGTGAGCGATGAGGTGATCTGCTTCGCTGCAGTATAAGCAGAGGTTCTGCCGATGGCGCCGATTCCTCTCCGCCGGCGTGAGTCGGCTTTCTCCAAGTTGCATGGGTTCCTTCCCATGCATGGCCGGGGGTGGCTGTGAGGACGCCGCTGGTCTGCTGTGGGCATGGGTGTCGCCGTAGGAGACCAGCGCAAAGTCCGCGGAAATACACGCACGACGTCAGCTTTTCTCCTCTTCCCTGATGATTAGCTCTTCCAGGTTCTCGGGGGACTCCAGTGGAATCGTTTGGCCCTTTATTGGGTCGGCAAGACCAGAGAAAAATGCATCGAGCAGCGAGAAAGGGTTCCAGTCGCTTTGAGCTGCCAGTGCGCGGAACTCGATGCCGTAATCCGTCACGCTGCGCTGCCCTTGGCGCAGTTGGAATAGCGCCCACGACACTTCTCGCCCACGATGGGTGGGGGGGGCTGGGGTTGCTGAAAGACTTGCTCCAAGGTCTTGGCAAAAACGGCGTAGGACGAGCAGATTGGCGACTTACGTCCCCACTCGGCTGTTGCCCAAGCAGCGGCTCGACCTGACAGGTGGGAGGTGAAGAAGGCGACGCGAGCGCGTTCCGAATGGAAAGCTCCCACTTGTAGCTCAAAGTGCTGCTCGCACTAAGTTAAAAACGAGCGCACATCCCCGGTGTTGCCCGAGAAGCGTTTGGGCCTGGAGAGCAGAGGACAAACAGCCGGGGGCGTCACCTCGGTGGTAATGAGTGGAGCAGGTGGTGTTGCGGTGGCTCCGGACGTGGGAAGCAGGGTGGCGGCGGCGTGGAGTTGAAGCGTCGACAGGAGAGCGTTGATCTGAGCCTGGTGTCCTGACTTTCGACCATGCCGGTCACACAGGCTCCCAGCGCCCCACCTGCCCTTGCCCAGACGTTGAGCGAGATTGCGAAGCGCCATCTTGAGAAGGTCTGCCTCCGCGGGGTCCATTTCTGGCGGGACTACACTGTTACGGTTCGATGTGATGTGTGTCTGGACCCCCCGACGCAGAGACGAAGAGGCAGGGGAGTGTAACAGTCTTTAATGACTAAAAGGTTGGCAACAAAAGGCGATGGTGAAAAACAGCACCATGAACAAAAAAACTCAGGACCTGGTGGAGACAGGAAGCTGCTAGAGACACTTAGAGAGACGTGAGGAAGAAACAGCACACGAGACGTAGCCTTGGGTTTGTGGTAAAAATCACGCGTCTCCCGGTCGAGACCCGGCCCGGCCGAGACGGACTTGGAAAGATCACAAGAGGAGAAGGCAGGAAAACTAGGCAAAGTAGGAGCGTGCACGTGACACTTGCAGTCTTAGCATAATCGCCACTGGTTGTATGCCCTCTGAATGAGGCATATAGACACAAGAAATAATGTTCTATGAGCCAACCAATCACAGCCTTTACTATCCATGAAGTAAGATTTTTTTAAGGTGCTTTTCTACCTGCATAAGCAAGTTTGCAGGGAGGAGCAAGCCAGCAGAAGTGTACACTGGTGCCACAACACAGTAGCAGTAGTTTCACAGCGGAACCTGAAACTGGCAAAATGCGTGCCTCCAGCATTCAAGTGTATTCAATGGTCAAAATGAATGCAGCACAAAAATGTGGCAGATGGGAAAAAAACACACTTGAATTATGGCTATGAATACCCTCATTCACTGAAGTCATTGACTTCTCAGGGCATTCAATTAATCACAACTGGACTGTTTAGGTTGTCCTGGACTGCACTGGACTGTCCTGACCAACCTGAACAGTCCAGTTGCAATCAATCGAATAGCCTGAGAATGCAATTGAAATGATATTTTTGCACCTACAACGTGGGTTATAATCAAAGTGTGGTTTTTAAAACAATATTATGATATTGATAATTGATCTTAATAATTGTGATATGAAATGTTCATAATGTTTCATCTCTAGGTGGCGAGGTCGAGCCAGTTTATTTTAGGTGTCACGGTCAAGCTGTCTTCCCCACTGCAGCATTCAAATTGGTATACTGGTACGTTTGTCATTCGTAATGTCTTACATCACCAGAAAGCGACCTACTCATCGGGATGGACAAACTAACACAAATACTGTGCCACAATGTTTAATGCTTCAACCCTGGCTGAGGTCAGTACTCTCTGTTATTGTAGTATTTTTTTGTCTCCGCTTGTAGTAAAAGCATGATACTCATGTACCTCCGCCAACTCCCTCGTCGGATTCAGAGAACAATGGAGCAACTGATCTATTTTTGTGATACGGGATGAACACAAACGCTGTGTGTTCTTCTGCCTGTGTAGGAGAGTGTGTGGGTGTGGCTGTAAAGCAAAATAGAGATTCTAACTGGCATGCATCTGGTGACCATCGCGCTAGAGATGGGGCTCGTAGGTGTCAGAGATGAGGAACCATGACGGTGACATCACAGCCCAGAGTGCAACAACAAACATCATCTTGTTTCAAGCCTAACAAAGGGTGCTTATTTAACTCCGAGTTTGGCTCCCAGGATTTGTTGGAAATGTGACGACACAGAACACTGACCCTCCATTTCTCTAGTAAAAGACGCTCTGTGTGGGTCTGTGGAGGACCGTCGGAGGGCGAAAACTCTGAGAATCCCTTTGGTGTTGAACACTGATCACATGAAAATCTAAAATAACACCGCAGTCTGATCTGGCCCCTCTTTGAGTTCAAGACTACAGGAGGCCTAGTAAGGAAATGTCTCACTCCATAGCCTTGCTTGGGCAGGGCAGCAAAGAGAAAAATTCCATGTAGAGATTGAAATTATATTCTGTTGTGTAAAGACGCTATTCAGTTTGTTTTATAAAAAAACAAGACATAGACCTGTTCTTTATGGAAGGTATCCTAAAATGACTTGATCATGTGCTATATAGAAAAGAAAATAAAACAAAATAATACATAGACTTGTGCTATTGGGGGTCTAGGCACCCCTTAATACACAAAAAACAGGAACTTTTTAACAATCCTATTAAACCAAGAGTGATGGAAAATATTGTATTCATCGTAATTGAAACCTTAAAACATGCCGTTAAGAAACAATGATGGAATTTTCATTGTTTGATGTCCTAAGTTGTAAAAACATCAGAACTCCGACCCATGACCCATGATTACTAAAATGGGGGTGTGTTTACTTGCTCTAGGTTGCTGTCTCGCAGTGCTGCCACTTGCTCATGTCTGCCAATACACACTTCAAAAAATTCCCGTTTTTTTGGGTCACATTCTATAACGTTAGAGAAAACACTGTTCTCTCTTCTTGTGGCATTATAAGCCCATCCATCCATTTTCCATATTGTTCGAGCCCGTTTTCAGTTTTCCACTTTCCACACCAGTCGGAAGGACATGCTTTCAAACAACAACAGTGGAGAAGATAGAGAAGATAGAGGGTGTCTTGTATTTTTTTCTCAGCATGAAGCTTCTATTCATTCAGCTTAGTCATTTCTAAATCACAAAATGCTGCAGCAGATCCTCTCAACCTCCGAGCATCCAGCAGACATTTATGGTATCCTTCTACTACCAGCTCAAATCATGTATAAACTATTATTGGTTCTTCAAAAAGCTTAGTGGGCACAGATGAATGAGTTACCACAGGGGCTACAGGTAGCCTTGCTAGATTCGCAGACAAAGTGATGTCATAATACGGCTTTCCAAACAGGGGAAGAAAATTGTTAATAGTCAGTCCCTACTGGAACCAGAATGTGCTTGAGTGCCACACCCGATTTGACGATGGAACAAGAGTACTGAAACCCGGCCTGACCAGAGATACTACTTTGTCAAATATGCTTTGACCAATGTGAGGCACGGACAGAAAACTATTGTATTGTTTTAGTGACTTTGTGTTATTTTGGCTATTTCATTGATCCAAGTGTAGTGTAAAATACCCTCTGAGGTACAAGAACATCCGGTTTAGCGTTAATCCGTAAATCACGGATGCAGAAACAGAATCCTAAGACATCGTTACATCTTCTACTAGTTGCTGTGGAGATAATGTCAAGTGACCTATAAAAATGTGGAGATTGTGAGAAATGTCTACTTGTGTCCCCGATGTCAAGCTTAGCAGCAGCAATGAGCTGCAACGACTCGGTCATCCTTTGCTTCACTGTCAAACTACTCGGAGAGTATTACGACAATACAGCAGTTGCCTCTCTGAGTTTTCGCTCTCCCATCTGACGTCTTCACTGTTATGACGGGAACAAGACACACATTTGGGTGGTAGGGCAAGCGTAGAAATATGAGGGCAATGATTTATGGCGCAATCTCTGAGTATCCCTCTTAATTAATATGGTGTCACAGGGTACATGTGCAACTTTGGAACGAGAAGACGGGGAATCCTTGATCCTTTTCCTAAAGTGGCAAACAAATTAATCAAGTGGCTTTTGAGGTGCAAACCCGAGGGGGCGTGTGATTAAGTGAATGACATGGCATATTTCTCTTTTGCGTCAATGTGATTTTACCGCAACATATGACTTGAATGGGAAGGGGAGTGTTTATTCTTGGCGAAGATGCATGATAACATTGAAGAGAGGCATAGAGAGTTCGTGGCAATACAACGTGGGACATTAACATTTGTGGTAGGTAGCAGCTGTTCTTGTGCCTGTCAACGGATGCACTGCAACTTGGATTAGGTGGCGAAAGCTGCGATTAATCTGAGCCCTTGCATGAGAAGAATCGTTCCAAATTAGCTGAAGGTCTAATTGCATTTTGATTTAGAAATATTGCTAAGACTGCTGGTAACCTTTCCATTTATACGTATGATCAAACATCTGTCATGTGTTTGATAGATTTCTGACCACATCCTTGTCCAACTTTATAATCATCTGTTGAGGTTTTGCTTATATTACCTTAGGTAGACCAGCTTGATCAAATCCAATACACAAATTCCGCCTCATGTAGTATTGCAGCGGTTTCTTTTATGGGCCTGCTTATTAAGCAACATGCAGTGCAAGTCTTTGCTGCTGCACACAACAAAGACTATAAATGGAAGCCTAGTAGGAGATAAAGAGGAGCATATTTGTAAGATAAGGGCTCCTTCACACTGCCTGTAAAAGCCAATTTTTTCCTACCTTTTGTGGTTAGTGTTAGGCAGCCTCACTTGTTATGATCAATAACACAAAAACAAACAATAATATAAATACATTTTAACATTTCTCCATTCAACCATATTACAAACTTATTTTCTGTATGATTCCAATCATTGGAAACATTTAATAAAAATGACGTAATTTGAAGATTTAAATACAGGGAAAAAACCTAAGGTGAGTCCACCGTGGCTTCTTAGTGCGCAAACCCCAACCAACCGTCTGAATGCACAGCTGAGTTGAGTTAAACTGGCAAATGCCATGGGTTGGCTCGTGGCGTCTGCCAGTTTCTGTTTGTCAGCATGTGACCAATAATATAATGTTGCAGAAACATTTGTTATACACCGCGACTTTCTACTGCCTGTGCAATGTCTGTAAGTGTGACATCATTATTCTTGCTAAAGAGACAATAAATTACATGGTAATGTCATATGGCAGGCACTTACAGTACCGCTGCATCTTGAAGGGGTGGGGGTTGTGTGTGAGCTGGAAGATGTTTGCCACTGACATCCTACTACAGAAAAGCCAGGTTTTGTTTTCCTTTCAGCAACTAGTTAGCAGAAAATGAAATGCATTCAACATTTCATGTTCTGCTGGATGAATTAATGAAGTTTACTGCCAAGATGGAGGATTGGAAAGTCAGCAGAAGGTGATCAGAATTTTACAACAAGTATCAGAACTAGGGATGCCCCAGTTGATCGGCCAATACCAACTGAAAAAACACATGATTGGCTTGTGCTGAAAAAGGTCTTTCAAACCCGATCACAAAAAGCGATTATGTGACACTATGGGGCCAATAGGGCAGTGGGCTGGCCCGGACACTCGGCTTCTGCATTATGATTGGATAATCTGTTTGAGCCAGAATCGCATTTTGATTGACAGTAAAATGAGCAAATCAGCAATCCTGAAGTATACAAAGTATTAAAGTTTTTGGATGAGCCAGAGTTTTTTACTGATCCGGAGACTTAAACGATCCTCAGCAACTTTTTCTTTGTGAAAACGACTCGGAAGGGAGGGTAGAATTTACATAAAAAATACAAAAAAACCATTTACTATGCAGGCCAAAAAAAAAAAGGAGTTTTCTCTCCTTCAATGACCAGCAGCCACCGCTGTTGCCAACACCCGTATTGAGCCGATGAGGGAAGCGCCGTGATAATCAAAACTAGAATGTAAACCTCAGCGGCTGCAGTTTGACAGCTTGACACAGGCCACACCAATCAATGTCTGCATGTTTGATCACTGCCTTACCAAACCTACTGCTGTTCAACTTAACATGCAAACTTCACACAGAGATGCCCTACAGAGATTCCAACCCTGAACGTCCTGACTGTGAGGCCAATGTGCTACCCACTTATCCACCGTGCGGCCCTAAATAAAGTAGTGTACATTTGAAATGTTCCCAGTCACAAAAAAAATACAAATAATTGACAGCTCTCATAGTGATGAAATTTGGAGACCCCTTAAACTAGACACTCACTGACAATCAGTCAGCCCGCCAGTGTCAGCACTTTTCCCTTCCTCTTAGTTTTCCCACAATGCCATGTGGTATCAGGGCTCACGTTGCAATTCTGGGTGGAACTTTGAGTCGAGATCCCCTTTGGCCACTGCACCACTTATCTCTCCAACCATCTTGCCCGCTGTCCTCCAAAAAGTCTTGGAGCTTCGGGGAAGCACAGAACCCAAAATAACAAGACGTATCAGCACTTTGATCTGCATCCCCGAAGCGAGCTGTGACACTCGTGCAGCTGCTGCGAGACCACTCACAGGCACGCACACACACAGTTGTGGAGAGAGTCAAGGGGTTATATATATATATATATATATATATATATATGTCTGTTGCAAGATTTAAAAGTATAAATAGCGTTTCAGAAAACATACAGAAAATATATGAATGTGGATTCAAGTAAATGGCGTGCTGAGCACAAGACGTAAAGATGGCACTTCAGTTCAAGGTTGCGCTTGATAAAGAGTGATCAGCTTGCCGCCACACTTTGTGTCTCAAACACATGACTTATGTCACAAGTTGTGACTTTGCAACAGAGGCGCTGCGTGACATAGCGGAGGTCACTCTTTCGCAATGCCTGATGCAGAAGAATATAGACCTGCCAGTAAATAACTCACAGCCAAGGTGCTTGCCGCAGGACACAATCAGTACGCTGATAACATGTGCGAGGACGCGCAGATTCACACCTCGCCAGCACTATCAAGGACGTTTGGGTTTGGTCGGGAAAGAGGACACTCTCTAGGAAATATGATTTTCTCAAATTTGGATTGGAAAAGTGGTTGGCTGTGTGCGGTCACTAATTCAACAAACACAACTGCGCAGGTGGTCATGCCCTGCCATAGTCACTTTGACTGCGGGCATGGTGTCGTGGTGTGGGGGGTGATACAACAACAGGAGAGAAATACAACTTTGCCGGGTCTTTGTAAAGAAAAGCGTTGGAGAGTAACGGGAAGGTTTTCTGTTGCCAACGTAACCGTGTGTATGTGTGTGTGCAGTCCTTGTTTCCGTGGCAACGGGCATATTGACATGCTGCAGTGCCGCGCTTCTGGAAGTTGGCAGGCATCCAGGAAGCATATCCTGCCTGCACAGCCAGCTCACATTCTTTAGTCCTTCGGTTCCACCATTCCTGACATCTCTTTGCCATCTTCAGATGAGCACCAATGGGAGGACAAATGACCCGTGTGGACTGTGGGCCTTATTTGTTGTTGTGCCAAAGAAAAACATTGCACAGGGCAGGGTGTGTGTCACGCTGCCTTTGCATGTTACGATGAATACAGCAAATAGTGATCCCCGTGTTATGTTACAAGACTACCGGCTGGAGAGGTGGGGGTGGGGTTGGGCTCAACACCAACAGATGGATAAACCCAGGAGAGAAATCCGTGCCAAGCGCCAACTGTATCAGCGGCTTGCCGGGGCATGAAAATGTCAGGCGTCAGCGACGAGCCACGCGTTCCCTGCTATTTATATAATCCACCATGTGCTGCATGTACACATAAGGCCTTGAGAGCAGGAACGGCGGGGGTTAAGGGTAAGAGCGCTTCCAGGCAGAGGAGGAGGCGAGATGAGCGTGTGTGACTCATCTCTCTGTCGGCCGTAAAAGCAGCCTGGCGGGAGCGGCCATTGCGCGATGTGTTCAGACAGGCTGGGGAGGGAAATGTCAACACTAGGCAGGCAGGGCCGTGCATGGCTAACAACCACATGGGACGATAAAGGCTAGTATTATCTCATCACACACACGCCAATGCAAAGTCTGTACTTAGACTAGTGGCAAGTAGTTACTGGTCTTGATGGTAGCATCAGTTCATATACTGTGTGTGAGTGTGTCGACATACACACATACATGTATAAATACATATACACCCACAGACACACACCTGTATATACTGTATACATATGTGTACATATACATATATTACATACACATATATGTGTATATATATATATAAATGCATACCTACACACATTATAGACAAGTGAGGCTTATATCCGTCCATCCATCCATTTTCTATACCGCTTGTCTTCACTAGGGTTGCGGGTACGCTGGAGCCTATCCCAGCTGTCTTTGGGCCGAGAGTGAAGCTTACATCCGTACAAAAAGAATTTTCTCATCAAATTTGGTGGGTTCTGAATTTACGGTGCATTATGGTGTGTAGTATGTATGTTCATTTGTTGTTCATTTGGAGTTGTTAATATGTTAAATACTGTATATGTAATCATGTCCTGTCCTTTATCTTTCTGTTAATAAAATAATAATAATAATAATAATAAAATGGTACATTTCAGACATAGTTGGTGAACTGGTGATTAATCATGATTAATTTTTTCAACTGTGATTAATCTGACTACAAATTGGAATCATTTGACAGATATGATATCTACTTTATATAACGTCATTAAGTGGCTTCATAGTGTCCAATTAGTGACTAGCTGGGGAACAAGTGACCCCATCAAAAGCCATTATTTGGCATTTTGTGACACGGCCTTTTCGAAAGCCCTCAGGGTCTATGTGGATGGGGTCCTGGTCTAGACAAAGCCCTCTAAAGCCTGGATTTCATTTCCACCCCGGTCCCCCCATCATTGTTGTTTTTTCCACTATGTGCAAGACCAGGGCGTTCGAAAAGAAAAACTATCTGTTGTTGATGGTTCGGCTAGGCCACTCTTGTTATTCATGTCATGCCTGATGGTTTAGTGAGGCAGGGTGCAGAATTTTCCAGAAGCAGCTGTGTGGTAGTGAAGCTGACAGCCCAAAAAGGTCTCAGACTCCCTCTTTTTTCTCTCTCTGAGCCCCTCCTCCCAACTCTTCCCCTCCATGAGCATGCTTGGCTCGGTGCCCAGACTTACTCCAACTCACACTGAAACAGAAATATCCTCACTCCCCCCCCCCCTCTCCACTGAACATATCCCTCTGGCTCAACAGCCAAGCTTCCATCACTCCGGATGACATTGGATCATTTTTCTCCCCGTGCACATTCCAGCCAAAGAGGAGGACAAGGGAGGGGAGTGGCTGCTGTTTCTGCCCTCTGATTATATCATTACAGAGTAGCAGACGAGTATACAGTACAGTATATCCCGCATAACCTGTCATTAGCCTCCTTTATAGAATCAACACAAGCGAACAACTGCATTTGGGAATTCGGTCTCCTGACTGCAGCTATGCTGTTACTATTCTTAACACCTGTTGTCAAATGCATCACCAGAGTTATTAGATATTCGGGCAAAGCACTCTAAATAGAACGGTCTGAGTGACAGTTGTGTAACACACTCGAAGTCACCGGCGCCAGTAATAGAAGCCACCTGTCCAACGCAGACCTCCTGCTCACTCTCTGCAAACGTTCCACTGTCACACGTATCAACAGTTTGCCAAAAGGACAGAGAAAAGATGGTACGCGTAGACAATACAAGCTCTCTTTGCCACTATAAAGCCTTGATTGACACGAGCTCCCACTCACTTACGTAACACACAGAAGAACTTACAGCCACACACACGGTGTATCCACCAAACAAACAAAATATCTACGAGTGTTGCTCTTATCTGCTGACACTCGTGTGGTGTCGGGGAGATGAAAGCGGGGTCTCTCAGGAAGTTGTCTGCTTTGTTATTCGACATCTCGAGAGTGTAACTGTGTGGTTGTTGTGGCGGAGAGGTTGATTTGGTAGAGCCGCGCTCGCCGCACTACGGCCCGACTTGAAAGCCCAATAATTATGTGAGGCTGAGGCCCTAAGCGGGAGCGAGGGAAGAACAGACACGGACAGGAGGAAATGAGCTGCTGTGAGCATCCCATAATACATCACCGCAGATCTGCTGACACACCCGAGAAAGAGAGCCATTCATCAGCCCGGCGGGCCGCTCCCTCGTCAGATCCACACCAGCAAAGCGTTTGCATTCAGATGGTAAAGCGTTTTACTACATCACCGCGCTGAAGATGGAACAAACTACTTGACGCTGCCTGTGTTTCCTCTCCACTGCGTCTGCAGGCTTGTGTTTACCTTACATGGACTTTTTGCCTGCACACTGAGACAAAGACACTGCCCCAAAATACACGCCATAGCCCCAGCCAGTAGCTCAGCGTGACATTACGTGCATTCCTAATGAATACACAAAGCTTTAGCAGGGTATTGCTTTTTCCGTAAAGGTACTTCAAGATTTGGTAAGGGTGAGTGAGTCAAATACAGACCATACAACACTTTTGAATAGTCACTACACTCTCTTCTTTGACTCCATCTTGATTCCTGTATAGCTCCTCATCAGGGCTAACCGTGTGACATGCAATTCTCTGCCAAAAGTGAATTCAGAGAGCAATGCACGATGACCCTTGGCTTGTTATCCAACGGGAAATAATGTACTTTAAACCAACCAATCATAGCCATGCAAAACAGGGTTTTTTTGGGAGGTGCATGTCAAACTACGCAGTTAGGATTTGGAAGGGGAGGAGCAATTTTTGTAGAGTACACTGGCGCCTCAACCCAGAGGCTGGCTTTATAGTGTCTTTTGTTGTTTTTGCTGTGCTGTGTAAATGGGGATCATTTTGACAAAAAACAAAAACTTGCATACGTACTATGCAAGTAGTACTTAAGATGTTAGAAAATGAGTCCCCATTCATCAGTGAAGGTTCATGAAAGTGTGCTAAACATTGTCTGTATTCACCCACAATCCAACTGTGCTCTGTTCTATTTATAGGTTTTTGTTAGGACTGCTATATAAATGACTTACCGACACAAGAACTCTGACTACTATTTTACCACGTTGTCACATTACCTTACCTATGTATTTTAACATTGCAAAGAGTACTGGAATACAGGAAGTGAACAAATACTTTGCTTCTTTCTACTCTATTTAGACATGTGGATTTGTGTATTGTATGATGGGATGTATTCCAACGTAACCTGCATGCATGTTCAGATAAAATGAACTATCCCTTCTTATCGTCTTGCTGCAGCCGTGAATTTGGAGAAGTAAAATCATAAATAAATCAAAGTGGTGCCATGTGATAGCTTTTCACAAATCCAGAGTAGTCATTGCTGAAGACCCCTCTTTTGGTTTTTGGATAGACACCAAAAAAAACATGTCTTGAAAACTTCTGTCACTGTTGAATAAACGCATAAAGCCTAAAACGGTTGAACCTTTTCAGTCTGGTGTAAAGTAGCAGCGCAGGCAGCTAAAGATCCTTGTGGAGAAAAGCTGTGTGTTTACTTTTAGCCAGGCTCATGTTGGTAATGTAGCCTGGCATGTGAGCGGGTGCAACGTAGAGGTCAAATATATTTATACATTTGAAGGAGTCGGGTGGGCGTAGGCAGCTGGAGAGCTTGTCTTTTGTGGAACGTGACGGCGTATCTCAGATGAATGGCATCCGAAAGAAGCTCTCCTGTTTTCATGTGCAGCAAGACACCATCTTATCTGCTGATCCCAAGTTTAAGCATCCCTCGGTTGTTGTCGCTCAGCAGAAAATAAAGATTTAAAAAAAGAAAGCGCAAAAGTCTAAACGTTCTGGGACCCATCCCGTGGTTTGTCTTCATCTCTCACGTCGCCTCTTTCCCATCTCATGTCTATTTTTCATCCACTCTCCTCTTATTTTTTTGTCCCCTCTCCTTCTTCCTCCCTCCCTCCCTCCCTCCCTCCTTCCTTCTCTCTCTCAGCTGCTCCACTTACAAGTTTTGGCAGCACTCCAAGATCTGAGAAAAAACATTGGAGGCATAGCCTGGTTTGATGTCGGGAAAGAGAGAGAGTCCTCATTTCCATTTTGCAGACTTGATTCATAGCAACACCACAGCAGAAATGAGAACCACAGGAAAATACAGGCATGGAAAGATAAGTCTGACATGTCTGCAGCACAGGGGTACAAATGTATACTGTATGTTTGGACGACCTGCGTTTCTCACTAAACTCAGTGAACTCAACCGTTGTGAGCGAAGGCACATTTGGCTCTCCGCATTGTAATCAAGTTATAGTTACGGATGCTCCGTCCAAATGAAATGCCTGCCAAGAATTGGAAGGGACATTTTACACATGCAGTCGTGCTCCTCCTAATTGCTGGTTGGAGCTCCAGCCTCCTCCTCCTTCCTCTCCACTGCCTAGAAGAGAAGCCTTCATTACTGCCCTCATAGGAGGCTGTGTCCAACTCCAAAGGGAAACTTTGATTGATGAAAAAAAGTGTATGTCCTCAATACAACACTTGCTGTGACCTTGTTTTCGCTGACAGGTCTAAAATTAAACCAAGCGGATCAGTTGTAACAAGAGTGGGCTAATGTGGTCCAGATTCCCCTTTTGGCGCATTATTGTGCTAAACATGCAGTAGATAAGGTAGCAAAACAACTGGCAACATGTCCTACTTCACTTTCTCCCACATGGGCTACTTACCCACATGAAAATGCAAATGCCAAGGAATTACAGTGGTGTGAAAAACTATTTGCCCCCTTCCTGACTTTTTGTCACACTTAAATGTTTCTGCTCATAAAAAATAGTTAACTATTAGCCAAAGATAACATAATTGAACACAAAATGATGACTGCCAAGACTTTTGGGAAAATATCTTGTGGACTGACGAGACAAAAGTTGAACTTTTTGGAAGGTGCGTGTCCCGTTACATCTGGCGTAAAAGTAACACAGCATTCCATAAAAAGAACATCATACCAACAGTAAAATATGGTGGTGGTAGTGTGATGGTCTGGGGTTGTTTTCTGCTTCAGGACCTGGAAGGCTTGCTGTGATAGATGGAAGCATGAATTCTACTGTCTACCAAAAAATCCTGAAGGAGAATGTCCGGCCATCTGTTTGTCAACTCAAGCTAAAGTGATCTTGGGTGCTGCAGCAGGACAATGACCCAAAACACACCCGCAAATCCACCTCTGAATGGCTAAAGAAAAACAAAATGAAGACTTTGGAGTGGCCTAGTCAAAGTCCTGTCCTGAATCCCATTGAGATGCTGTGGCATGACCTTAAGAAGGCGGTTCATGCTAGAAAACCCTCAAATAAAGCTGAATTACAACAATTCTGCAAAGATGAGTGGGCCAAAATTCCTCCAGAGCGCTGTACAAGACTTGTTGCAAGTTATCGCAAGCGTTTGATTGCAGTTATTGCTGCTAAGGGTGGTCCAACCAGTTATTATAATATAAAAATAAATAATAAAAACATTTAAAAACTGCATTTTGTGTTTACTTGGTTTACCTTTGACTAATATTAAAATGTGTTTGATGATCAGAAACTTTTTGTGCGACAAACATGCAAAAGAATATTAAGTCAGGAAGGGGGCAAATATTTTTTCACACCACTGTATATTGCCATACCTCAAGGATGATAACATCCCTGTCTCGAGAAAATCCCGTATCTTCACTGATAACTTTGACTTTTCAACATAATTAAGTTCTTTGTGTTTACCATAACCCCCAATTACAATAGCATATTTTATAACAAGTATTCACTCTTAGAACTGCCCATAAAATAACATACAAAATAGTAACCTCTGTTTTTGTTTCATTAATTTGCTCCACAATGTCTGACAAAAATGACAATGTAAAAACAAAGCAAACATCCTGACTGATTTATATTCCTTTATCACCTTTTTTTTTTTTTTTAAATAAAAATGCTGGCACCAACTTTCTTTGGCCCCATGGTGGGTTATTTAGCAGCCGCACTCAATAAAATGGCACAGACCGTGAGTCAGCAAATTGTAGGGGACTTTGTCTGGGCACGCAATTTGTAGTACAATATAGGACGGGGCAAACAGACTTGTTTTGTTAAGTGCAGTATTGTAAAGCCGATACAGTGAACGAAAACCAAGGGAGAATTGTAATTATTTGTCATGACAACCGAATCATACAAAAACTGGCATGTACAAAAAACGATATTTGACTGTACTTTAGAACACACCTCGTCAATTCAATTGATATCGGAGACAAGCGATTTGATTCATTTTGATTAATTTGCCCATTCAATCGCATGTGGTGTTAAAAAACGCATGTCACCAAACTCGCCATATATAATAGCATGTTTTCCAACAGTATGTTTATAACAAGCATCTCCATTCACTGCCACAACTGTCCTCCGAAAAGACGACTTCCGCTTCCACACCGCTTGCATTCATTTTGACATGAATTTGATAAATCCTTGGATTTTTAAAGTCAACTGATTGAAAATAAACCCATATTTCCAAATATGGTGTCTAAATTGTCCATTAAAATGACTTTCTATACTTTGGTGACGGTGAGCTTTGTGTGGTTTGCATTTCTACCCATTGAAAGGAACATAATAGCACATTTGGAAGTATAGACTTACAACATTCAGTGGTGTTGTTTCTGGTGATAAAACTACCTAACAACAGTCATTTGCGGTGTTTGTGTTATATGTTGCTCCATAAACAAAAATCAGACAAAGAAGCGCACAGTAATAATGTAAGCACAATGCAAACACGTCCAGCTTGCTTGTTCAAGTCAAAGAGGAGTACACGCCATGCCGCAAAGCCAAGTTCCAAAGACAACAAAAATGAAGTCTGACCTATAGCCAAGTTGCGGCCTCACTGCATCACACCAACATCTTTGGATACAGCTGCATGCCAACCTGCAGTTTAGTTAACCATTATGAGGAAGGGTCATATCCGTTATCGCCTTTCACTTAGCCTGATGAACAGGGCTGTGCCACGTAAATCAATCACACAGCCAATGAGGGATTTTATGACCATTGATTAAACAATATGTAGCACAACAGTTTCACAGCAGAAACTACCGCGACCTGAGCAAAAATGGTGCCATTCTAAAGCAGCCTGGAGCCATGTCGGTTTCACAACCACTTGACGCAATAAAAATTAAAAAAAAAAAAAAAAAGGCCGCAAGTGGATTAGATCTAAAAGCAGCTAGGTCTCATGATCAGATTAAACATTAAAACTCCCCGAAGGTAAGTAAAACAAAGCCATGTGAAAACCGCTGAGTCATTAACTGCAAATGATTCCAACACGCACTAAAAACAGAAAATGCGCCTCAGTAGTATAAACAAAAACAATCTAATAAAAAAAAGGGTGGGTTTTTGTGTGTCGTCACATGCAGGCTGTTTACCGACTTGTCTCCATCACGTCGCTGCATATGAATCACCCGAGCATCTGCTGCGCACCCATTTCACTGGTAACTATGCAACACCAGAGCACTGTGTTATGGCACACACATTACCACAGGACTTGTTTGCTATTTTAGCGAACAAACAAGCACCGGCCCTGCTGAGATA
Source organism: Oostethus manadensis (assembly GCA_024372805.1). Lineage (NCBI taxonomy): Eukaryota > Metazoa > Chordata > Actinopteri > Syngnathiformes > Syngnathidae > Oostethus > Oostethus manadensis. The sequence goes on from QODF01000041.1 coordinate 4,063,557, forward strand.
CACCTTTATGGCACTGGCCACAAATGTTCCTACCACAAACACACACACTAATCTTCTGGGCCATTGCTTTATGAAGAACAAGTGGGGCAAAGTCCTGATTCATAAAATAAAGTGCACTTTGGCTGTTAGATGGAGTAAGTGTGACTGACCAAAGAGTTTAGCAAACTGTGCTGTGTTTCTGGTTGGAAAGTCCAGCTGATAAGCGCTTGATAACACCACCAGTCCACGAAAAAGGACAAACAGAGCGCTCATTGAAAAGGCATAAGGTTTTTATCATGTATTTCATCAGGACACCATGCGGGAAATAATGAAAGAATATATTTGAAGGGAATAGCACACATTCGAAATCTGCTCCTCGGTTGCTCAGTTTGAGTCCCTGCAAGGCACAGCTCGATAAAACATGAGCAGGAAGTAGATTATGTCTCAGATAATTACGCAAGTTTCTACTACATCAACACACACACACACACACACACAGCACTTTGTGTGTATTTGCTGCAGCGTCATTTACACCGAGTGAGACTTCTTTGTCTGTAGGCGCCAAACGAGTCACACCGCTTGTCATCTGAAGGCCCGGTAACCGCCGTTTGTCATTTAATGACCTCATAAGCAAATCGAGTCGCCCCGTTGCCGTCACACGCTCGCAGCGACCCGCTGTTTACATTTTACGGCGCCTCTTTCGTGAATGTGCCACATTTGCATCTGAAAGGGTGCAGTCGGTTTGCCGACTGTGGCAGATTCCTGCTTATTATGGCTGAACACTGCTCTCAAAAAATAGAGTGAAAGAGGTTTTGTTGCTTTCCGAACGCACCCAATTTGGCGACGGGGAAGAAACAGCTTGCATATACGCAATGCCATAAATTGCACTGCTGTTAATGGCGCACATTCTGACGATACTGACTCACCAGATTCCATCTGACTTAACATGACTCGGCACATATTTCAGTAGGCAGTTACAGTGATGCACAAATGGAAGCAATTTTAAGGGGAGTGGGGCAGAAGGGGACAATGTGCCTGTTATTACCGACCACGCTTCCTTTTTTGTCATGAGAGCCATGCGCACGGAGACGGGGTGCTTTTGTGCAGCCCGGTAGCCTACTTCCGTCCTCCTGAGCAGTCACAACAAGCAGGAGAAAAAATAAAAAAACACCCCGGCGCCGCTTAATGACTCGAATGAAGCAAGCTCAGACAATCAGTTCATACAAGATCAAGAAATTGTATTTGGCAATTTTTTTTTTTTTTAAACAAGTGCATACAAGTACAGCTAAAAGCATTTCAGTTTTGCCAAGTGCTCGTAGAGTAGCATTAGTCACATTCTACGTTAAACAGGAACTGCCACCAGACCTAGAAGTACATCGAGAATTTTGTTAAACATCAACAGAGGAACGTAGTCCATTATAATGAGTACATACCTTTATCTTCAAAAATATAGAAACACAATGTATTGAAAAATCAAAAATTATACAACCATGTTTACGAAGTATACTCTTCCCTTGGGTCCAATATGTACAAGTCTGTTAGTCTGAATGGTATGTATGTGATATTTATATATTTATACTCATTTTGTCTGCTTCAAACCAAATCAAGGGTCCCTCTCCTTTTTTACTTTGACGTCTCCTGCAAGGATGGTGGCAATTTCCCCCTGCATGAAAGCCCACGGTACGTTGGAGCCCACCAGGGGACACTTCTCCCCGCTCGGACAGTACACTTCACCCGTGGCACCTTGCTGCTTTATGCTCTCCCTCGAGCATGGGAAGCAGAACTTGTGAGAGGGCACAGACGGGCACTGAACAAAGTGGGTGTCCTCCAAACGCTCGTGGCACAGCGTGCAGCACAGGGGTATGCTGCCTGGTACTGAGGAGTCCGGAATGCTTTGGGGGTGCACTTGGTCCATGCCTGGCACGTGTGGGGTACCTGCACCCGACGCATCTCTCTGTCCCAGCCTCCTCTGACTCATGGAGGACGGCGACAGGGGGCTGCTGCTGTTCCTGCGGGTGGTGGAGTGGACCTGGTTGGCGTCCTTGGGAGAGCTGTTCCCGCCTGCGTTGTCTGCCGCCATGATGAGTGCCGCCATGGGGGACTGCCCGTTCTGGGCCGCTTCGGGTGGGGTGGTGCGGGAGTGGGGGGATATCGTGGAAGGGGGTGAGGCGAAGCTGGGAGGGGGCACCGGTGGCATTTTGAGTCCGTCGGAAGGTGGGGGTAACCACTGCTGTCCTTCTGCGCCATTGAGCTTGGCGGCGGTGCCCTCGCCTTCTGGTTCAGGTGACGCTTTTCTCTTCATGCTGCGGGGGTGCTTTCCTCTGTCTGGAGGTGGGAAAGGGTTAAACAAGAGTGGATGAGTTGCACAGCACAGGCACTCCCGCACACACACACACACACACACAATGGAATCCATGCATAGTCTTTCAAGCTGCACCACAGACTTGCCACGTTACTTTGTGTAAATATGATCGTTGTCACTGCAGAGTGTTTAAAAAAAAACCCGTGCTGCCCACCTGACTTGGAAGCAGAGGCGCTGCCGTCATAACCCTTCACCCTTTGTTGCATGGCCGCATGGTCCATCTTGAAGCGGCTGTCGAAGGTGTGCAGAGCCATCAGGTCCCGCACCGTCTTTCCCTTTCCCATCCAGTCCGGCTCCGCTCTGCCTTTGTGGCCCTCCGAGATTTCCGGCGTCAGGCTGTCCGGTCTGTGCTTCTCCTTGCCCTCCCGGTCGTGCTCGGAGCTGGACACCGAGGCGGGTCTCTTGCCCAGCTCAGCGGGACTACCGGCCAGGGCGGAGGGAAGCCCCATCTGGCCCGGCCGGCCGTTGACGGCGTGCACCGGCGGCATGCTCCCGTTCACCAAAGGCACAAGATTCGGGGGCACCGTGCTATTCCTCCGCGGGTTGGGACTCTGGCGGTTCAGCTCCGGCGGTTCGTCGGGCTTAGGAAATCCATTGGGAACGGGGATGCCGTTCGCCTGCCTGCTAGACTGGTACTCGGAGCCCAGCCTGGGGGGCCGCTCGGAGGAGAGCGGGTAGCGGTCCAGCGGTTGCGGCGGCCGCGAGCCGGGGTCCCCCGCCGCCGCGTGGTTGATCGCCTGGATCTCCTTCCCGGAGAGCTGTGACTTGACGGGCCCGGGAGACCTGCCCTCCTGGAAGCCGTGAGCCCGCTTGAGCTGTCGGGCAGTCTCGATGACAAACTCGATGCGGTCCGCTCCCTCGTAGTTGACACATCCCCTGCACACGGGCTCGGTAAAATCCCAAATCATGGCCCAGGGCATGCGGGGCAGGTCGCACAAATAGCACGACTGCCTCCTGGAAGAAGCAGCGACCGCCGCGGACGACATGGCGCTCGTCGTCGACCCCCTGGAAACAAAACCCGAAATCAGCTGCTTTTCTTCCTCCCCCGTTCGAACGCGGGTAAAAAAAAAATAGCAAGTTCCGGCTACAAATCGTCCTGTCCCGGCTTCGCGAGCAACGTTGCTGTGGTTCTACAGGGAGAAGTTCATGTCGGTGTGGACTTTAGTGGGGCGTTCGTCTGTCTGCCGCTGACTCAAAGCACTACTGGCTCAATGTGGACCCGTGACGTCACCACGCCCGCTTCCACTTCTATTCACTTGAGTTCTTCGACAGAACGCACCCCCTCCCCCTCCCCTCCGGTGCAGCCTCGCACTCTGTGTGCGGAAATAAAATGGGGGTTATTAAGTGAGCTGAATGTGCACGTGGACGTGAGCGCGTCCCGTGGTCTACAGCTTGTCTGGGATCAGATGCTGCGAAAACGCGCCGGGATGGAAAATAACACGCGCGCGCACGCATACGCACGGAGCGCGAGAGAGAGCACAGCTCCTCCAGTTGACTGCTGCTTTGTCCTATTTCTTCTGGGTTGACGTACAACTTGTTTTTCTTCATGCGAAGCGACGCCGCCATGCATTGCTGCTGCTGCCGACTAACTGGATTTCCTACCTATCTCTGGTATCCCTCTACCTAGAATGATTACATTGCACAAACAACGAGGTACTGTACGGTACATACACCAATGTCTCCTACGGTGGCCATGTGGAGATGAGAAAAGGCGCCTCCATTAGCTATAAACCAGGAAGCTCTTCTGTCATGAGGTGGGGATTTCCAGACAGTGTGGTGTAAACGTGAATGGATCAAGGCTGCAGCATGAATAACACACTCACTCACGAATGCAGGTGAGGAGTGTCTAAAGTGCAGCCTGAGGGCCATTTTGAGGTGTGCAGTATATTCTAACAATACATTTAAGGTTTTTATTTCAAGTAAAAAGACTTTGTCACTTATAACAAGCTGGCTGTTTTATTTTGTACATATACAAAACATCTTAGCACACCTACATGGATATTATTAGCCTGTGTACAACTTTTTAGATGTCCAAATGGCCCCTAAATCCTTCGATATTTCAATGTGCAACCCTCGGTGTCCTAATGTGATCCAGTACAACAGTACCACCCACTCTGCTCCCCTACATAATAAAGCAGAAAGCGCTAATCTTCTTAAAAGTAGAATTAATAGCAGGGCCGTTGTGTCGGAGCACGTTAAAATGTCTCGAGTCATAAAACAGCGCTTGTAGCTGTGCCCACGTTGTAAAGCATACACACGCCCAGTGAGATTACAATGAATCAGCCGTTTGCACACGTCTTTTCAAAAAGTAACATCTGAATATTGGTCACAAGGACCGAGCTAGGTGATTCACTACACTGCTATGTAGTGGTTTTAAGCAGAACCACATCGTCGTATGCTGCAATCCTGCCAAAATCCCCTGAAGTAAAAGTGCAGGTTTGGAGCGGGGGGAGTGTCTCAGTAGTTGAGATTCCTCCCTCTCATCTGGGCTCATTCCAACTCATTGCAGCTTTTCGCCTCAGGCTTTATGGGTGAGGCAATGCGTCTGAAACCTGCAGACACAAAGCAGGATATGTTTGTGCAAGCCCATGTGACGTTGGAAAAAGGAAGCGAGATGTTTAGTCACGTAGCCTCATCCGCCTCACCCATGCATGGGACGTGAGGCCATTTGGCTGGAAGCCTGGAGCCGTGAATCATGCATGCTGGCTTCCTTCAAAGGCTTTCCACCAACCAAATCAAGCAGCCATGGTGCTGCCGAGCATTATAATTATGCTCTTACCGTATCATCTTAGATGATTGGATTTGTACAGATGCCAACATATGAATGCCGTGCGTAATAATACACCCTCCTGGGAGTTACCGAGTCATTTCTGATGGTAAAGTACAATGTTTCTCGTCATTGCATGCTCTCCTCCTTGGACGAACAACAGTAGGAAGTGTTGTTGGGCTTCATGACACAGTTAGGAAACGACTGCTATGGAGGGAGGGGGTGGGAGCTCAATAAACAAATCTTCCCTTAAGATGGGTGGGAAACCTTATTAAGTGCACATTAAAATGTTTCTGCAAGCAAATGACCACGCATAGTTACGCAAGACTGCCACACAATAGGATTCCATGAAATCCCAAATGAGCAGATTCCATATGAGAAAGAATCATTCCCACTAACAAAAAATGCTGCAGCGGCTATAAAGCAAAAGCAGAAACGGAACGAACAGAGGCGCCAATGAGGAAGCCAGACATGCCCAGATGGCTCAGAGTGGCAATATGAAGCGTGTATACAGTCAAAATCACCAGCGTGTGACCCGGCTGGCGGCTGTCTCATTTCAGTGGAGCCGCTCAAACAGATGGAGCGGCTGCAGAATGCTGCTTTTCAGCAGTATGGAAAGTGAGACATGAAACCGCCAAAGAAGAGAGTGACGGCCTGGGGAATACCCAGCATGTGACAGCATCACACGCCTGATGAGATGACATTATTTTTGTACTCTTCCACTTCCCCAGCCTGTTGAATATTACAATATGCAATCTTTTATTCATGGTAACCCATCATTTGAAATTCTCTCTGAAGTTTTGTGCCGTAAAAGTGGAGCACAACAGAGAACGTTTCCTCCCCCCTCCACTCGCCCGACCCGCACTTGCGTTATATAACCTGTTTAGCTGCTGAGGCGAGCAACAAACTATGAAATGTTGCGTGGACATAAAAGGAGATTAGAGCAGGACGGTGTGAGGACATACTGTAGACATGAAGGTAAGTCTAAGTACGCTGTTTTGGTGATATGCCTCTTTTATTATTGTGTATTGATCTGTGATACAGTCCCTGTTCTATTTTAAGACCCACACATGACCAGACCAAGGTAGACCCCAGACCAGACCTGATACAGTGTGGAGAGCTTGGGAAGACGAGCTGTCCATCTGCTATCTCAGCAGAAAAAAATGTATGGGAGTAGGCTGAAAATGTGCAAAATCACAGGGTAGCGCGTAATAGTAAACATAATTGTGGTTTGAGGATAGTGTGGCTTAAGCTGTTTGTATGCATGTATGATAAATGTAATTTACTCTACATTTGTAATAATACAAAGCATTTGTCTACAAAGTTGTTGCAAAGTCTTTTCTGAAAACAATCCATTCCCATGGTCACTCAATATTTCAAAAATGCTCCTGCTAAATTTCCCCTGAAAGGTTTCCAAATACTTTGGCTGCTTTGCAACCATAATGTTGCTTTTAATAATGTCAGTTATGTTGTTCTTTCCTTTCTATCTGTTGAGGTACCCCCGAGCAAGGCACCTAACTCCTCCAGCTGGTCCCTTGGGTGCTGGAAAACCGCCCACGTTGTGTTGGCTAAATGCACAAGTCAAAAGATTCTAATCTTAGTCTTTACTGGTGTGGTGAAGGAGGAAATACACGGCTGCACGTGACCAGCTGTGTAAAATGGAGGAATTCTAATAAAATGGACGTTCTGTCTGCAAAAAGGAAGGAAAAATGTGCCGGGTGAGTGGAATCTGGGGGCTGCAGAGGTGATGTCACTGAGGCTGAGAGTGAAAAACAAGTCTCCCTCTTTATTCTGATCCTCTTTGCAGTCCCCGCAGGAGGTGGAGGGGGAGGAAAGGGGTTGGGGAGAGGTTCCTGGCAGTCAGCCAAAGGCAAGGGCTGCTGGGAAATGGCAAAGGATGCCAAGCAGGTCCCACCGCCAACATTAGAAGCTCACATCTTTGTTCTCAGAAACCTGGTGTGCTGCCAAAGGCCTCATTTGGGCTCCATGGCATGATTACACTGGATGTAGGCCAACTACTGAGAGAGCCTGCTCGCCCAACCCGCCTGCCCTCCCTCCCGCCGCAGCGCTGCCTTTATGCTCCCTCCCTCAGCTAGCTCTCTCTTTTTCCACTGCCTTCAAAAGCCTGCTGCCAAACACGCAGTCGTTGCCATAGCTGCAGAGAATGGAACATTTAAAAAAGTGAGTAATGAGACAGGCTTGGACACAGATGTGCCACATGTGTATCCATTTAGAAAAAAACAAGGAGGTAATATATTCCCTTTAATCTGCTGGCCCAATGAGGAGCCGGGCCACTGGGTACATTTTAGGAGTTCTCCGAGGGGAAAATCGAAATGAACTTCATTTTCACACACGGTTTGGTTGATGTGACCTGTGTGTACGCATGCACTTGGTAGGCAGGTACAGGATGACCTCCTGGAAGTTTGCATTGCTCTGTGAGTCAATGACATCATTTCCCGTCTTGCGGAAACCCCCCAATATTTTCTTTCAGTCACAAATAGACAATGTAAACGCCTCTTCCCTGCCCCCTGGCTTATTGTTCAATCCACTACTGGGTGGTTTCACGTCTGCTCTCAGAATAAACAATGTCACCTTCTTGTCGAAAGGCTTTCACTTTCAGCAATCTAGTTTTGTGTCACCAACAAATCTACCTCTGCTTACTGTCACCGCAAGACAAAAGCCCTTTGTTCTCATATGAAACGCAAACATCATGGTCATCTAAATAATCACTGTAGTAAATCAAGTATTTCTTCTGAGCCAAAAGGCAGTGGATCCCTGGCTATTCAGCCCATCAGAGCTGTGGATTTCGAAGTAAAAATGCAATTTGGCTCCAAACATAGGCCGTTTTTCCACAGAAACCCATCCGATTCACACTATCCATCCGTTCATCCATCAGTCCATTTTCTATGGCACTTATTCTCATTAGGCTCACGGGAGTATGCTGGAGTCTATCCTAGCTGACATTGGCCGAGAGGCGGTGTACACCCTGAACTGGTCGCCAGCCAATTGCAGGGCATCATTTATACTAGGTATGTGATAATAAAGCATAAGATGTTCAGCATATTAATACAGCAGACATGCACAAACACCATGTGACATACGTATAAGATGGCGGTGACCTCTGTGGCGGCAGCAGCACTAGCATTCCACAGACAACATTCTTACAATCCGGCCTCAACACTTACAGAGAGATGAATGCAAGGTAATATATGATGGTAAGTCTTTATTGGAATAACAACCGACAGGCAGTATGGATTATGTAGAGTCGACGTGGAGAAAAGTCTTTTCCGACTGGAGACCAGGAGGATGCAAGCGACCTGCGCAGTAGCATACCAGCACTAGCCTGACAATGCTAAAGGCTATACTGTGAGTATGACTTCACCTGTTCTGTCACCTTACAATATAATTTATTAGGTGATGAGTACCTATACATTTCATCAATTAAAACGTGCAATGGTGTATGGGGAGTGTCAAAAGTTGATATTTTTATTTGTGCGTCTATTACTCCCTTACCATTCCATGATTCGTTTTTCGCTATTCCCCACCAATCTACTGTAGGAATCTACTGTATGACTTTTCCACTGCAGGGTCATTATTACACCAGATCCTGTTTATTTTTGAGCTGCCTGCCTTGAAAACTTTGCCTGAGATTCTTGGCGAGGCAGCTAAGACGCCTGGCTCGGTTTCCTGGTGCAGAGCTTTCTCATCTATTCACAGCTTTCTTTTTCTTTCTTTTTTTATTTTGACATTCCGACTGCCCTTTGCTGTTATTAGCTGGAGGACCTGAGTGATTTGTGTGAGCTCCTTTGCATGTATTCATTTGCTTAAGCAAACAGTTGCATAAACCCCTGGTAAATAAAACAAAAATATGCGTGGACATGCATATTTATGACATTATTAGAGGGTATTTCAGGGTTGGGAGAAGATCAAAGATAAGTCGTTATGTTGAAAGCAAATGAGGAGCTGGCGATTCAGTGCGACAAAACACAAAAGAATGTTCCTGGAAAGCTTGTCACTTACGGAAAATAGTATGTATGGCAAGTGAGGTCAAACCTATGACACATTAAAACAACCTCAATTGGCTAAAGTATTGGTCAATGATTCAAAAGGAAGAATAAAATAACAAATAGATTATTTATAAAGTAAGAAAAATAAAAGTCTCAATGCAACCAATAATTAATTTTGGTTTACCAAAAACGGTAATAGCTCGTTCATCGCGGATAATTGGTTCCAGGTCTGACCATAAGTTAATTTACGCAACTTCCATATTTATAAAGCAAATATTTTTATAGTTAGAGCACAGAAAACCTGTTAATGGCCTTGTAAATATGTTTTTTTTAACATTATTAGAGCCCTCTATACAAGTAATAACACCCCTATAGTCACCTTTACACAATGTAGTGAACATAAGAGAAAATAAGCCATTTTAGACATAAATAAGACTCGTGCGCTTGTGTGTTGCTGTAAATGTGTACCAGTAATAAGGAGGCTGAGGGGGAGCTGTACAGGAAGTGATGTTGGGGTTCAGAGTTGAGTTTTGGTTTGGTGTGGGTCATGGCCGCACCATGTGAGAGATTATTGTGCCTGCAGTGAAACCTGCAATAAAAGCCTGTCTCTCTGAACATTTCAATATCATCTGGAGACCTGGTGACCAGTGTAGAATACTACATATCATCCACACCATATTTCCATGTGTCTTCTGAATGCCTTGTATTGTATCTTACTTCATTTAGTCATTTGTACTGTATGTTTGAAAATGCTTAATTTGGACAACGTTCAAAATTTGCTCAAATTTTAACTTGCTGTATTCGACCGCAAAACCCTGATATTTTGATTACTATATTTTTGAAAAACAGTGATTGAGTAGAGCCACAAAATTTGAAGCACTTAGGTCAGGGGTGTCCAAAGTGCGGCCAAGGAGGCCATTTGAGGCCCATGACTCGTTTATTATTGGCCCGCGGCATGTTGCAAAAATGAAAATAAACAAAAAATAGCAAAAAAATTAAAAATGCAGCAACAAGAAAAGAGAAAGGCTGACATGTACACATTAATAATTAAGAGCACAAAGCATTGGAATAAAACATATGTATATAGTTTTTTTAGGCTTCTTATAAAATAAAAAAATATACACAAAAATATCAAAGCGGCCCCGTGTATCCTTTGATTTTTCTATATGCAAAATATTTGCTGCAATAAGCGAAGTGGTCTAACAAAAAAGGTATTTTTATGAAGAAAAAAAAAGACCTTCATTTTAGATATGTAATCTTAGATAGTTGTTCCTTTGTTAGTATGGAACTTGGGGTTTCTGACATCAAGTTGTTGTCAGGACATCAGTGGGGATTGCACCGACGACGCTGAACGAATTTTCAAAGCAAAAGGCTAAGTCAAGTCAAAGTTGCCGTTTCCACGTTGGTTAATACAAGCAATGGGGGTAAGTTTTGCTATTTGTAGGCCTGATTTTTCTCTGAGGGTTGCACGGTTCACGACTGTATGAAGCAGGCCAAGGCTAACAGGCTAGCATGTAGCGACATGTGCTTTAGGGTGTAGAAACGGAATGGAATGTTGAGACGCACTTGGCCGAGCCCAATCCCTAATTAAACTATTCAATTGATAGAATTGTCTGCACACATGTATCTATGAAAATGTATAGCGGCAATAAATCCTACAAGCTGTAATCACATGTAGAAAGTGACTTTGAAAGATGCCTTTTATGGTGATGGTCGTAACTCATGGTACACATGAGTGCCCTCTCTGCGATAGTCGGCTTTATGGGGGTTGTTTCATCATCATACGCGGCAAACGCCAGTGCCAGAGATGTCCTTCCTCCCCTTTCCTTCCATAAAAGTGCAGGTTGTCATCATGGTGTGGCATTCATTATCTGCCTGTGGGTTTGCGAGACTGGTGTCTGAGCGGCTGGGAAGCGTTGCCTGTCACATTCAGCCTCCCCATCACCACAGCGGATGGGGGGCAGCAAATGACTGTTTGCCCCCCATCCTCACCCTCGTCTGTGTGATAAAACCCCCTTTAACCACACCGTCTGGGCATCTGGGCACATACTCCCTCAACCACTTCAGAGGCTCGTTTTAGGAAACAGCTCACTGGGGCGGAAAATGTTGGAATGACTAGCACATCTGTGTGTGTGTTCACGGTTTCAAGGACATTGGTGATAAGGTTAAATATCCTTTTTGTACCGTTTTCATCAGGTCTTTTATTAAATCTACTTGTTAATAAACATAATAATTAACAGCTGACAAGTGGAAACACGGCAACAAAAAATACCAAAATTGTATTTGTCTTTTTGCCCCCAAAGCTCTCCAATATAAATAACAAAACAGAAAGACATATTTGTGGAACTAAACATAGAACTGAAAAATATCAATCTCATCACGCTGGGATTTATCCAATATTGAGACTACCCTTGGTATTGATATTTGTATTGATCCGCCTACCCCGGTCCCGCACCATGCAGGCTAATGATAAACCCAGCTCTCTGGTACTTTATGTATATAATAATCCGTCATTTATTGCAGTTAATTGAATTCCTTCTTGATAAATGGAAAACGTTTGCAGTTAGAGCACAGAAAACCTATTTACAATGTAAATGTAAGTTTTAACATTATAAGAGCCCTCCGGACATGAAATAACCCCTCTGTATTCATCGTTACACTCATATTACCCAATATACTATATATAATCTGAGAAAATAAGACATAAATAAAACTCTTGTGTGTGTTGCAATAAGCGTGTTCCAGACATGTGGACAGGAAGTGACGTAGGAGGTTCAGAAGTGAGTTACGGACGCTACTATGCCGCTTGTCCTCACTAGGGTCACAACCACTCACACTCACATTTACACCTAGCATGTACTGTATATTTTTGGAATGTGGGAGGACTTTTTATCAATGTTATAATTGTTTTTTATTTTTATTATTGCTCCTGCTACATAATTCAAACCTGCAATAAAAGCTTGTTGTTTTCTGCAGTGTCTGTTTCACCTACTGACACCTAGTGACCAGTATAGAATACTGCAATTTGAATGAGTCTTCTTAATGCCTTATATTGTATTTGTATTTTAGTTCATTTAGCCATTTTATGCTTGAAAATGCTCCATTTAGGTAAAAAATTTGTACAATTTGCTTAAATATGCTTTTTTTTTTAAATAAAAAAACTAGATGTATTGAACCACAAAACAGTATGATTTATTAGTACAATTTTGAAAAACCATGACAAGGCAGGACTGTACATTGTATAAACTATAGGGGGAGCAAATGAGCAAAATGATAGATGCGAAAATCATGCGAAAGAACTGCTTTAATGACGAGACAGCAAATTTAATGTTGCTCATAGAAATATAAAGTTAGTTAATCTGCTTTTTAAAGACTGGACAAGCATGTTATGAAATCACCTGATTGCCACGCTGACGCTAATGCTAACAGAGTCTTTGAATAATGAAACCCAAAGGACTTGAGAGCTGAGAAATCGGAAGTAATGTGGCATTTTTAGGAATACACCGCATCTTATTCCTGCAGCCAGTTTTTTTCCAAAACAGTATCAGTAGTTATTTAGTGCTGTGGGCAAAAAGAGATAGGTCATGCTGGGAAGTACGTATGTGTTTACCTGAAAGTTAAAGGTTGCATCAGCTCATGAGTCTTAACGTACGCCAAACTGGTTTAACTGCAAAGACAAAGCTGAATGTTGTCATACATACAGTGTAGTGGTTCTTCCTGACAGGCACATAGTGTGTGCTTTAGTCACCAGTGCAAGCTCAGCACATGTGTTGTAGTCATCCTGTGGGAAAGCACATGGAATAAATAACAGGCCTTGACGCAACAGTTGAGGCCCGAGGGGACTTGGACAAGAAGCAGAGGGAGCGCTATGGGAAAGTTCAGTGCCCTTGAAGGGGCCCCGATAAGCCCAAGGTGATATGAGCCCAGCTCGTTTGTATTGTGAACATTGGTAACCACTGCTTGCATACCCCATGATAGCGACAACTCGCTTTACAACAAGTGTTTGTAAAACAAAAAATTACGGTCTGTCCAAAGGTTACGTTAGGATGGGTGTGTGTGTTATCTTGGTGATCTCACTTTCATCATCGTAACGCTGTGTGCGTAACGGGCTTGTTCAGCTTGTTCAGTCGTCTTACACACACACACACGCACGTCACATGAGAAAGCTCTTAGAAAATCATTTACTGTATCCGACAATAGTTGAAAACATCCGTTTCATATCCTTGTTAACAGACGGCATAAAAAATGAAGCACATACTTACAATACACAAAATAAAATAACCCATAAGATACTTGCTCACCTGCAACTACATTATTGTGCGTAATAAAGATGTGTCTTTTAAATAATGCGCTTTTAATTGTGTGCTTGAATTGATAAAGTAATTTATGACAATAGAATAATCAGAAGGACTAAGACTAAGACTAAGGAGGAATAAGACAGTAAATAATCCACTAAATCAGGGATTTTGCCGTAATACACCGGTGTCATGACGAGATCGCGAATACAAGTGGCGGAAATTAGTTTCCTTTGTAGGGTGGCTGGACTCACCCTAAGAGATAGGGTGAGGAGCTCGGCCATCCGGGAGGAGCTCAGATTAGAGCCGCTGCTCCTTCACATCGAGAGGAGTCAGTTGAGGTGGCTCGGGCATCTCGTCCGGATGCTTCCCGGGCGCCTCCCTGGTGAGGTGTTTCCGGCATGCTAAGCCAGGAGAAGGCCCCGGGGAAGGCCTAGGACACGCTGGAGGGACTATGTCTCACAGCTGGCTTGGGAAAGCCTTGGTGTCCTCCCGGTGGAGCTGGAAGAGGTTGCCCGAGACCGGGAAGTCTGGACTTCCCTACTGAAACTGCTGCCCCCGCGACCCAGACCCGGATAAGCGGAGGAAAATGGAATGGAACACTGTAGAAGTTACGAGACAAGAAAGAGGGCCATCGCGTGAATGCTAGATGTGAACGCAGTCCAGCACCTTTTCCACAATGTGCCACATACTGAACATTTTTGCAGTTTTTTTTGCAAACATTTTAACTCTTAATATTCGTAATAGTTTTTCCCACAATATTATTACCTTATTCTCCTGATATTTTGACTTGACTCCCATATTAAAACTTTTTCCCTAACCTAATTTTCCAAAAACTACAACTTTTAGTTTTCGTTCTACCAATATGGCTTAAACAAAACTTTTTTTAATTAATATTTCTAATATACTTCTTAAAACTAAAATGACACTTTTCTTTATAATATTCTAAAAATATATATTATTCTAGTAAATTTGACATTTTGTTAACGGAGGGTGTACAACGGCAGTAAAGATCTGATTACTTCTCCTGTTTTCCTTCTGTAATGTGATTGGATCTGCCTTGTTGTGCAGCGCTGCGGATGTGTAACCTGACCTTGTTCTATGCAAATCAAATGAAAGCTCTCACTCAACAAAGACGATATAAAGTTCACCTATGCAGCATTGCCACACAGTCGGAGGGCGGAGCCAGACAACCATTGTAAAGGAGGACGTGGTATGACTGGCAAGTCAGGCTCCACCCTGGGTCGCCCTGAGGGGAAAAAACACACCATCCTTTCCCAACTGTGCACTTTTATTAGTATCACGTACTCATCTGTTGTGAAACAACTTTTCCTCAGCTAATTTCTTCCTCCTTCCTGAGGCTGCGTGACGTCGTGTCCTCACATGACAAAGTCGGCCTGATGGAAAATGTGCTTGGCTATATAACAACATGGCGAGCGAAGTTCACCTCCGGCGTAGAAAGGCTTCACCACTCTCGCCTGATCAAGTTAAACATTGACAGCAGGGAAAAGCGAGCAGTTTGAATGATGGAGAACAACGTGTTCATTAACTCCAAGCGTGCAGCAACATGAAACTCATCACGCCACAAGTTATCCGACACCATTGGAGAACAATGCGTGCGGACAGCGTTCCCATTATTATGAAAGCACTCTGTCACAAGACAAACGCTTGGCAGGAATGCTGTTGTTACACAAGCTGGCCGTTGACACAAGGGTTAAACATTGAACTGCTTACACACACACTTTGGCAACCAAAGGGGGCGGGAGCGTCAACCGCCCCACTACCAATGGTGTGTTTGTCTTTCCACTCTGGCTCGTCGCTTTCCCACCGCCTCCCTTCAACAGCCATTGGGGGTTATCAGAGGAAAGTCCTATGACTGCAGCCAGGTGCAGCACTGTGTAATGATTCACACAGCAGATACACACACATTGCCTGGTGTGGTTGGAGCTTTGTGGAGGTCACAGGGTCCGTGTGTGTGTGTGTGTGTTAGATATCATGTGGCTCTGATTTCTGGCTTTGGTGCTGGTGCACAGGGTTCAGCAGGAGTTCACTACAGATTCATTATTCATGCATCTCCATGTCCCAAATGATGGCACATCTCATGGAAAACCCGTTATGTTCAGCTACTTTCACTTTCACTATTTAGACTTGATGTGGAAAAACTGAATTACACACGTGTATTTATTTACAGGCTTGGCTCTTTGACGCGAGACGCCTGTAAGCGGGGGAAACGTTTCTGTGATTCCTCACAGGCGTCTGTTTTAATATGTGCTAGCAACACTTTGAAAAATCCCTGCTTAACAATTCCAGGAAAGCTGAGCCACCTGGAAATCTCATGACTTCCCGAGTCTATTTCCAAGCCAAGCTATCAGACGGTCTGAGTAGAAGCTTTCATTCAGGGGAGTAAACACTGAATGTCAAGCATGTTTGCCAGAGCCAGTGTTGAATCAGGCATTAGTACTCATGTAACGCCCACAGCGAACTCAAGTGCCCCTGCAAAGCCCTGATTATATTTTGTCCTTTGTGCAAAAATAAAAAAAAGCTTACATTGTGAACTCCCCAGAGAAAGTGGGCACAGGCTGTGTAGTCTATTCTTGTTGTTGTCAAATGCAGTCTGCACTTAAGTCCAACCATATAATAACACATGCTAGTTGGATGTTTTGACAACCTGTAATTGTATCCAAAACGCACACAGAGCAAATAGCAAAAATGAGAGAAAGGGAGAGCAAACGGTGCAAAGGCATGACACCCACCAGGGGAGAATCCAGAACAAAATCCCCTCTCGTGTCACAGTGTGCTGCGTTGGCGGAGCGTGACCTCATCCAAAGTTTACACTCAACCGCCTCATGCTGCTTGCTTATCTTTAAACCTGCAAAAGCAGCACATTCCTGCTCTTAGTGGTGACAGAAAAATGTCAGAACTCAGCCCCACATACACACTTCACCAAATTAGCAACCCGTTTTAGAGTGTAAAACCACACGCGCAGATAGACTTTCACAAGGCCGGGGGGAGGAGTGGTCGGCATGTTTATAGGTCACTTCTGCGTGTGATTACTCAGCAGGCTGCACCAAGCTTAGCTCGGCTTCAGCCCTCTTTTTTTAAACCAGGCCAGCGGCTAGTAAATAGCTGTGAGGAGTCTCTTGGCCTTCACAGCTGATTGGCTTGATGCTCGCCGGACTTCAACGGGAAGTGACCGACGTCGCTCCAAGAGGGCGACCAATAATAGTTTGTAGTAGAGTGTGGCCATAGCAAAACAAACAAAACAAAAAAGACGGGGATGTGGACAAGCCTGAGGGATTTTGAGATCTTGATTCAAACTGTGATTCAGTTCTCTGCATTGTCAGCATGGAGGGAGAAGTAATGTGGGTCATAGTGTTGTAATGGTAAAGTGCAGTGACCACACACGCTCAGTGTTGTCCCCATGTTGAAAGTGCACACCCAAACCCATTAGGTGTGGTAACCTACTATGCCAACATAAAATAGTATTCTAGGTACAAATGAGACAAATGACTCAGTCGGTAATGTTTTTGCTCATTTGGTCCGACTCCACACTCCAGTTGCGGTTATTGGTTGCAGCGGTTTAGAACTGTACTATCATATTGAGACCCGATTTCTAATAATACGTCCCTCCCGTGTGGCTAAAAGAGGTAACCAAAATATTTGAAACGGCTCACCGGGCAGTTCTACAACCACTACAAATTGGGAGCACACACATTTTCATAGTCATAACAAATATAATCAAAATTGAGTTATTTTTTAGACTGTAGTGCAACTAATGTGAGTAAAAGGACATGAAACACACCTTTTGAGTCTACAGTTTATCCACAGCAACTACTGTATATTGGCAACAATGTTATATATAATACAGTTTTTTACGCCCTAGTTTTCATCAAAAACTTTTACATCAATTTTGCCCCAGTTTTTGTATATAATATTGCATAACAAACTTGTTTGCTTGCCCTGTACCGTATTGTTATGCAGAATCAAGCGCCGATTTAAAGCACCCTAGGCGTTGCTGACTTACTGTCCATGCATTTTTTATTGAGTGTGACTGCAGAAAATCTGCCATGGACCCAAAGAAAGTTGCGAGTGTCAGCAATTCCGTAAAGAAGGTGAGAGACTGAAATGAGACAATATTAAGTTCAATCTTGCCAGGATGTACGAAAAGTCCGCATTAACAATAAGTTGTATCCTTTCCGCATTTCTGATTATTCTGCATGTTAAACTATGCTTATTGTAAATAAAATATATTTTTGGGTGTCTAGAACAGATTAATTGGAGTTACATTGGAATTCGTGCCATAATTTGAAAAATTGCCTCTGTTTGTCAAACCTTTTGGAACAATAGATAAAAATTGAGGCATCACTGTATATAAGCAGAGCACTAAACTATGACAAATTGAAGTGTGAAAGTAGTAATATTGCATGTTTGTTTTAGTGAGAGACATGTGGAAATTCACATTGTGATGTTGTCATCTGGTTGCACAATCTATGTAACTGAAGCTCCAGTGACAAATAATTTCACTTCCCTCTTATTTGGACCGTTTCATGCTTTTTTATTCAACTGTACAGCAAACCCCAAACCATGATAAACAACCTCTGACAAGAAAAAAACGCTGTAAAGGCAGAAATTTTAATCATGCTTTTGTATTAGAGGGTCTTATTAAAGTGAATCAGTGACTATTCAAATGTGTTGCTTATAGCGTGTTTATGGCTGCAGTAAATTCTATTTGTCATGTGATTAGTGAGCAAAGCGAGGCCTCTCTTGCTCTCTTTCTCTCTGTGTGTGTGCGAGGCCGAGCGTGCAAAGCACTACCGAGTTGCTGCATGCTTCTCAGAGGGCTGTGACAGGGCAAAAGCACAGAGTGGAAATAATGAGTGATGCCATGCTACCCAAAGAGCTTTAAGAAAAAAAACACCACTGCCTCTCTCCCCTCGCTGCCCCTCCCTTCCCCGAACCCACTGTCCCCCCACGCCTGCCATTTTGAAGGTCAAATAAGAAACAAGAGAAGTCAGTGCAACCGCTCCACCTCCACCACCAACGCCACCTACAACTGACTGGTTCAAACAGGCCCTGGGAGGAAAAAGGAGGGAGGGCATAGTTCCGGGGAGGAGCCCACTGAGCATGCCCAGTGATGAGGAATGCCGTGTGATGGCAACTCGGGCTCTCCCATCTGCTGATGCATTGTACACTAGTCGCCTCAGGCCCCTTTCCATCCAGTCTAGAGAGCAGCCAGCTCTATTTATCATGGAATGAACACAAAGTCAGTAGCTGATGCACACGCATGCACATACACATCGTGCATGCACAGAAACAACAACACGGGCGATGCATAGCTTTTCACTGCAGCATGGGTGCCGCAGACTGACACGCACAAGAATTTACTCATGCATGCAAAAAAATAGTAAGGTGCAGGGTGAATGAAAGGGCGGATATATTATTCAGGGAGAATCCCTTTTTACTCCAGTTGAGGCTTACATTGTGGCTTATTCTGCCCTGGTTGCACGCGATGCCGTTATATAAAAGTAGGGTATCTTCACACTCCAGTGATCGGGTAAAAAGTGGAAAGTTTTTTCTGTGAAATCTAAACAAAAGTAAATATATAAAATCTAGGTCAGATATACTAATTTTTTGAGTTCATTACTATGTTAGTCTAACTTGCTTCTTGCAAGAAACATGTACTACAATCTGACACATGACACTGTTTTACTTGTTTGAAGTATTTTGACAAGTTATTATTTAGTCATTTATCTGAGATTTTTGTATAAACTGCGCTAACTTAGAATGTACAAAAAGTACTTTTGATCACGATTAAGTATTTGATCTGCTTAAATCTTTGCAATGAACTAAGTAGGTACTTTGTTGACATTTCTACTGTTACAACTATTTACTCATTAAAATATAGAAAAAAATCTCTTAATCTATCTAAACATCGACTTGTAAAATACTTGAAACAAGTAAAAATGGTGTCTAATTATGTGGCTTTAACACAGCTGAATGTTTTGCTTCTTTCAAGTAGTATATCAAGTATATACCAGATTTTAGTACATATTTAGGATTTGCAAATTGGTCTAACATAATGAAGAACTCAAAACGAGTATCTTTGTCCTTGACTCAATTTTTTTTTTTTTTTTTGCTTAGGGGCTCTGGAATACCCTTAGTCATAAGTACTTTATTTAGTATATACAGTGATCTCTTACCAATTCATGTTTAAAATTTGTATCACTCATTCATTTTCTATACCGCTTATCCTCATTAGGGTTGCGGGTATACTGGAGCCTATCCCAGCTGGCTTTGGACGAGAGTAGGATACACCCTGGACTGGTCGCCAGTCAATCACAGGGCACATATAGACAAACATTCACACTCACACATTCATACCTATGGACAATTTAGAGTCGCCAATTAACCTAACATGTATGTTTTTGGAATGTGAAAGAAAACATTCCAACATTCCCCGCACGCACGAGAATATGCAAACTCCACATAGCAATGCCCAACGGAGATTCAAACCTCCTGACTGTGAGGCCAACATGCTACCCATTCATCCACCGTGCGGCCCCCCAGGGAACACATTTATAGTAAAACACATGAGTATGCCTTATTCCTGTTTTAATTGGCTTCTTTACTTTTATCATGTATATTCTATTGGGAAATTTTGTATAAAGGTGACCATAGGGGTATTATTTTATGTCTACATGGCTCTAATAATGTTAATTATATTTACAATGTCGTAAAAAGATTTTCTATGAAAATATTTCATATATAGATCTTTGCTTTGCGGAAGTTCACAGATCACGGTCGGGTACCAAATAACTACGATGAAAGAGGTATTATTGAATAAACATTTCTATTCAGCAGTACTATAATGTAATTTTCCAAAACCCAATGATTTCGCATTTCCGGTGCACAATATTGGCACCGCTTCATGATCCAATGACAGTTTAGCAGAGAAGATGGTTTGTACATGTGGATACAAGAAAAAGACTTGAATGGTATTCAAAGAGGAGACTGAAGGCGGCTAGAAAACAGATCACTACAGCAAAGTGGCGATTGTGGAGTCAATGTGTACCCCAGGGCTGTGACTCTCCATCCAGTGTGTGAGTGTGGAGTGAATGAATAATAGCTTCCAGTGTAAAGCGCTTAGGGTGTCCAAAAAGGGGCTATATAAATCTAATCCACTGTTATATTATTTGTTATTATTAGTACTACAGTGAGCACACTTGTTTTTTCTAGTCATTTATCCGCAAATGTTATAACGACAAAGAAAGCAAGTATCTGCCTCATCCCAGTGAGAGAACAGCAACGTTTTTAAATGGTCTATTGTAAACAATCTTGATGTCTTCCTCTTGTTTGTCTGTTAGCACAACACATGCTGAGGGGCTTTTATCATCCTAGTGGGGGGTTAGAGATTTTGGGCTAAATTGCCACAGCCAAGCAAAACAATTTCAGGAGAATTTTCATCTGTCTCCAGTTTAGTAGAACAGACATGGTGGTGTGCATGCTCTTTATCACACATGCAAAGTGAGACCATGTGTGTGTGTGTGTTTTGCCTTCTTATGCATAATTGAAGGAGCCTGCTTTGTGAAGCCGGGGCAGACGCTGACGAGGCACCCAGGGTGGCACTCTTAACTTGGGTTACAAAATGCTGCGGCGTAAAAAAGTGACGCTGAGGTGTGCTGTCCGCCCATTTGATGTCAAAATAATAAGTCAGCTCAAGTAAAACTTGCAAGCTGATGTGTCGAGAGTGAGAGATCCAAAATGCTAATTCACAAAGAGCTGGATGGAAATCAAGGTGCCCTCTTACGTTGCATGAATAATTGAGGTGTAACGAGTGTGTATGGGAAGAAGTCTAATGTGTTCTTTTATTTGCAAAGTCACGTCTGCGCTCTCTGATATGATAATGAATCTCCCCTCCAGTAATTGAGCTGTGCTTTAGAAAATCAGGCCAGGCCTAATGGCGTATTGTCTCTCACTAGATGAAAAAGACGCCAAGATGGGGACGTGACAATCCAATGACACCAATAACGGGGGGGGGAGTTGTTGCAACGTGTGATGGACATAGTAAGCTTTTAAGTCAAAAGGCTCAAAGAAAAGGCAATCAAGCAAGGTTTGGGGACTTGTCCTTCAATGTTATGACCTTCATATTTTTGACCCTTAAACTACTACAGACGGCGCCGCCCGCTCCTCGCTTTGACGCTCCTCCTCTCAGCTTCCTGCTTGAGGGTTTCTAAATCAGGAGGCGTGTGCTCACCACCATGTGGCTCTCCGCAACTCCCCGTGACCTCCATGTGTTACATGCGAATGTTACAGCCTGCACACTATACTGCCTCTGATACATTTTTAACTGTCCCACGGCCACATGCACGCACAAATAACAAGAGACAGACAGCTGCAGTTCAAAGGCGAGCAACAGCTGTGTTCCATTGTCTGACACTGAGCCCGTGACATTTGAAGCTTGGCTGCCTTTAAACGCGTCTATTCTTTCTTTTGCCTTCCCCCTTATTCGCTCCATCCATACGTCTCGCTTTGTCATCCACCGCCAGGCGCTCTGATGTTTTAGACATCGTAGAGGTTCTGCCTGGATACCGCAATGTCTCAAATTCTCTTGCACAGTTACCGAGGCGGCGGTGGAAAGGGGGTTGGGGTGGGCAAATGTAGAATATGCTCCTAGTATGACGCCCACAGGAGGCGGACACTCAATCCGGTGTCTTCGCCGTCTAAAAGGGGGCTAGAGATATACTTGGCAAGCTGTGTTTTGCATTCACACCCCACCCCCACGCTGCCATTTCCCCCCAGCATGTGTGTCTTCTAAGCCCTTCATTTCCCAGAAAGGAGTCCAGGATTTGTGAGTGGCCGCGGGCAACATCTCCAGAGAAGGATGAGTGTTTCCTGCAAACAGTTGGGAGGGGTGGGAGGCTCTGTCAGTGTGTGTGTGTGTGTGTGTGTGCGTGTGTGTGGACAGCTTCCATAGAGACAATATCCAGCCACACTTAAAGAGCGTCATCAAGAGGGAGGTGTGTTGCGTGTTTGTGTATTTTTTTTCCGGACTAAAAGCCCCAGAGGCCATTGGGGCCGTGATTGACAGTTACCTCTGTTGATGGCTACCCCGCAGGGACAGAGGTGTCTCGCAACAGCTGCCACCTCAATCTCGACCCTGTAGCTATTGCTAACTTCGTGACCATTAAATATGTCCCAACACGTCGACTTAAGTGAACCGCTTTTTGTTTTGCTACGAACACTCTTCTTCACGGCCTGATAATCCTGCTGATGTGCACACAAACCGAGAGAGTGGCCCTCGTCATGACTCCCCTTCCTTATCCTCCGCCGTTGGGTGCGGACGTGAAGAGGAAGAATGACTTGATGGTGAATTGCGCAAGCGCTCAGGGCGAGGCTTGAAAGGCGAGACAAGCGAAAGTGCTGATGCACCAAAAAGTGGGAGGCAGTGTTTGTTGAAAGCACTCTGAGACAATTGAGTGTTTCTACATAAGCGTTTAGAAGTGACAACAAGTCGACAAACAAACAAGTCGTATGTAGTATTCTTGTCACTAAGAGTCAGTAGTGTTACCTTGAACAGACATTACATTACTATAACACTACGTGTAGTCAGCCATGTAGTCAGCCATAGCATAAAAGGTTCTCCCCTCATTAGTATGTGCGGAAGTGGTAAGTTTTTGGCTTCTTTGTCCTTCTTTCCCACTCAGTTTGACACTCTTTCCTAAGCTTACAGTAAACAAACTAACAAGTTTGGTAGCATGCTATGCAGGTATTTAAATCGGTGGCTACCTCTTGTGTCCTGTGCAGTTGTACTTGTTTTTCATTAGTAATCAGCGCTATTTAGGTGGAGTGCCTTTACACGAGAAGAGCAAAATGCAACACCTTACTACCATTGCAAATTGCATACATACGGACTCCCTTTATTAAAACGGGTAGCCCCGTTAAACGACAAGCTTTTGATAGTGATTCTTAAATAGGAGACATGGCCAACTCCTGGATGTATTATTACAGAATTATAGTCAATTTTATAAGTAAACATTCACATTTCTTATTTGTCATATAAACATAGGGAACAAGGTATAAGGGATCTTTGTACTCTTTACCATTTTCAACTGGAAAAATATAAAAAACATTATTTGGCCTATTTTCATGACAGTGTTATGTAGCGAAAACATAAAAAGATCCAAGCAACAGTTTTGAACAATTTATCATTCGTAATTAAGTTATTGTTTATGTGTTAATGTATTGTGCTTGTTATGGCGCCTTCAGAGTCATTTACAATAGTCATCTCTCGTTTATCGCAGTAAACAGTTTCCAGACCTGATCGCAATGAGTGACATTTCCGTGTAGTACAATTCAATATTAATAAACGGAATATTTTCATACTTTGAGCATGGGAAACCTGTTTGACTTTCTAAGTACATTTTAACCACTATGAGAGCCCCGCAGACACAAAATATCACCCCTTAGTCACCGTTACACTCGTATTACTCCTTGTTTACACCACATTGTGCAGGAAACGGGATCACTAGTTAGCTTCTCCGGTTTACTTGTTCTAAACTTAAGTGTTTCAAATACGGATGTCCCAATCCCAATTTTTTGGCTTCCAATCTGATCCAAGTGAGTCAAGTACTCACTATACTACTACTACTACTATAAAACAGCTACCATTTATTAATTCATAAAAAATTTTAAATCTGCAATAGTGAGGGAGCAATGTTCGAATTCCGTTGAAGCAATGGGCAACTGCACAGTATATTGCTCCTATGTTTGGCAGACTGACATTATTCACATACAGTAGTGCTAAAAACAGTAAGACACTTGGTTTAGAAGATAATCAGTAGTTTTTTAAATAAGCGGCAACTACAGACCTAGCCTGCATACTACTATTTTTTTGCAGGTCTCTGTCTGCATTTATGGAACATTTCACACACAGAAGCTATAATTGGGCCTGATACATAATGGATTTTCAAAATGACAGTTACAGTGTAAATACTAAAAATGTCATCTGTGTAGACAGTGTGTTACCACTGCTGTATGTCACAGAGAACAGCAGCTTTCAAACATACTGCAAGCATCACAGTATAGCGCACCTCTTCCTGCAATGAACACTCCTGCTGCTCCGATGTAACACGTGCACTGCTTACGTTTGTCGTCAACTAATGAGCGCGATTAAGCAAAGTTTCACTACTAACGTTGGCTACCATTGAACGTATAGCCTCTGAAAACAACATCATGACTGCAAATTGATGAGCTTTTGTGAGACTGCTGTTATACGTGTGGCGTGCAACCAAACATTTAGGTGACCAATCATCTTACCTGGGCCGAACAAAAATATATATGCCAATTTTTATGCAGTTTACCTTGTAATTGTTAACATGCTAGCCATTCATGGTGTGTGTATATATATGTATGTTATTTTTCTAGAGCCACTTAAATATATTTACACATTGATAACTATGTTATCTTTAATTTCATAAGGTACATCTACGCAGCTATCTACGCAAGACATTTGGTTCTGTTTCTTTAAAGAGTGACACTGCCAACTAGTGGCCTGGGAAGCATATTAGTGTTTATGGGTCTGTAGGAACGATAATCAATTTGACAACACTGTTGATCGTATGTAAATCTTGTATCAACGCAAGCAAAATGACTTTGCCGTTTTTACAAGATTTTTGTTGTAAAAACGTACTCTGAACTAAACTTTCAGAAATCAGCGAGGACAAGGCCTGAACTCAATGAGCGTTAAAGGGTCAGACAGCCCACAGAGAAGGGGGGTGATGGAGGTGTTGGGGATCTATTCCAGCAGAGAGAAAGGTCACAGTGTAAGCTGATAAAGGTGGGAGGCAGAACTTCAGGCCAGCAAGTCAGCTGACGCCTGCAGCTGTGTTTGGAACATCAATATGAGCCTTGTTCAGCCTCTACAAACCCCCCTTCCTCTTTGCACTCACTCGGCATCCCGTCTCTCCGCTCGCCCCTCCTTTCCTCTCACACTGTTTCGCTTTTATCCAGCTCTGATTTATGAAAGTAGGGCATGTGCCCATAACTGCTGCATCAAGGCACATGGCTGAGCCTCCAGAGGCACTAAAGCTCTGTTTACATCAGCCCAGACAACTGCAGCGCATTGCACAATCGCCACAGGCAAGAGTTATATAAAGCACAGGCCCACATCGGTTCCATTGTTTTTGTTTTTCTGCTTCACCCACCTGTATTTCCTGCACAAACTTGGACGGACACTGTGTGTTTGGCTTGCAATCCCGAGTGCCAGGTGTCACATTACTCATTTCCCAGGCCGCCGTTCTGTGTGAATCACAGAGGAAGGTAAAGGTTGCAGGAAATTCAATTGATGCATTGTTTTGTTGAGGCTTTTTTTTTTTTAGTGTTATTTTCCGCTATGCCGTTCACTCACGCACTGGATTCCAGGGGGCTTTGTGTTGGGCTTTATTATGGAGGAGTACTGGAGCATGAGGATCAAATAACAAAGACGGTAAGCAAACGCTGTGACTTGAGCCTACGAGCATGTTTGGGGATGGCAATTAGTCCCGCACGGAGCAGCAAAGCACGTCATGGGCTGTTTCCATGGCAACAAATCAGAGCGCTCAGTTGGTGTGAGACAGAAATGTCTGTTGATAATGAGCGCACATGAGAAAATTTCAACACAGTACTGGTGTGACATAATCATATTTTGAGTATGGTGCATCTTGGTAAAAACACACACACGTCATCCTTGTTAATCTTTCATGAAGTGACTCACGGGGTGCAGCCTGTTCTTGAAAAGAATCTTGATGACAACATAAAAAAACGACCAGCTGCTAAAAATACAGACCGGCCAAACTTGATGGATGCAAGCCACATTTCCAACATAAACAAGCATAAAAACCTTGGGAATGTTCACTCTAACTAACCTTCCCTGTTGTACTAATGCTGTGCTGACTCAACATAGGGCCACAGGGTGCAGCTGCGTGTCTGAGCCTCCTGGACTACAAGGACACTCATTTTGAGCTGGGGGGGGTTATTCTCAACATGTCTCTTGCCTGCTCATGAATCATAGTAGGCACAGTGCCCTCGCTGTGGTTACGGTGCGGTCAGTGCAGCCGCACAATCACTACCCTTTTTTTTTCTCTGTTTTTTGACTCTGTGTCAGGAGCAGGGGACGTTTTTACAGGCTGTTTTGTAACAACTTAAAAAAAATAAATCGATGGAAACTGTCATTTTGTCGATTGTGTTATGTGATAACTACATTTTTTGGCATCAATAAACAATACAAAAACAATATAAAATGGGCTTCAAAGTGGACATTTCTAAAAGACAAGTGTTATTGATCTTGTCATCTGCAATGCTCTGGGGATGCGTGCGAACATCACAACCAACTAAACAATGGAAGACAGCTGTAGTAGTGTTTATGCATAGAACACTTCTCCAGCAGAATAATGACTTACCAAAGTCGCATTGGTGCCAATGAAGGGTATTCAAAACATCCCTGGCTACGTCACGATTTGAATATCGCTCCCTCACCTCTACTGCTTTTCAAAAAAATGAATATATGATTGCTGTTTTGTGGCTGACTATGGCCGATTATTATATATATAGTTAAATAGCAGTTAAAAGCGGCCTATTGGTTAGCACATTGGCCACATAGATCTTGTTTTGAATCTCCGTTGGGCATTGGTGTGGAGTCTGCATGTTCTCCTTGTGTGTGCATTTTCTCCAAAGACATGCAAGTTCACAGTAAATTGTTAATAGATATGAATATAAGTATTAATGATTCTTTGTCTTTTTGTGCCCTGACTGACAAACTGATATCCATTTATTTATCTGTATTGTACAAACTTGAACTTGAAACTGAATCTAGGAAAATGCAACAAAATTGAGAGCTACGAAGCCTAGCACTGTATTCGAGAGTCAATGTTGAATATGACGAATTTGGACATGTTGGCAGGTTTACACTAGCACTGAAAATACTCCCTGTTTCTCACGCCCCACCTGACAGTTCAACGTGTTTCCCCAGGGGGTCCTGCCCCACTATTTGAGAAGCACTGCTTTAAAGGGATAGTTTGGATTTTTTGACATGAAGTTGTACGACATCCTCATTAGTGTAGTACATCAGTGACTTAGCCCCCAATTCGTCCAATAAATCCAGTTCTGGTCAGATTTTGGTGATGAAGAACGCAGATCCAGTTAGTTGCTGAGATCACATAAGTAAAGCATTATGCATTCATAGAGTAATACAATTGCATGACAAACATCCCTCCCAGAAAAAAAAATCAAACCTCACATTGCTCAGCTTTACTTTGATTTTCAGTCGTATTAATGCACGCATTAATTTTACATTGTTGTGTATGTGGTGAAGATTGCTGCGACGTGGCTATGACGCAAAGAGGCTCGAATCGCAGCAGTCAGCTATCACATACACAACATGGACAGCTGTCCGTGCGCATTATAAGACAGAAGAGAAAAGTCAGTTTGTGAGTCTGATTTTTTCAGGGAGTCATTTTTGTCCTGCAAAATACTCTTGAATGTCCAGTGGAACACCGGGATATGAAATTAATTTGTTCTGAAAGGTTTTTCATAAGCCGAATTTTTTTATAACCTGAACAACATTTTACATGTAAATTGGCTAATTCGTTCCACTGACCTGGATAACCCCTCATACAATGGAAATAAAACACTGTTCTGCACATTTAATACTGTATAAATAAAGAGTATTGTAATACAAATGTAGTGTTACAATAAAATCTGAAATTGAATGTATATTGAGTTAAAATTCTAAAAAGTTTACCTTTGATACATAGCGAAGTGCCGTACAGTAAAGTACGTAAACTGGCAGCGATAAACCAATCAGAGAACATTATATAATACGTACACTTACCTCCGCCATGCCTCCATTAGGGGTACTATCAGTATGCTGCAAAACAAAAATTTTGCCGATCGCCAGGCGAGTTACGCCACCATAAGTGAATAGATTGTGGGTGCCTGGGCTAAGGTATCTGCTTTAACTTTTGTTCGAGTTTTCGCCAGCAGCCGACTGACAACGAGACTGACGGCCGACAATGATGGCAGGGAACCCGGCATGTTTGACGGCGAAATTGCCCAGCTGTTCAAGTCAGATGCAGACGATGGATTTGTGGGAGAAAAGTGATTGAAAAATACAGTGAGTGTATTGTTACATGGTAGAATAAAGTTAAACTAAACTCACTCTTTTGCTTCCGTTGCCTTTTTTTGAAGAGCGTATGTTTTAGCATGTGCCTTAATACACAGTAAATCAGAAACCAAAAGACCAATTGCTGGGATGGGCGGTATTATCAGCCGATACGGGCATAAATATTACTTCAAAATCTGTATTGGCTTTTCTTCTGATAACGATGTAAGCACAATGACGTGCTCCACACACGTTAGCATGTTGGTGGTGTGGAATTATTCCCAAATTTTGCCTTTGGATTGTAAATACGTCCAACCGAGGGTCTTAAACAAATGAAAGGAGCCATGAAGCTCGGGGAGGGATCTTTATGGATGTGGCTTACTAGCTCCATCTGGCCGTCAACACCACACAGCTGTCAAGAGCCCAAAGACAAAACATTTTCAGCCTTCACAATATAAATTCTGTGCATTCGTCAGACGGCATCTAACAAAACAAGGGTCTAAGAAAAAAAGCTTCCATTTTCAATGAAAGCATTGGTTATGCAAGGAGGAAGTAAAGCATCGTCCTTTAATTGGTTGTGATTTTTTAATGACTTTGTTGAGACAAAATGTTTAAAACATGGCAATTTTTCAATAACGACAGCATGGGGCAGTCATAATTGAGTCATGAATCATGCCTAGCAACAAATACTCAAAATAACGCTACATCTAAGATAGCATGTTTAGTTTGTTTGGTCAGTCCCACTAACAAACTGGAGTAAATACTGTAGTTTTTATAGCATGTATTACTGTATTAGCAGTAGTATCATTTAATTTAATAGGAAAAGGTCACTGCTTCCATTTGCTGCCTTGTCTCATTGTTGCAGAGACAAAAGAAGCTTTGTGGTGCAGCAAAGGATTTATATTTTCGAGCAGGAAGGCACAGAAAGAGCCCTAATCGAAATAAGTGCACACACACACACACACGCTGTGTATTTTTTTACTCAATGCGCTATTTTCACCTTGTGCTTTTCACTCTTTGTTGTTCACCATCTTTGTACGAGTCGTCCTATCCTTGGCACTCTCTCTTCCCACTCACTTGCTTCGCTCCCGATTGCCCACGTTCCTCGCCTACTCTCTTCATAGCTCAGCTGTTACTTGGCAACGCAGTCCCAGCTGGACCAGCAGCAGCAGCCACATTGCCATAGCAACAGAACACACACACACGTGGTAAACACCTTATATTATTTATTTAAGCAGCATGCACATGAACGCCATGCTTATGTTCAACGCTGTCAACGTAATAAAAATATGTAGTAATATGTAGTCCGAAAGGACGCTTGTCGATATAATCTGATATGGAATATCAATAGGAAAAATTAAATAGTTGGAATTTTTCTAGTGTGATGAAAATGGTTGATTGCTACAACTGGATAAAGCTCCCGGCTAATATTGTTGCGCTTTATCAAGCACGGCCTGTGCGGACATAAATTCCGAGCACTCAAAAGCTGAGTGCACAGTTCTGGGAAACAAGACCCTGTATCCGTGTCCTGCGTGAGTAACACTGCATCTGTCGTCATAGCAACCGTATCCATCATCGGCAGCGGGATCAATTGATTCATTATTGAGTGAGGCGCAGCCCCCACTTCTCTGCTTCCAGTTCACGTCTACTAGCTCCTTCTTCCAGCATCAATTATTGACACGAAAGGCCCACTCACTGGGATGGGAAAAAAAGAAAGCTGTCAAGGCTCCCTTGAGGAAATATAACTCACATCCTACATTTTCCCTGGAAAACATGCACATTCTCGAATTGGAAGGTGTAGAACTGACAATCTTTCTAATAATAATTTCATGAACTAATAATCCAATAGTTGAAGGCAAATGAGCAGTAAAAAAAAAAGGTGGGGTATAAATGTAAAATGACAAGTGGCGCGTAAAAACATTGCTTTGTGGAGAATAACCATTTACTGCCGCAGGCGAGGACATGCTTTAATGCAATAATACCTTCATTTATTGCAGCCTTTCATCTTACTGCTGCACAACTAAGTAGAGCCAGGGGTTGGCTTGTTTGGAGAGAAGGCAAGAGGAAAAGACAAATGTGTAGTATTGGAAAATGTGTGCTCAATGGATGATGTCAGCTCTTTGCACTTTGACATTTTAATGTGCTCTCTAAAGGGAATTACATCATTAGCCCCCTTTTCCCAGCCTGGCTCAATGATGGGAAACCTCTTAATGGACGTCAAAAATGTTGTCCCAATGGAAGAATGGTGTGTGTGTGTGTGTTTAGGCAGGCTGGCTTTCACAGACTATAAGTGAGAGAGGCCTTGCTCTTACTTAGCATCATGAAATGCACTAAAAGTCTAAATAAAACATCTCAGGCTGCATTGAGAAAGTCTTTTCCAGCACAGACGACCCCGTGTGACCTTGTGTATAATCACTCTCCCGGGTGATGGATTTGTTGTGTTAATTATGTCATGCATTTATAATTACAGGAACATATCCATTTGGCAGTAAGTGTCTTGGCGATGCTGCAGTTTGAAAATCTGTTGGTGGTGTTGCTGCTGCAGCAGCCACTTAAGAGCTTACAACCAACAATCGAGTCAATCATCAGCGTGCACGTGTAAATTAATATCAGAAAGAATGAGGGATTTCTGATGGGGAGAGCGAAGAGCCTTTACTATATTAGGTCAGGAAACACATTCTATTATGTGACACTACCCAACCGTTATTTGTAAGTAGCTTTGTAACATCATAGTTTAGTTTGTTTTCAACATGCTGACACTGATCTACAACACTTAAACAATTCAAAATAAAGAAAGAAGGAGAGCTTAATGGTCATACAAGCACAAGCAGAAGTTGACCAGTGAAATATGAACGTTAAAAACAATAAAGCACTCTCATTCTTTAAACATTAACTGCCACACAAATATAACCGGTTATAACCGTTATTAAAACACAACACTCATGTGACTTGAATGACAATCACATGACAAGCGCAAGAAGAAAATGAGTCTCCCCTCAGTGCTCCTTTTTGGTTAAACAGCACAGTCACAGATGAAATATAAGACATGAATTCCCCCAAAATCATACTTGTAGTCCAACTTTTATGAGCTTTTAGGTCGGGACCTGCAAATATTATCACCGATATTGGTATAAACATGAGATATCAGCTTATATGGGTATCTGTTCTTTGGCAAAAGATGTTATGTTCTCCACGCAGCAACAAGCGTACTAGCTCAGTATGTCCGTGGTGAGTCATCATTTGCATGTTTGGTGTTGCATGTTCAAATTGTAAGTATGCAATTTACAATTACAGTCATTTCATATATTGTTCCCGCACTACACTGCGGTAAAAAAATGATCACTATTTTGTGGTTGACTATGGAACTTATTAGCAAATAAAGTTATATGTAGCATTCTAGTCACTAGGCCTCAGTAATGTTACCAGACCAACATGGGCGCTGGCTACCGAGCTAGCAGAGCCGAGCCAACATGCCATGGCTGAGATTGAATGAAAACAAATGTTCTTCTCTCATTCCGCATGGAAGTGTTTTTTGGCGTCTTTGTCCTTCTTCCCCACTCCTTTTGAAACACTTCAAGTTTATAATAAGAACATTGGAGAGGCTAACTAGTTAGCTTGGTAGCTAGAGATCCCATAGCCTGCGCAATGTGATGTAAACTAAGGATAATAGAATTATAGGGATGTTATTTCAAATTGACGAGGTTATAATAATATTAAAGCCCAAAGTTAGAATGTCATATGCAGGTTTTCTATGTTCTAAGAAAATATTAGTTTATTACTCTTAAAACTTCCGGGGAAATTCACTTATCGGTTGGGTCTAAAACCAATAAACAATGGACTGTATTGTGAAGTGCTGCAAAGGGAAATTATATATTTTGTTCATTATGATGTGCTGAATGATCCCAGTTTATAATATGACTGATTATCCCAAAGTTTTCTACTTTGCACTTGACTTTGGTCTTACGCGCATGTTTGTGCCACATACTGTAGATTTTAAAGTTACCGACATTGTTTAATTCGATTCTCTCGTTTGTGGATGTATTAAGACTAACTTGTCTTGTTCATTGCAGGAGAACATGTTATTTTACTTGACTGGTTATAATGTTTTTAAAGTACTATTGTGTTGAAAAACTAGCTTCTGTAGCCGAGGATCGGACCGCCAAGGCCTCTGCATCCGGCCGCCACCCAGCTCTCTTTGCACCCGACCCCTTTGGCCCCTCCCATGAGTGGTGAGCTTATGAGAGGGGGAACCCACATTACCTTTTCGGGATAGGCCCGGCCACCAGACACTCCCCATCGTGCCCCGCCTCAAGTGGAGGAGTTTAAGTACCTCGGGGTCTTGTTCACGAGTGAGGGAAGGATGGAACGCGAGATGGACAGGCGGATTGGTGCAGCGTCTGCAGTGATGCGGACTCTGCACCGGTCTATCGTGGTGAAAAGAGAGCTGAGCCGAAAGGCAAAGCTCTCGATTTACCGGTGGATCTACGTTCCTACCCTCACCTATGGTCCTGAGCTTTAGGTAGTGACCGAAAGGACAAGATCGCGGGTACAAGTGGCCAAAATGAGTTTTCTCCGCAGGGTAGCTGGGCTCTCCCTTAGAGATAGGGTGAGAAGCACTGTCATCCGGGAGAGACTCGGAGTAGAACCGCTGCTCCTCCGCATTGAGAGGAGTCAGATGAGGTAGCTCGGGCATCTGGTTAGGATGCCTCCCGAACGCCTTCCTGGGGAGGTGTTCAGGGCACGTCCAACCGGTAGGGTAGGAGGGCTAGGGGAAGACCCAGGACACCCTGGAAAGACTATGTCTCTGAGCTGGGCTGGGAAAGCTTCGGCATCTGCTGGGAAGAGCTAGACAAAGTGGCCGGGGAGAGGGAAGTCTGGGCTTCCTTGCTGAGGTTGCTACCCCCGCGACCCGACCTCGGATAAGAAGAAAATGGATGGATGGATGTGTTGAGACAAAATGTGTGAAAAAAATAAAGCACTTTTTCCTTTTTGGTCTGTTGCCTAGATCGGTTGTGTGGTAATGTGTTGTGCAGTGACAATATTGGATATTGCAGACTTGAGGTTCCACTAAATATAATGCCTATATAGACTAATAAAAGCAGTGATTTGAAAACAAGCCAAAGTTGCTCATATTTTAGGCATGCATCATCACAGCTACCACGAATAGACTCCAAGCAAAAGGAAGCAGATCAAAGCTTAGTGTGAAATAGGTCAAATGCTAGATATTCATGTTCTCCAAGCCCACTGGGAACATGTAGCTGTCAATAAAATAAATATACTAAATCTTCATCAGTGGGGACAGAAATATGATGGAATGAGGGCTTGTGGAGTTTCTCCAACTTTGGCACGCACACTGACAATGTGTCCAGTCGCCTGCTGCCTGCAGGGGGATTTGGGTGGCGAATGAGAAGCAAGACTGAAGGATAGGAAAGAGCAGCTTAGGTTCACTGAACAATTGCAAGCCTGACTGCTATTTCAATTGGATTGGGAGGGCCGGATGAAATCATATTTCCAGCGGGACACAAAGGGTCTGAAAAAGCGCTGCAGTCCCAGCATGAGAATGAGATGTAGCACACGATGTCCCTCTCTATTCTCCACATCATCCTCTTGACGACTTTCATTTGAGACTTGCTGTTGTTATCATCTCACTGCCTATGAGAGCCTGTAATCTTCCTCCACAGTTTGTTGCGGAAAAGCAGATTTAATGTGACAAATCTAGAGCCTCCGATGACAAATAAATCAGGAATTTGTCGTGATAAGTACCACTTATATTATAGCGCAGCAGAGTGGGAAAGACAGGGAAGTGGGGGCTATGATATCTGTTCACTCAATTTCTGCAATTTTCTTCTGTTTTAAACATGAAACATCATCACCCAGAATGACCCACAGACTTACCTACTTAACTGATTTCATTTAACTTTGATGCAGAATGTTACAAAAGCTTTGCTTTTAATGTACACGTACACACACACACAGAAAATGGTAACAAACAAGTGGAGAAGAGTCTTGCATGCATAGTCTGTCAAAAGTGTGCATGAATGAATAACAAACGAGTGGGGAAGAAAAGCCTCCCCCTCGTGCTGGCCTGACATTCAAATTTAGCTTTTTGCGTAGGGAAGGGATGAGACACAGCTTAAAGCCGTACTTGCACAAGATACAAGGTGTCCAACTCACTTTGTAGTTCCGAAGGCAAACGAGTGGGTTGCATATTGCTGAGCAGCGCCAGGCAACACAGGAAGACGATACAAACCCAGAAGTTCCTCCAAGGTTACATCTCGTGCAAAAGGAGAGGATTTTTTTTCTCCACTTTTCCCCCCCCAATGATTGTAGCAGTGGGAGTAGGGATGACTTCACCCAGATTTCAAGGTTACAGTCCCCTTCATCGCTACCATAAAAAACAAAGCTGGTGTGGGAAAAAGAGAGAAGAGCCAAGGGAGGGTGACATGCAGAGATAAGGAGATGATGGTATAATAGCGCAAGTTTCATCAGTCAGGCGGAGGAGGAGAGTGACATTCCGCCTCAGAAAATAATTTCAAAGCGTATTTCATCCCAGATTACTGCATGGAGACATGTTCTGCAACTAGGCGAATGGATTTTTACTACTGATTGCAGGCCAACAAGTTGAAGCTCTGCTGAAACAAAGCATTACTATCTCTATTCATGTTTAGAAACACCATTTTTAACAGAAAACAGCATCTAGGTGTCCTTTTGTTTACACCAAAGTTTTGAAGCCTAAAATTGTAAGATCATTACACATTGTTTAATTCTCGCTCGTAAACATCCAATCGCTATCATGTCTCACTTATGTCTGCACATTAAGAGCTGATTCCTCTTCACACTTGTCACTCCATTTACAATACCACAAGAAATTTTATTCTGTAGAGCACAAAGTTTCTGCTTTGTGACGGTGTGGTTTCCCGCTGCTGTATGTGGTGTACATTTGTATCAACAATAATGGCTATAAATTGTTTTACATAACTGGCTATTTGTTCAAAACCAAAAACAATGGTGGACCACAGCTAGTGGTGATTAGCCAGAGGGGTAGAAATGTGCTATGTGACAAACTATAGTTAATGCAGCCCTCACGAGGAAGTGAAGGAAGTGAAGAAAAGGCAAATATGTATTTATTAGAAGAGTAAGATTAAACTTCTCGATTGTTTATCCCAGCAGCGGAATCGCAGGACGTCAATACTCACATGAGCGTCTCACTCAGGGTGTCAGCAGACATTTGCAAGACAATCCTGCAAAGGACACTGGGAATCAGGAAGTGCTCCGCACAGCGCTACAGTATGAATGGCACAGTGTTGTGTGTGGGGCTAACAAACCAACCAATAACAATGGGGTATAGGCCTCTCAGGGGCATGACATCGACTGGACTTTGATGCAAGCAGAGAAACATTTTTCAATGAGTGGAAGTTAACGCAGCGTTGCTGTGGAGGATGAAATCCTGGAAGTTGACAATCGACTATTTAAGCATTGTAAATATATTACGGTCTAAGCATTTTTACTGAATAGTGAAGCACTGTATATTTTGCATTTTCCATATTTTTCTTTTCGTGAATGGCCATTGTCATAAATGTATTTGTTTTGTGTACGTTCAATACGCGGTGCAAGCATTAAAGCAAAATTCAGTTCGCTTCTCTCTCCTAGAGCCGTACCTTAACTTCTGATTCCCTAGCCCATTGCTAAAATATTGTGCCATTGCTTCCACTGGTTCTTCAGTGCTTACCCAATAACCAGGGTTTTACTACCAGTTTAAGCATTGTATATGTTACACGTGGGTATGTGGAGCCTTTTCCAGCTGACTTCGGGCGGGAGGCGGGGTACACCCTGGACTGGACTGTACGTTCCATAGAATTTGACTACCAAAGAAGGGATGTGCCAGAGAAAAACTATACACCAAGGGTACTTGTTCCTTTTGTGTTTATTTGTTTGAGGATTGGTTGATTGAGAATTTTAATAGTTTTGCACACAACTTGTTTACACTAGTGTCTTTGTCTATCTTATTTTGTATTAATACACATTTGAGAAGATTGGCCAAAAAATAAATAATTGTGCTTGTGCATGTGCACTGCGGCCCAGCCTCAGCCAGACCCCGCCTCGTGTGGCCCGGATGTGAGACCCGGATGCAGACCGTCTGCCTACATCGTTGTTTGAGGAACCGCAGCGGCGTCAGTTTTGTGTGAAGCTAGACGCTGGAACAAATATTGAGCAGAACTGGGCAAAGAAAATAGTATTTTGAATGGCAAGATTAGCTTCAAAGACGGCTCTCTCAACAACACCAAAGTTACCTGTGGTGCTGTGATGAGTTGTCACAAAGTACATCACTTCTAGAATAAGAGGGAAGTTACTGGAGCACCGCAGGTATTGTTTTGTCATTTATACAGTGCAAAGAAAAATAGTAAAAATACAGTATAGTGGTGTGAGAATGAAGGTGCATTCAGGGATCACCAAACAGTCAGAAAAACAGAAAAATTGTCGCTGGTATTAAACATTCAAAAACTGGGGGCTTTCTAACTCTCCATGGAACCAAAGAAACGTGGTTGAAACATTGCGATTTCAAGAAAAAACTCGGCAAAATATAAATCTGTATGGCTCTAATGCGTCTCTGGTCCTTACCAACAAGAGACCTCAAGGTAACTGACGTTAAATGTTCATGTATTCTTCTTTATTCATCATTAAAATGCATTTCACTTGTTATTTTTAAGCGTTTTGCATTGTTTTCTGCATGTAAAACTAGAAGTGGTATTTACTAGAAGAGTTTTATTTTTTTGGTGTCTGCAACAGATTAAACCGGCGTACACCGCACTAAAGTAACAACCAAGTGTCATTTTTAAATGTTTCGTCCAGACCAGAGTGGCAAACTATAAGTGTGAACACTCCCTTACTAAGTCCTGACATGTAAGTATACCTTTGTACTTGACTTAAAATAGCAGTCAGCAGCACTCGAGTGTTTGTTTTGGTGAAACACAGAGCAGAGCGGAAGTGGAGGATTGCTGCATTCTTGCTGAGGCCCCACATTCCCCAGAGTGCCACAGCATCCCCCCTTCAACCTCCCTCCTGCCCACCCACGCCCCCCCAGCTCGCCTGCTTCCTGTGTATGGCTGTGCCTTCCCTTGCATGCACTGAGCAGGGTCAAGTCAGCCCCCACCTCCACCCATCCTCCTCCAGCACCCTGCCGCTCCAAATACATTATTTACTCTCTCCTTCCCTCCCTTTTGCTCAAAGGAATCAGGACAGTGAGAAATAACACCACAGTATAACACCCCCATCCACATACACAATTCTACACACACCATCAACCTCTCCACCACCAGCAGCAGCATAACCCCACCGACTTGCTCTTTTCTCACTCTGCAGCAGGTTGAAAATACAGTGCAAGGATGGGTAGCCACAATGGGGAACTCTGAGGCCTGGGCCCTCCCATTAATCCCCTCTGACATGCCTCCCGAGGGCAGGGATTTGCTACAAGTCAATGCAGGAGAGCGACAGTATGCAAAACAAGCCTGTCTGACTCTCTCATGCTTTTCAAAGCAGCTCTGCTGTGCCAGAGTGAGACAGGAGGGCAGAAAAGAAGGCAGGGGGGGGAGACAAGTATGCTCAGTTAACCCTTGCTTCACCCTCCTGCTCAGCATACTTTTATATCATCTGTCTCCCTCATTCATAATGTTGATGACAGATGACAGCAGGGGAAATGATATGTGTTTTCTCCTCCATTATCCTTTTTGCCTCCCTTGGTCACAGATTTAGCAGCCTGACAGAATAGCTCCCCCAGCGTAAACAGGAATTCACACGTCATGTGATGCATTTACTCCTGTCAGGCAGAGCAGCCCTATTGAATTTTAGTCTTATCAGGGATCTGTTGATGAGAAGAAAGGTGGAGGTTGGGCAGGATGACGTTAAGAAGAGGTGGTTGGGTGCGTACAGTCCCCCACCCTGAAGCTTAACAAGGAACGTAAACAAGAGGGTTTGAATAGAAGCTGCGCCGCAACCACAAAGCTGCAATGGAGGGCTGCAGAATAGCTTTGATGAGAGCAGAGATGGAAAAACAACACGACAGCAAGGCTTTAGTGGAAGAGAAATCCGCCGGGATTTGCAGGCTGCTTTGGAGTCACGTGACAGGCTCCACCGCTTTCCCTCCCTCTCTTTTTCCACCCATCCGCAGACCCTTTGAGACGGAAAATGGGTCATCTGTGTGCAAGTTAATACTCTCAGCACGTACAGTGGCGCTTTTATTTTTAGGACATGCCTTCTCCCCCCCCTCCTCACATGGTGAATGACACAAAGGTGTTGGGTAATGGGCTCTACTCGTGTTTATTATTATAGCTGCTGGCACTGCATGCACACATCTAACATTCCCCTCCATGACTGCGTATATTTGACAAGCCACACTGAGGCTTCCACATGCATGACAACAGCTACAAGGTGCAGACAGAGTGACTCTGGGCATCAGGTGTTAAAACGCTCCACAGCACATACCCACAAGGCCGCTCCGTGATCAACACATATCCTCCTTAAAGCCCCTCAGACTGGAGCTGAAGCTGCCATGGCAACCGCATACAAGCCAGCTATTTCTGGCCACTCGCCTCCCAAACACAGCTGCTCCTGCACCAGCAGTCATCCCCACCTGTCAAGATATCCAATCTGAGCTATGTGTGGCATTTGGCGCAAAGGATCACGACCTGACATTCACACAGACAAATAGCAGAGCAACAGTAATTACTGCCGACATTTGTTGACAGGATTTCCAGTCACGGCTTGCAGGGCTCAAATACTCTTAATAGTGAACACAAGCATTTAAAATGTGTCTAACTGGTGGTTTTAGACAAAGCCATACATTCCCAATATTGGGATTTTATTGTGGCCTTCAATGAGTTTATTTTGATGTGTTAAGTGCGTATCTAAGTATATATATATATATATATTATTACATTTATACTTTAAGTAATTAAGTATCTAAGTATATATCTATATTAGACAGACACTAAGTATCTATCTAAACACATTGAAGGCCACATCAAAATCCCAATATTGGGAATGTATGGCTTTCTCTAAAACCACCACTTAGACACATTTTTAAATGCTTGTGTCCACTATTATGAGTATGTGTAAAAGAAAGCATGTTGACATATTAAACTTTTAAAAGCAGTGAAATAATTGAGTACGTTATAGCTATACTTCATACACAGCTTCTTTTTTTATTTCAAGCTGTCAAACGGAGCTGTCGTGATCACATCTCTCACTCACTTATGCAGGAAGTGGGACAAGTTTGCGCCAGGAGGTCGGGCTCAGCGCAACAGTGCCCCCTACTGCACAAGAGGAGACTTGCACGCTCCCTTTCTTATGTCAACATGAAGCGCTGACTTATATTGCATTCACGTGCTCACGACTACAGCATGAAAGGCGCACATAGTTACAGGCAGTACCTGCTATTGTTTAATACTTGCAGGAGCACACCTTCAAAAATTCCAAACTTAAGTCGTCATTGTTTTATACGCAGTACAAACGGTAGCTTGCTCTTCAAATATATGACGACATTAAATATAGGGGACACATTTAAATACTTGACATTTTAAGGGGCCTTAGGAACTTTCACAAAAGAGCTATACTCGCAAATATAGGTGTCCCTTATATGCTCTACAATGGAAACAAAGTATTTGTCTTATACAAAAACATGTACATGACAAACACAAATGAGTGTAGATTAACATCCATCCATTTTCTATTCCCCTTATCCTCATTAGGGTCCTCAATAGACCCTATCCCAGCTGACTTCGTGCCAGGCCAAAAAAATAAAAATTCACTCACATTCATACCTTTAGACAATTTAGAATCACCATTTAACCTAACATGGATGTTTTTGGAATGTGGGAGGAAACTGGAGTAACTTGCGCTTTTGGGTAACTGAAAGGGATAACAGACACATTTGGAATTTTTTATACGTGTAAAAGTGTTTTTTGAGAGTCAACCACTGATGACATCATAAATGAGTGACAGAACTAACTTTCAGTTCCATTTGGATAGCAAGGTAAGGATTAACATAACTGTTGGACTCCAACAGTATTACTAAACACACACACACGTCACATTGTACACTGAAAAATAAATGCCAAACGAGGCAAAATTTTGACATAAAAAAAGATGCTTAGTAGACTGCATTGGTGTTCCTTAGGCTAGCCACAGTAAAAGACTACCATAAAACGTGCAGTTTTACTGGATAAACTATTAATACATTTCATGTAGATACCTTATATTAGAGCAGTCCTTCTCAAATAGCAGGGCGAGCGCGAGAGGCTGGGCGTACTTTGTTAGTGCAGACCTGCCAACATGTACTCATTTATTGTAGTCAACATGCAATTTGACTATTGAACCACTGTATTAGAAAAATGAACATTCAAATCATGAATAACAGCGCTGGTGTACATTCCTGCAATCAGCATGGCCATTTCACACTTTCTCAACAATGCAGCATCTTAGAGATTAATTATCTATCTGTGGCACTGCGCTGTGTGACAAAACTGCACATGTGGAGTGGCATTTTTATTGTGACCAGGCCAAGACACATATTGATTTGGAAAAGGTGACAGGTTTGTGAACAATATTGAAAGGGGCCTTTTGTAAACAGAAAATGTTTCAGATCTCAGGAGTTCAGCTCATGGCAGATGAGAGCAAAAACAAGTGTTGCATTGTTTTAAGTGCAAGTAGTCCATGTACAACTTGTATTGCCATAGTAACCTACCAAGTCAATGGTGTTTACAGTCCTATGGTGGTGGTAGTGTTATGGGAGGGGGCTGCATGAGTGCTGCTGCACTGCTTTCTAAAAACACCACCAAGATTACATGTGCCTTGTTAATGATGTTGAATGAGCAGGCAGTTACAATCTCCTCACAACCGGAACCCAACTGAACCTGTGTGGCAGCACAGTTCTTCAAGGTACACTAATAGAAATGGTTGCTGAAATGTGGGACATACTCTTCTGTGATACTGCAGGTGCCAGCTGAGTATCCGTCAGCTCTATCAAACCAACAGTAGAGGTGGCTAATGTTTACAAAGTGTAAAGTGCAGAGAAAGGTGCCCCTGTTGTAGTTTGCAACTCGTCCAGACCATATTTTCCTTGCCCCAAGGACACAAACAAATCACTTCGCCTGTGCACATGCTCACAAGCAGACGACTCTGCAAGTCTTTACAGCATATACATGAGTTCATGGAAAGTAGGGCATCCTGCACAGAGTATCCACTCTCTAGTCTGTGGGCTGTGATGTGTTTGTATTTTCCATTCTAGAGAATGTAGTCTTTTCTCGTTTCCTGGCAACGTCAAGACAGAGCTGAGAGAAAAACAGCTGCAGACTGAGGGGAAAATAATTACCACTATTTGGCTTCCAAAAGACACTTGGTGGACTCACTCCCTTCAACTGAAACACAACTACCCCATTCAAACACATTTCTACCCCTCTGGCTAATCAAAACATACTGTAGAGAGAAGTGATATAATTAGATGACTAACAGTCTTCCTTGCTCCAGCAGTTTTAAGAAGAAATCCCCAGGAATATTTCTTCACTGTAAGCAAAACAGCTCAAAAAGAAAGAACAGCAGCTTTAGTGTGCGTTGCTACTGCCATCTATAGGCAGAAAGAAAGAGACAATTGCATGTGGAGATTTTTATTTTTGGAAATGTACAACATTGTCAGCGTTC
Organism: Oostethus manadensis; assembly: GCA_024372805.1. NCBI lineage: Eukaryota > Metazoa > Chordata > Actinopteri > Syngnathiformes > Syngnathidae > Oostethus > Oostethus manadensis. The sequence continues at coordinate 4,105,795 of QODF01000041.1, forward strand.
TTTTCTAATTCTAATTCTATTCTAATATACATTATATACATGCATGCATGCATGTCAGTGGACGGTGGCAAGCGGACAAATTTCAGGGGAGTCTAAAATATTTCACTATACCTGTTTAAACATTTTTTAAATATAAATTTTGTGATGTATGTATTTCTTTCATAAAGGTCTGCCAGGATTTAGCTAAACTCTTCGGATAGCAAATAAAACACCTGTACCGGCTGCATGAAGTACTGCACTCAATTTTGATTAAATCAACATTTTCACATCAGCACCAATCAACATATTAGCTATAAGACTGTATTGTGATAAATCCCCTATCATTTACAAATGTTCTTTAGCCTGTGTGTTCATTATTACCAATGTTCTAGTCACAGTACAACTTACCAGTCATTCCATGTTGTCCTCCCCTTAAGATGCATTGCTGAAATAGAAATGGTACACATTCAGATGCCATCTACAGGATTAAAACTTCACTAAAGACAAGTCAATCGCACTTCTGTCTTAGAGGTGAAATAACCAGGAGCACCTGACAAGCTGCTCTCAGTTTTGGATGTTCTAAGATTCATCTTGCACCTTGTCTTGTCCCAGAGGTCACAGATGGCAACTGGGGGGTTTTTAAAGATGCAATGGACAATAAAAACATTGCTAAGCTTAATGGATGCTTACAGTCGACCATGCAGGTGTGCAGTGAAGTACGTAGTGGGAACCAAACCTGTTAGTAAAAAAAAAAAACAAAAAAAAAAAAAAAAAAAAAAAAACAAAAAAAATTTGGTATGAGGGCTAGATATTTTTAATCTGATCATAGTTTAGACCCCTCCCCCGTTTTTAAATCAATGTCAGCATATATAGCAGGTCCAGTTTGGGAAATGTGTGTGTTTTTGGACTTTCACTGTACTCTTGATTAGCATTTGTCTTATGCCGGTTTTGGGTCACTTCTGTGTTGGAACTATTGGACATTGCTGCGAGTTTGCCCATGTCGGTAATATCAATAAATGGGGTAGCATTTTAAGTATACCTCAATAGCAGGCAGTGCACTTTTTACCACTGTAGACAACTAGCATTAGATGGAGATATATTACCATCGTGGCGAAGGCATGCATGAGCCAAGTCGCCACGTGCCTTCATGTGCCTTTCCATTACTCGGCCTGCATACCCTGGTAGGTGTACGAAAACAACACATTTGAACGGCGTCCAACGACTGAAAAACGTTTGTACTAGAGTAGGAGACCAAAAATGCCGTCGAAAATGTAAGCTAGCTAGCTAGCTATCTGTACATGTGCTCAGTCTACAGCATAGTAGCAAACATGCTCCCAGTGGACGTTATAACCAACACAGGTAACGCTCTTGCTCAAAAACAACGTATCTTAATTTACATTAAGTGAGGATTCGTCTAAAAAAAAATAATGTCATGAACGAGCGTTGCCTTACCGTTCTTAGCACAGCAAAGATAGAGGCGACCAGTGATAGCGTCTAAGATAGCAGCAGCACGACTTGTTAAACCGACCTTACCAACCCAAGCCTTTTATTGGCTAGTTCCATGAGCGTCCTCGGAAGAAAGTGGTACCTGATTGGTTGGTTGGCATATTCACTGACCAACCAAATAGCATGATCTTAAAAGGTTAATTTTATCCTCAGTTTGCGCGTATGCAATCACATAAGTGCCAGAATTTCAGGGGAAATACATGTGGAAATATAAAGAGCATCAATAACACAAAAATACAAATACAACTGTAGTCATATTCTTTTTCCATTTTGTCTTTGCGGTTTCTGTTTTGTCATTGCTTTTTCTGTATTGTCATTTGTTTTCTCCATTTTGTTGTAAATTTTCCTGTTTTGTTTTTGTCTTTTTTGTTTATCATTGCATTTACTGGATGTTTCAAGCTAGCGAGTAAAAGCCAAGACAATACAACGACCAGCCCACAATCCTTCTGTAGGATGACTAGTCCCACCAGCCTGTAAGCCACTTCTCTTAGCAGCTCCGATATTGACTACATCGTCGCGCAAAGTATGTGCATGGTAGCAAAATAGTGATGTTAATTCCTGTCCGTGACATTTTTCAGGTCACCCACGCTAAGAATTACATTTAAACATAGCTACGGCAAGGCCACTGCAAGGAGGAATCGTGTGGTCAGCTATTGACTAATTTCCCTTGCAGAAGGACCCACCCACTTTGTTGTATTGTCTTTGCTTGTAGTCGCTAGCTTTAGACATCCAGTATATGCAATGACACAAAACAAATGGAAAAGACAAAACAGGAAAACCAACGACACAATGGAAAACACAAAGACAATACAGAAAAAAAAAATGCATACATTGGTATATTTTTGGTCCCATTTATATTTCCACATGTATTCCTTTTAATTTTGGCACTCATATGATTCCAGAGGCGTGAACCCAAATGACCAAAAATAAATAAATACTATTACCAAATAATAATCTGATTGTGTGTGTGTTTGTAACATGGGCCAAACAAAATCAGCTTGTTAACATTGCGACTTTTCACGGCAGTAACTGACAACCTGGATACTTCACAAACTATGGCATTTATTTCAAACAGACGCTTCTGCATTGTGTTTTTTTACAATAAAGTACACAATGATCATCATTGGATGAGCCTAATAAATACTATTTCAACAAGCTCCTTTGTCGTAATCTCTGACCCTGACCATTTTCCATGCAGTTTGGAAAATAGGTAAGCTTCAATCAAAACCACCATTCTTCTCTCACAAGCAAAAGAAAAACAAAACTGAATATAAACAAAAGCAACATATGACTTTTTAAAACAAACTAAGGGAAAAACTACTTAAATGGATAAGAGTCACAACAGAAATGTTCTTTTGAAAAAAATGTATGGGGACAAGAGGGAGAACATGCTGTAACTCTATAACTCTAATATTTACACCCAAACTACAGTTAAAAGCATAAAACTGTCTGTACAGAAAAGTACAATATTAACAGTGCAAGATATTAAATAGCTTGACTCAAAACACTTCTCAATATACAAATCTAACAAAAGCATACACATACATACAAGTGCTAAAGAAAATGTAACTTCAGGTTATCACTGAATAGGGTTCTATACAAAGGAAACACTGGAGGTGTAATCAGAAATGCATCTATATACATTACTGTATAATATAAAACCACATTTACAATATCTTTACCTTTATTCTGGTCAAAGTACGTGAAAAAAAACCTAGATTTTTGGTAAGGGTGAACAGAAGAAGCCTTGTTGGCATGAGACAGTATACGAATAATTGATCCTCTTTCCAATGAAAACAAAGTAACTTCATGTTTGCAACGCTGTACACATAGAATTCAGCTTCATTTAGCCTGTAAATTACTCTTATGGCTATTTTCAAGTTCATTATTCAGTTGGAAATGAGTCGAGACCGTCTGACTAATGAACAATGTGGACAGACAGTTAAAAAAAAAAAAAAAACGGCAGGTGAAGTGAAGTAATGCAAGCTTTGCATTCACCATCATTGCACGGTTTATACCCAAGATGTATGAGTATTCAGTAGTAGATTACAGGTTATCCAGTAAAGTCCTTTGTTACTGTTTACATTTCATTTAATATTACCATATGCTGATAAATTCCACCAGTATTCTTTATTCACAGCTCTTCACACACACACACTGCATTCTTAAGTATTTTCTAAGGGTTATTATTTCAGGCAACTCTCTGATTTGAGAAGGGGAGCAGGAAAAAAGTGCTGTCCTTTCTCAAAGTGCCACAGGGAAGAGAACAAAAAGGCACTACAATATAATTCCATGATCCATCCACTGTGGCTACATGTGGACCGTGGATGGCTAAAAAGCGATCCACGTTCACCTGTAAGACTCAATGCAAACCTGTGCATGTCTGTGGAAAATGAGAATTTTCAATCCATTTTTTCTTAATGATGACGGCAGACAGGGAACATGATTAAGTTCAAACATTTAATATGCCCTTAATGCCAATGTGGCAGTGTTCCTCTGAATTCCTCATAATTAAGACAGCAAGCTCAGGCAGTGCAATGTAGAGCTATGAGGACAGAGCACAGGAGGGAGTCAAAGGAAAGGAAAACACCCCTTACCAATGCATTTCATATCAAATTGAAACAGTTATTGCTTGCAAAAACAATTCTTATAAATGTTCAATTAGAATTAAGTAGAGCACAAAAGACAATTGTGTATCTTCTTCTTTCAGACAAATTTCATCCCCCTACGCAATTGTCATAAAAGTGCACTTAAGTGCCATTAGCTTGCCAAGAAAACAGTTGTCAATAGAAAATAGTGCTTGTTTTGTGTTTTTTTCTTGTTGTTTGTCCACTGTTGTGCCCCACTTGTTATAGTATGTAGTATGTTGACTTGTGTATCCTGCAGGAAGGGAATGGGGATGATGTCCCCAGGGTGCTGGTTAAGTGCTTAGTGCGGCGGCTCTTAGCTACTACGTCCTGTCACCTGCACTCCACTGATACCCCAGAGTTCTGTGAAGAGGAGGAGGATGAAGACACCGGTGGGTCGGCCAGTGTCAGCATGACTGCTGCTGTGAGTGAGCTCGAGGACGGTGACGAGGACGACGATGAAGAGGATGCGGCCACAGTGCCTGTGGAACAGAAACAAGGTTTGGCAAATCACACGGTCAAATATTTCCATTGACTGTGGTTGGAGGCAACCTCCTGGTGTAGCTTTGATTCATTCCACAAGAGAGTAGCTGCATTTGAAGAATCATTTGTGGTCCGAATCCAGCAGCGTTATCTACTTCTGCATGCACCTCAAAACGTTGACTTGCTCATATGTTGCACTAATTGTTTTAAAAATGAAATCATTGTTGCTGTGTTTTGCAATATAGTTGTTATGTTACTATGTTACAGTATAGTTGTATGTTACTAAATGACCAGGTGGTCAAAGAGAGCAACATTAGCCTTTCCAATTTGCCATGCACTCCATTATCAAAAAATTGAGCTGCTATTTACGGCAGGGGTCTCAAACTCGTGCCATGGAGGGCCGAGACACTGCAGGCCAGTCACCCCTGATTTACAATATTTTTACAACTTTACAGCTGTCCCTCGCTTCATCGCGGTTTGAACATCCCACCCTCACTCTAATGTGGTTTCCAAACATTCAAATATGATCAATAGATGATCACTGAAATTAGTGCAAAATGTGCATATTTAACCAACTTGTACTTATTATTGGTCTAAATTAAGGATTTTCAAGCATAAAGATGGTTAAATGAACGGTAAAATACAAATACCAGGAAGAAGAAGAATTATTTTTTTAGATTATACCTGTATCTACAGTATTGGGTAGACTAGAGGGTGTTATTTCATGTCCCAAGGGTTTAAATAATGTTAGAAAACATGTCTTTCCATTTATTAAATATTGAATCCTACTTTTTTAAATTCACTTATCATGGCTGAGTCTGAAACCAATTAACCACTATAAATGAGGGACAAATATATTATATTAAAAAAAGACAATTATAAGCTATTCAATAAATATAGAAATATCTAAAACAAGCAACAAAAGCACAAATCTCAAAGAAGAGTGTAAACTGAATTTCCCAGAGGGGTCAATCTGAATGAAAGCATTCCAAATAAATGAATGGAAATGAAAGAACACTGGGCTTAACTCACTTTCCCTTTCCTTCTTCTTCATGCGCTTTCGTCGTCTGTCGATGGAGGCCACCTCAGACTTGAGGGAGAGGTAGTGGTTCCTGATGTCCTGAAGCTTCTCCTGAAGGAATGAGATTCTCTCCAGACTGTTCATCTTCTCCAGGTCAGCTAGTGGGGAGTGAATAAGTTCATTAGTGGGCCATCAAAAGTCCAAATCAAGATAACAATTATACCTGATCTTTCCAATGTCAAATGAGTCTATTAGTTTTCCATCCCGCACTTACACATCTGGAAGCTCCACTTGTAGACCCGTGACGATCTTCCGTGGTTTTCCCGGTGCTGTGAGTGATCAGCATCACCCTGCTTGTGGTACTTATGGCTTGACGGGGGAGAACGTCCGTGACACTTGTGCGAAATGGCAACCTTGACGTCGGCTGTGTCATTCTTCGAGGTGTCTGGTTTGGCAGAACCTTCAACCACAGACTGGTCCTCACTGTCACTGCTGTTGGCTGAAGGACACAAGAACAAAGTCTGATTCCAGCACCATGTGGCAGAAGGTGAGGAAAATGAATTTATGTGAGCTAGCCTGTGTAAAGTTGCGTTTACCTGTTTTCCTATTCTTTTTGGGAGGCACACCAAGGCTCTTGCGGTTTGGCTTATGTTTCTTTGAGACTCCACTTGTCTGTGATTCTTTCTGCCGTTTCTGACTCACACCTCCTACATTGACAAGTGGATGAAATGAAATACTTAGGGCATGTACGGACTCTTTTACACTGAAGCTTGAGCTCGATGATCAATGAAAACTACAGTAAGTACATTTTCAGCTTGTACCTTTGGACTTCTGCTCGTTCTCCTGCTGGCTGCTGCTGCTCAGCTCCAGACTGCAGTTGCTGCTGCTGTTAGAGGAGAGCGTGGCCTCAAACACCTTCGGTGGGGAGCCCGTCCTTTCATCCTGGGGAAGGTCTGCCAGCTCCCCACCAAGACTCTCCACTTCCACTGTGCTACTGTCGGTCTCGCTGCGCCCGCCTGCCACTTCCTCCTGCACCAATCCTGGCAAAAGACGAGCAGAAGCCGACTCTGGAGGCGGGCCAGGAGGTGTGGGCGGTGCCTGTGTAGACGGAGGCGGTACTTGACCAGAGTCTTCCACTGCACTGCCGCCACCTGAGGGGGACTCTGGTGTGGTGGGTGGTGTGTTGAGTACAGAATTACTGCCACTACTGGGAAACTCTTGTAGTTTGTCATTATCCATTTGCTCCTCTGAGATGTCGTCGTCAGGTCCTGCGTCCTGTTCAACACTTGTGTCATCCTGGCATGAAGGTACAGGTGGTGGAGGAGAATTAGCAGCTTCTGTGTCTGAATCAGAGAATAACTCCTTTAGAGTCTTTTTGGGCCATTGCGCCTGAATGCTGGACCACACGTCCTTTTGGCCTTTGGAGCGCACAGCTGGCTTCTCTTCTGCATTTCCAGACATCTTGGCCTTCTTTTCAGGAATATCCCAGAACCCAGCTTGTCTGCTAGATTTGCTCTTCTCCTTAGTCCCATTGTACTTCTTAGAAGGGGAACCTTTGGTTTTTGGGCGACTTCGTTCACCCTCCTCAGCCTGGGGCCCAGAATGGGCTGCACCCTCCTCATCTGTACTGGTGCTAGATGAGGCCCCTCTCTCCTCCAGCCTCCTGGAAGAACCTCCAGGCAGCCAGTCTGCACTTCTAGTGGTCCTCTTAGCTTTGGACTGGTTTTTTAGGGTCCTTTCTGCTGCACCTTCAGATTTCCTCTTCCTGGTGTTTGCCTCCCCCACCAAATCAGGCTGGCTTTTGTGCTTCACAATTTCTGCACTGATTATCTCCTGGTTCTTCTCTGAAACTGCAGAAGATTTGGATACATCAGGTGGGGTATCAATATCTTTCCGTTCTAAGGGTTTTAGAGGCTCTGACGCGCTCTTTTTGTCTCCGCAAGTGGGACGGTCCTCTTCATTATGCTCCTCCTCCGCCTCATGCTCACTTTCATCTGAGGACATCTCAGAGGCTGAGGCAAATATGAAAAGTTAGTTTCATCATAAGAAGGATGGGAGTGAAAACTCATCAAGCGTGCAGGAGAACCAGAGGTTTGAGATTGTTGTTACCTTGCAGGCCATTAAGGATAGAAGTAATTTCAATAGACTTGACAGGAGACTGCTGCTGAATCCTATGGTCCTCCACTCCCTGATCTAACTTGGAAAATACATCCTGAGTCAGGTCACACTTGGAGCGGGGGACACGGTTATTGTTGGGCGAAGCATCGAGGACATCTCTGTCATGAAGACTCTCCAGCCTGTCTCGCTCCCTTTCAGCTTTGTTCTGTCAGAATTAAAGACAAGTCAGGGATCTACTTCTTCATGAATCATAGTAAAAAAGCCTAGACCTGTCAAGAGTTGTACCTTTATTTTTTTGCGGTGCTTTATTTTTGGTACATTCTTATTGGCAGGGCGAACAATCTTGTCTGCCTTGATCCATTCATCATATCTAAAAAAAAAGCAAATGCAAACACAAAAGACAGTTTTTCATCAATCAGATCTTAAGAGAGGAGCTCAATACAATCTCCTCACACCACCACCCACCACACGGCCACATCCACTGTCTGGCCCGACACATTGCTGTGATACCATAAGCCTCTACAGCAAAGGAATAAATCCCATGGTGTTAAAGAAAAAGCCTTAGAGAAACATATTTACACCAACCACCACAACAGAGGGTGCTATGCGGGTCATATGAGGAGAATGAAAAGTTGCACGATATCACACACGCGCACACGCACGCACACAAGACACAATGCAGAGAAAATCCCATTGTCTTTGAGAGAGTACTACGGGATCACACGACAACAATGATACAATGAAATGCAATTTTTGCTAGTTACCCTAATGCTCTATTTAGCACTACATTAAGCCTGACCCACTGGGGGAACGGGGAGGTAGAGGTGAGGTGAGAACATTGCTTGGCCTCTCGAATATTAGTGTAGCTCAATATGGCAGGTTCTAAAAAGAATTTAACTACAACAACTGCACGGCCAATCCAAGCAAAACAGCAGTTCAGCGTGTCTGTAAATTTGGCTGAGAACCAGACAGCTGAGGGGGTGGACAGACAGGGGGTTCAATCACAACTGGCTAATAGAAGCTGAGGAACAATCCACACCAACCCCATGCCCAATTCTGCCACTAGAGGGCCCAGTCAGCTCTAACCGAGAGACTGGATCAGATGAAGCAGAATTGTGAGGAAGGGGTGCATTAGTCACTGCTGCAGGGATATCCACGAAATGGTGATCCCACTGGCTGATTTGAAGATTAAGATGTAATTTGTCTGATTGGGTGAATACAGAAGTTATGTGATTCTCCCCACGTCCTGTCTTACCTGACGTTCCAGCCACAGTAGTGCACCAGGTAGAGCACCTCTCCCCCCTCCACGTCTGCCTCTTTCACAGTGGCCTCGTACGTCTTCAGACTGCGGCCTCGCCCATACCTCACCTGCACCTTCATCCCCGGGGGGTAACACTCAAACTCCTCCCCTTCCTCCCCCTCCTGACTGTTGTCATCCCTGCAAGAAAAACAGTTCAGCACTTCCTGTCCCTAGTCTGCTCCGGAGAACACTACGAAACCCCACACACCCACCCGGCCTTACATCCATTACATAGCCTTTCTGTTCTATCGCGCTGATAGGTCAGCAACATTCCCAACCCTGACTATCACCTACTTACAAAGCTTACAAACCTCAGCACTTAGATTTGCAGAAATATAATATTTACTAAATTACTATCAATCCAGCCCTACATGCATACTGCTCGCTTGGGATTATCATTCACACGCTGAGAGCAAAACAGCCACAAGGAGGAGCTAGTGTGAAACAGTCAGGAGATGTCAAAGCTGGACGGTCTACTGGCAGTGCAGGGGGGAGTGCCGGTTACGTGGCTAAAGCTCACGGGCCACAGGGGCCACCAGAATCACAGGGGCATGTTAGCATAGCAAAGCATATTTTGCAGGGAGCACAACAACCTGAAGCACTACAATATTACACTATGTTTGCTACCATAAACAGCGGCTCAGAGCAGGGGATTCCTGCTGGAAACTCATTTCCAACATGGCATAATTAAGATGATCAAATTATCTGTGCAGTAGTCGACACAGGACAACCCAACATGCTGAAATTAAGACTTAAAATACTGAAACAACAACTAGAAAAAAATAATGTCTACTAACAATATTGGTTCCAAGAACAACTGGATTGTTGGTCATCTCTGCCTGATTTGAAATCAAATAAAAAAATGAAACAGAAAATAACACTGTAAAATTATTAAAACAGTCAATCAATTTAAGAACAATTAAAGTTGGACACATTAACTTACAAAATTATAGAAATAGGATTACATTTCCTCATGTTCCAAATCACTGAAAAAAGTGTGCACTGTGAGGTCCAATAATAAATATAAAAAGATAGGACGTTACAGCAAAATGAGCAGACCACAATGGGCAAAAATTCCAGCAACAAACCAACAGTTTTAATGTGAGAAATCAGCTACTATTATGTAGTATTTCAACAAAATGGTAATATTCTTTCACATTTTTCTAACTTCTTCCATATGGATCTCAGCACAATCATGGATGATAAAAGTTTACCATGGCAACCTGATGGCATCCCATTCTGGAGTCATACAGCATTAAGTACTGCAATAGAACAACTACACATAGGCAGTTCATTTACAAATATGCAGCCTTGACACAAGTACAAGTTGAACAAACACACACCAGGCCTCAAGTAAACAGGCACAAATTAGAAGCTGCCTCTCTCCCATCATGAAGCGACTTGAAAAAACACCTCTCACAGGCACATTTTAACAACCAAAACGTAACATTTGTCCATGCAGGGAGTTAATCTTCCCACTAAAAGGTTACTACCTCAAAGATGTCTAGCAGTCTAATGCGTCAGCAACAACAATCACACTCACACCCACTCACACAGAACATGTAATAAAGCTGAACACAAAAAAGGCGAGAAGAAGCTAGAGTGAGAGAAGAGGGGGCAATTTGCTTTGTCAATATAAGGGCAGGGTGGAAGTCAAGTGGCCTTGTGTGCGCTGACAGGGTGAGGCTAGAGAGAGACAGTTTAAAAGGGCGAGAGATAAAGCCAGAGTGCGCACAGTGTGACATGCCAGGTGAAAGGTAGCAGTCAGGCTTTGCCAGCTGATGCCGGCTAAGCCATGTGTAATAACAGCGCAGTGGGTAAGAGCGTAGTTAGACAAAGAGAGGGTCGCATTCCTCTCTCTCGTCTAGGAGCAATGTGGGTATAGTGGGAATTAATGCTATTAAGCTCTGGGTTGATGTTTTAAGGAGCTGCCACCAAGCAAAGACAATGCGCTGCGACTATATCAATAGCACCATGCTAATATTTCTGGTGATGGATAATTGAATAGTCCCACACTTGATGTGTTTGTGCAATTGTGCCACACTGGAGGAGTCGTCTCGTCTAATCACCTACCCAGAGTTGTCCTTGCTTTCCTGCTCCTCGTCACACTCCTGTTTAATGCTCTCGCCTCCGAGGCGAGACGTTGAGGAGCCTTCATCTGCATCTCCCGAGTGGGGGCTGTTGTCTTCCTCCTCCTCCTTCTCATTGTCATCGTTGTCGCTTCCATTGCTGTCCTTTCCCTCAGCTTTTGAAGACGCAGATTCACTTTTGTTTTGCTCCAACTCGGATTTCTCTTCCTGAGGGAGAGGGATGCATTTAATATAAAAACACTTGTGAAAGAAACCGTGTATATTTATTAGGGGTGTCACAAGATGTCTTGAGATTAAAACATGGCGAGATTTCACACATCGCAATAACAGGGCTGCCAGAAGTCAATCAGACTGAACTATGGCATCGCTACTTCTTCTTTTCCTTTCAGCTTATCCCTGCTTGTCCCTTCAGGGGTCGCTTTTGCGAATCAACTTTCCTTCGTTTGATTGGCATGTTTTGATTTGGCAAAGGTTTTACGTCGGATGCCCTTCCTGACACAACCCTCTATATGAGGGACATGATAATCATTGAGAAAGGAAGTCTAAAAGACAATATGACAATGTGTTGAACCATAATTATGAAATATGTGCTGTTGAATCATTCTTATTCATATGACTGTATTCTGGATAGAACGCTATCGTCACACAGCAACTTAACACGCAAAAGGTAGGTGAGAAATATACAAGACAAGTACCAATGAAATTATTATTAATTAAAATTCAAGCAGTGAGAACCACCAGGTATAATAATATAATTAATAAATCATGCTGCCTATTATTATGAATAATAAAAGTAATAGAAGTGACAGTGTGCTAGGCATTATTGGAAATGCACATTAAGTGTTTTACATACACTTTATACCCTGCAAACAAACTACCATGGTGTTCCCAGTGTCAGCGAGTAACGTGTGGATGTTCATCCATCAAAGGCAAACAGCTGCCAGACATGTTAATATCCAAGCAGAAGCTGTGGTAAGTCTACATTTGATCAACGTTACTAGATATATAATTACCAAAACATGTTCAGGCTTGTCTGCACACTTAACCATGTTAGCGTTAATCACCCTCAACCATAATAATAGCAGCACCGGATCGGTTCAGAGCAAGTGTCTGTCCACAGTGCACCATGGTGGCCACAGCAGGTGGCTCCCTCCGCTCCATACTAACAATTTCCTAACTACCGGGGCAGCACAGGGACTGCCTGGAGCATGTGTCCGAAACCAAGGAATAATGTGACGACCATAACTCCACACCATAACACAACTCATACATAGAGGAGATCTGTGTTGACAATTTAGCAGCAAGGTCAGCATATTTAGCATGTAAATTTCAAAAGTGAAAGGTAGCAAGTGTTTCTTGCATAATGCATTTATTCGGCTAATAAATACAAGCGATCCACAAAGGTGAAGCATCCTCCACGCAGGATCTTCACCTGCCCCCAGCACCTGTCTTTTTGGTGAAACACGCATGGGTTTTAAAAGTGTGGCCCAAGGGCCATGCGTGGAATGTGGCTCATTGCATAAAAATAACAAATATGATAACGGACAGTAAGAATCGCCTTTCAGAAAATACATGTCACAAACACCAATTCCCAAATTCTGCTACTTTACAAAGTCAACGATGACATTTTAAGGGAAATATTGCATTGTTTTGATATATTAAAATTAATTATGTATTATCATAACTGTGATTTAGTTGGTCTTAAAAATAAAATTTAAAGAATATTATTGTTTAGCATCAATTTGTGCAATAAAATCCATTTCAAATCCTCTAGGCATGGCAAGGTGACTTAAATACCAGTAAAAAAAATAATAATTTGTTTGTCCAGTCAATTTTTTTTATTGTAGTTTTCTTCAATCAACGTTGAAATCTCGCCTCGTCTCGCTTGTATCGTCTCGTCTCATGAGTTTGTCTTGTGACACCCCTTATACTCATGTATACGGTTTGGAACACATTCCAAAAAAAGCATGGAGAAATGTGAACGCACCTTGCAGACTACAGAATGTGTGTTGATAGCTTCTCCATTCCTATGGTCCTTCTGTTCCTCTGGGCTGGTTGACGTGGCAGCTGTGCTTCCGCCCTCACCCTCTGACTTCACCTCTCCCTTAGCAGGCTGCTTCAAAGGGAGGTCCATTTTGAAGGTGATGGCTGTGGAAGTGCAGTATTCCTCAAAGCCATAAAGGTACCTGCATGAAAGCACAATTTATGTCACATAAAAACACATGGTCTTAAAAACCAGCTTGACTCAATTTTTGCCCTGCCGAATGTATGGAGCATTTGTACATACTTGCGGTAAGCGCATTTGACATTGTAGCCAGCAGCTGAGTTGAGCACAGGGATTCCAAGGTCCTGATAGACTTGCTTCCAAACGGAGCCGCTTTCAATCTGCCCAAACAGGAAAGTGAAGGGAGTTAGCACACAGACCACTGTAGAGCCATGATCAAATCAAACTATATTAAAAAAAAAAGTCACTGCTGTGTCACTGTGGTACTCACATTGTCAAAGCCTCCCAGTTTGTGCACCAGCCTGTAGAGTTTGAACAGATTGAGGTTCTTGTAGCCCAGAACAGGCCGCTTGTTGATAGGCGTTCCTGTGAAGCAGATTGAGTGAGAAAATAAAGTTCTGATCAACCACTAAACAGACAATCACTTAAGTACAGTCAAATGTCAGTTTTTGTCAAAACATTTTTGCCTGAGTTCTCATACAACATTGTAGAGAACAAACTAGTTCATTTGCCCTGTACTATATCGTTCCATAAGATCAAGTGCCCAAACAAAGCTCCCTAGGCATTGCTGGCTTACTGTCTGTGCATTTCTTATTTGGTGCGATGGCCAAATAACCCGCCATATGGTTGTGCGAGTGTCACCAACATGTAAAGAAGATAACAAACAACTAAATTCAATCTTGTCAGGATGCAAGGGAAGTCCACATCAACAATCTAAGTTCCATCCAGTAGTCATTTCCAATTGTTTTGCATTGTTTACTGCATGTGAAACTTTAATTGTGTGAATGGTTAATATACAGTACAATTCTGCACCATCAAATCCACTGTAAAGGTTTTACATACTGTAAATATGACAAAAAGAGAGTCAATGTTATCTAAATATTTAATATTTATAATATATATAGTTCAAAAGTAAGTATATAAAGCAAAAAAGAACACGTCCAGCATGTCACCACTGTGCATTGCATTACAGTACTGTGCTAACGTCTTTAGATTTATTGTTTTACCTTAATGAACATTCTGAAGTACACTCAATACATCACAAACCACTGCCAAGAACATACTGTTCTTTTTATATTAAAAAAATTGTATTTGTGTTTCTTTGTCTACATAGCAGGGCAAAGCAAGCAGTGCTGCTCTCTGCTGTATGCACCCTCAACTACAGTTCACACCCACGCACACACTTATCAAAGGAGAGACTTCTCTGGGAAGACACCTGGGACGAATCTTCATAGAAAACTCCCTCACCGTATGTCGTAGAACCAAGCGGCTGCAAAGCAATCAATTTCCCAACAATTTGAACATTTTTTCTTGGGCACGGTGGGAATCGGTTGAGAAATGTAATTAATACGAACCTTTGAAAATTTCCCCATTCATTTCCAATGGGAAAAAATTCCGGAAAACGAGAATTTCTGCAAAAACNTTTCATGTTTTGCTATGCCAAGGAGATTGATTGTTTGATGTGTTATTAAGTAACCACTAATTGTTAACTGTCTAAACTCACTTCTGTCTTCCATGAACTTGTAGAGCTGCTGCAGAAAGTTCTCCCTTTCCTCCGGGTATGGCTCCACTTCATCCTGTCATCAGGAGACAAAACAGTTTGAGGCTGATTTCACTTGAAGATTGTGGAATACAAGCGTGACCATGACTCAGTGTTCACCTCCTCTTCTTCGCCTTTCGCATCTTCTTCCTGCTGCTCTTCGTCGTCGTCATCATCCACCTCGCTGCTAGAGCTTTCCTCTTTCACTTCAGTCTTCCAGGTGTTCGGAATTATCAACTGCTGCTGGAACTCCAAGGCTGCATCTAGTGCTGTTAAATACACAAACAGATTGATTATTCTTTCAGAATATGCAATGTGAACAAGATATCCTGAATCACAAGACTGAAACGTATGGAACCAACATGGGGAGCAAAATAAGCTCATTTAACAGCAAAATATTGTACATGACAAGCAGACAAGGCAGCTTGCTTGTTTTCAGCATATGCACTGTGTATTTGTAGACAATATTACACAGGTGATGAGACTATCTGGAACATAGGTACACGTCAGATGGTACAAAGTGTTAAATTTATGATGGGGACATATGCATAACAAGTCTTTGGAGGCCTCCAAGTCAACCCAGTTTAAGTGTAAACTGTGCCAAAACTAACCCACAGATTTCTGTGACTGAGTGCATTGTTGCGTGTACAGCACGTTAAAACCAGGGGTCGTCAACCTTTACTACCAAAAGAGCCATTTTCCCCTCTCGTCCACTAAAGACAAATTGTCTGGGGCCGCAAAGCATAACAGCTAATAAACTTTTAAAAGTTTTAATGTGTTATGTGTTATTTTACCTGTTAAAACTTTTCAAAAATGCACATTTCCCCCACTGGGTGGTAAAAGATATTCAAGCACTGCAAAAGGAGCCACAACAAGAAGGCTGAAGAGCTACATTCCTCTCTGAATCCATGGACTGACTCCTGGTTTAAACTGTGCTAAACTCACCTGTCTTGAGACCTGCATCTGCTTTAGGGGGACAATCTGCATCAATCTCTTGAACATCCTTCCGCAGCACCATGTAACTGCAAAAACAAAGTTATGTTAATTAGCTGCTATTTACACAGTGAGAAGAATAGTATACTGCAATTTTCTGTGTATGAAGCGCTACTTCTTCCCCTTCATGCTTTGAACCCTTCAGCTTATACAGTAATGCAGATAATTTAGTCATCGCCTATACTTCAGCCACAGCCATTTTGCACTTCATGCACACACCCTTATCAGGGAAAAAACATCTGCCAGTGAATCTTGCAGTGTCAAAAAATCCACTACGAACAAGTGGTTTCAAAAGGCTGGACT
The DNA here is from genome assembly GCA_024372805.1 of Oostethus manadensis. Lineage (NCBI taxonomy): Eukaryota > Metazoa > Chordata > Actinopteri > Syngnathiformes > Syngnathidae > Oostethus > Oostethus manadensis. Next base: position 4,121,979 of record QODF01000041.1, read on the forward strand.
AACGCATGATAGAGAGGACCAGCTCAAGGGCTAATTTACCTCAAGACAAACGTGACAAATGAGAGCGAAAATGAAAGAAGACTGGCAGAAGACACTAAGAGAGAAGACCCTGTGATGAAGGAATTATGAGGGTGTTCAATTCTGACACAAAAGAAGACAGGGATGATGAAGACTTTTATTGTTACTGTTTCATAAGCCGTCTTAAGTGCACTGTTTGGCACTGTATGAAAAAACATTTTTTTAATTCAAAGTTTGACAAAATCTCATGGTGTAACGTTGTTCTGTGAACAAAATATCCCATTTTACAGCTTGGGCACCAACATTAAATGCACAATTCGTTTTTCTCTTTAAATGTAGTGGATGAGGCTTATGTGCCTGTGCGCCCAATAATCTAGAATTTACGATTCTATACATAAAACTTCAGTTGCATTAAAAAATTATTCAAACTCTGTTGGAAAATCAATTTATTGGCAAAATTGATAAACTTGCAGTAGTTTGCAATTCATCGACATATCAATTGAAATAGCTAAACCCACCTCATACTATACCACTACACACACACACACACACACAAATATACATATAAACATACACATATATATTGTATGTACAGCTGTATACAGAAGTTTGGGCACCCTTGATAATTGATTGATAAAGATTGTCCTGTATAAATTCTTGATAAAGTTATTAGGATTTACAGAAAGTCTGCAATAATTATTTAAACAAAATCAGTTTGGTAAGCTCATTGACCCATACACAGATTATGCCAGTCATGAGAAAGGGTATTTAAAGTGGCCAATTGCAAGTTGTTCTCCTCTTTGCATCTTCCCTGAAGTGTGGCAACACGAGACCCTCTAAGCAACTGTCAAATGAGCTGAAAACAAAGATTGTTCAACGTCACGGTTTGGGGGAAGGATACAAAAAGCTAGCTCAGAGATTCCAGCTGTCAGACAAACATAGTGAGGTAATAAAAGCCACAAGTACAGTTCTGGTTAAGGCCCGGGGTGGCAGGCCAAGAAAATCTCAGCCAAGCAGAGGCAAAGGATGGTGCGAACAAACTCAAACCCACAGAGCAGCTACAAAAACCTACATGATCTTGCTGCAGATGGTGTCACTGTGCATCAGTCAATTATCAGCGCACTTTGCACAAGGGAATGCTGTATGAGGAAGAAGCCATTTCTGCACACATGTTACACAGTCACTTGAGGTATGCTAAAGCACATTTAGCATATACACATACATATACATACATATATATGTATGTATACACACATAAATACATGTATATACAGTGGTGTGAAAAACTATTTGCCTCCTTCCTGACTTTTTATTCTTTTGCATGTTTGTCACACATAAATGTTTCTGCTCATACAAAAAGTTAACTATTAGTCAAAGATAACATAATTGAACACAAAATGCAGTTTTTAAATTAAGGTTTACTTTAATAAGTGAGGGGAAAAAACTCCAAATCTAGATGGTCCTGTGTGAAAAAGGGATTGCCCAACTTGTTAAAAAATAACTTAACTGTGGTTTATCACACCTGAGTTCAATTTCTGTAGCCACCCCTAGGCCTGATTACCACTGTGAGAGACATTATCCACAAATGGCAAAAACATGGAATAGTGGTGAACCTTCCCAGGAGTGGCCAGCCACCCAAAATTACCCCGAGAGCGCAGAGACAACTCATCCGAGAGGTCACAAAAGATCGCAGGGCAACATCTAAGGAACTGCAGGCCTCACTTACCTCAATTAAGGTCAGTGTTCACGACTCCACCATAAGAAAGAGACTGGGCAAAAACGGCCTGCATGGCAGAGTTCCAAGACGCAAACCACTATTAGGCAAAAAGAACATTAAGGCTCGTCTTAATTTTGCTAAAAAAAAACATCTCGATGACTGCCAAGACTTTTGGGAAAATATCTTGTGGACTGACGAGACAAAAGTTGAACTTTTTGGTAGGTGCGTGTCCCGTTACATCTGGCGTAAAAGTAACAGCATTTCATAAAAAGAACATCATACCAACAGTAAAATATGGTGGTGGTAGTGTGATGGTCTGGGGTTGTTTTGCTGCTTCAGGACCTGGAAGGCTTGCTATGATAGATGGAAGGATGAATATCTGTTCGTCAACTCAAGCTAAAGCGATCTTGGGTGCTGCAGCAGGACAACAACCCAAAACACACCAGCAAATCCACCTCTGAATGTCTGAAGAAAAACAAAATGAAGACTTTGGAGTGGCCTAGTCAAAGTCCAGACCTGAATCCCATTGCGGACGCTGTGGCATGACCTTAAAAATTTGGCTCATGCTGAAAAACAC